>CM052802.1:99998128-100026503 GCA_028533885.1 Nasua narica
ATACGAAAAAAGTGCATGTACCTTAAATGTTCACCTTGCTGATTTTTCACAAACTGAGAGCACCTGTAAAACGCCGCGTGGAATTCAATTTAAAGCATATTTTACATTTCCAACAAGCCAAACATATTAATTAGGACTGGGCTAGATCCCTCGGACTTTGAGCTCAAGCAGGCAACTTACAGTAAGGATGAGGGACTGGGGTGATCCAGAGTTTAAGGGCGGGGGTAGACATTGAGAAGAGGTGCATCGCTCTGGTCTGTGGTTGGGGAGAGGGCCCTATAAGCCAGAGAGGACGGAAAGAGAAGGCGGGGGCTGCCCTGGAGACAACGCGCCCCCACCCCACCCCCACCCCCGTTCCCTTAGAGGAGGGCGAGGCCCGTGCTGCCGCAGGCCCAGGTAACCCGGTAAGAATGCAGCAGTCGCCTAGCCCGGCGCGGGTGCGTCCCGGTGACTCAGCCCTTGCCAGGAAGGGGGCGTCCACTCTGCTCTCCAGAGCTCTCAGACAGCCAGCAGATCGGGGCTGGCTCCCGGGGCGCCAGGCCGGGGCCCCGCAGCAGGCAGCCCGGCCCTGGGAGCGGGACCCTGCCTTCTGGCCCGGGAGCCCGGCTTCCGGTCGCAGCCTCCTGGGCTCATCGCAGGTACGCGCCCGCGGACCGCGAGAGCGCAGCTAGCACGGTGGGGCCAAGGCGGTCCTGGCCACGACGGCGCCGCAGGGGCCTTGGAGCGGCGTAAGTAGCGACTGCGGGGGCTGGAGAAGGCCGAAGAGAGGCCGAAGAGAGGCCCCGAGTCCCTCTCTCGGCCCCCCGCGTCCCAGCCCCCTGCTTCGGGCCCGGGCAGGAAGGCGGGACTTGGAGAACTGGCCTGGCGCCGGCGCCGCCGCCGCCTCCCTGATTGCTCACTGGCCGGCGTGGTGGGGCGCCCAGACTCGGCTCCAAGGCGGCCCGGGTCAAGTGTGGCCGAGACGCTGGCACCCCAGCGGCGGCCCCACCTGGGGACCATCTCATGGGCGTGCCCAGCCCCAGCTGGCGGGCTGCCGGCTTCGAGCCCTCCCCCATTCTCGGGGACCTGGCCCCGGGGTCACGTTGAGGGTCCTCGCCCCTCGGGCTGCCCGAAGGCGGCTCCTCCCTGTCCCCACGGCCCCGAGGAGGGACCCAGTTCACAATTCCAGATGTGCCGTCGGGCTGTCCCTGCCTGGAGGGGCCCCTTCTCTTTCCCCGAGCACCCGCAACTTGGAAGGCCTCGGATTCCGGTCTGGAGCCAAAAGAAGGGCTGAACTCGGAGAACCTCTCTTTGCCTCTAAAGTTGGTGTTCTGACACGAATTCCCACGCACAGCTGGCAGGGCTCGGGGGATTAGGGATGCTCGGGGCTGCTACAGGACGCGGGAGGCTAGATGGTCACTAACCGGATTTCCCGGAGGGACAGCTTCTGGCGGGGTGGGCATGAGGTCTGTGAGCCCCCCGCCCGAGGCGGAGACTGACAGGGTGGGCGAAGGGTGCCCAGAAACCTTGATCACTCCCATCTTTAGAATTACGAGATTTGGGGCCACAATTAGACAATTGGCTGGAGGTGGTTGTGGTCAGAGAGGTTTATCTCCCTCTCTCATTCTCCTGATTCTCCGCAAACTTTTGCAGAGTTTAGAGCAGGCGAAGGCGAAGGCGCAGGTCCTCGGGCGGCCCCTCGGAACGCTGGGCCTGGGGGCGAGCAGAGATTTGGGGAGACTGGGGCCCAGCTCTGAGGTCGCGGAGGAAACGCGCGGAGTCGGCTTCCTGTGGGGGCTCGGGCCGCGGCGTCCCCGCAGACAGACGTGTCCGGCCCAGGCAGCGCGGAGCCCGGCGCTGGAAGGGACGTCGGCGGGGGAGGGGGCGACGGGGAAGGCGAGGAGGGGGCGGGGAGAGGGTGGGCCTGGGAAGAGGGGAGGGGAGAGGCGAGCGGGGGAGGAGCGAGGGGGCCGGAGAGAAAGAAGGAAGAAGGAAGGGGGCGAGCTGCGCGAGCTGGCGCCGAAATGGGAGAAAGGAGCGAGTGAGAGGGGAGGGGGCGCGGGGCGAGAGGCGGGGAGCCGAGCGGCCCCTCGGCTGGGGCGCCCTCCGCAGGCGCGCATGGCAGCCCCGACGCAGTGATCCCCGCGGGCCGAGCGAGTAGCGCGCAGCTTGCACGAGTAAGTTGGTCGGTGGCCGCGCTGGAAAGTGGGGAGGCGCGCGTCTGCGGCCGGATCACCCCCTGCGCGTCCCCCTCTCCCCTGCTCGCGCGAGGGGAAGGGCGGCCCCGCCCGCTGAGCCCTCTTTTTTGCAGGTCCCGGGCCGATGTCCCAGGTGAGTGGCGAGCGCCCCCCTCATTGCGACGCGCCCCATGGAGCCCCCAGCGCAGCCCCGGGCCCAGGTAGGACCGCGGATGGAGAGCGAGGCTGGAAGGGAGCGGGACAGGCGGGCGGCCCGGGAGTGGGGGGGTTGGGGGGGGACTGGGGGTTGGGGAACTGGTGGGGGGATTTGCTACTTCTCACTCGTCCCTGAGACGCTGGGAGACGGTTCTAGGGAGCTTGAGTGGGGGTGGGGATGAGGAGCCTGGGTATCGGGGACCGGGTCCAAGGAGAGTGGAGGGCTGGGGTGATGGGGGCAGGGCCGAATGGAGACAGTGGCTGCGCCAAATTGGCTCCAACTACCCCCCACTCTCAACACCAGACACACACACACACACACACACGCACGCACACACACACACACCGCGGTGTCTGTCCGTCTGGGATTTGTGTCCCAACCGTTTCTGCCCAGTGTGTAAATATTTATGGGGGCCTCAGGCGGGGTTTGGGGTGTCTGAGTTTTTCTCTCCTTCCCTTTCCCCAACCCAAGGAGAGCCTAGCGCTTACCGAAAACTTTTGTCCACCGAAAGCAGCTCCAGGACCCGGCCCCTCCCCTCCTTGCCATCTTGTCTCCCTCGTCTTCCTCCCCACCCGGCCTGGCCTGTCGCCGCTCCCACTCTGCACACGCACACGCATTCCAACCAAGTGCCCACAGCTGGAGTGAAATGCCCTTACCCCCAGTTCGCAAGGTCTGTAACCCCTCTGGGATGCCTGCAGGAGCCTCCCGACCCTGGAAGGCTTTGGGACTCCCTGAGGGGTACGGGGTGGGCGCCCTGGGGCTGGGGCTCTCAGTCCATTCTCCTGACTGTGCCCATGAAGGCTGAGGCTCACGGTGGCCCACAGGGCCAGGAGAAGTCAGGAGCAGCAGGGTGGAAAGCAGGAGTCTAGGCCGAGATTTCAGGACTTCAGTCCCAGCTGTAGGTTAGTCTCATTCCTTTGCCTTCCTCTCACCCACCCCACTCACCCTTTCTCCTCTCTTTGAGTCTCCGAATAAGAAGGTCTGGTCCTGGACCTCTGACACAAACTCCCTGCATGGCCCTGGACAAGTTGCTTCCCTACTCTGGCTTCTGCCTGCACATCGGCCCATCGGGCCCGTGTGCCTGTTGGAGAGGCCGTGGGCTCCCCCCTCTACCTGCTGACACCAGGCCCAGCCCCGGCGGGGAGTCTCCTACAGCAGAGTGAGGACAAGTGGGAGATGGCTGGCCAAGGGCCCGTGCAGGGGACTAATGTGTCTGCTGAGTATCCCCGCTAGCCCTCAGATTCCCTCCTTTTGGTGGGGCCCTTGGAGCAGAGACTTCTGGGGGATGAGCTCCTCCAAGAAGTGGACTCCTTCAGCCTGGAGAGGTTGGGGCGGGACCGGGAAGGATCTTTCTCTGTGTCTGGGAACCTCTCTCCCTCTTGGCCTCTCTCACCCCTCCTCGCTCTGTGGGCCTCTCCTCTCCCACCCTCTCCCTTTGCCCTGCCTTCTGTCTCCGCTTATCCTTTTTCTCTGCTCTCTCCCCCACTACCTCCTTGCAAAATCTGCTGCCCCGAGTGACCCATTCTGAGCCCCAGCAGGGAGAGGAGGGATGTGCTGGGGCTCGGTGGGCCACCTGGAGGGGTAAAGCCCTAGGCTGTAACTCGAGGCGCCCTCCCCCCTCCAGCGGCCCCGAGAGCCCCCTCCCCAGTCTGGGCTGGGCCAGACAATGTGGCTTTCATAACTCGAGGAGGCCTGGCTCTGCCGCCTTGGGAGAATGCGCCCTGCTGCCCAGGAAGCCCAAACCGCAGGAGACCCAGCCAAAACCCCACAGCCGCCTGAAGCCGAGACCAGAATCCCCCCACTCCCCGCTGAGCGCTGCCCCCCGGGGCCTGGCTGGCAGGATAGCCAGGGAGCTCGTCGCCCCCGCCCTCAGCTGCCCAAGATGCAGACAGGGTACAAGGGGACTCAGGGCACCTCTGATTGGGGCAGGTGGCCAAGCCCCCCACACCCTCCCTCCCCTCCCCCCGTGCCTCCTCCCCACCCACTCCTGCGAGCCCCGGAGAGCCTGGCTCCCTAACCCACAGCAGATTTCTGTGCAGCACTGAGGCGTCACATTCCTGCTCTTGGTTCTAAATTGAATTTCCTGGGGAATTGGAGCCTTCAGACCTAAAATAAAACCAACCCGACCCAGCCTAACTGGCCAGCTCAGGCCCTCTTGAGTCCTCAGCCTGATGGCAGGGACTGTGACTGGTGTATTCTCGCCTCCTTGGGGTTTGGAGCCAAGGCCACCCCTAATGCTCACCCCCTCCTTCTCTCTCCTACCCCTGACCTGGGGCATTCCGGATTCCAGGGTTCCATCCTCAGCAACAGACATTTGCTGAGTGCCCACTGGGGGTGCAGGGGTGAAGCGTGCCGCCACCCTAAGCGATCCAGCTAGGGAGGGCTGCAGTCTGGCTGAGGGGCCGGGATTTCACTACCAAGTTCTCAGTAACAAGAGCATGATAAGTGGGTGCCAAGTTCTCGGTCGCTGGGCCACTCCGAGGAGGGACTGTTGGCTTGAGTATCAAGGGGAGGCCTGCTAGAGGAAGAGGGCAAGCTGGAGCTGGGCCCTGAAGGATAGGTTGGATTGGGGGAGTGGGAGAGGAGAGGGTTAGAACCTTCTGGTCAAGAGGAACAACGGAAGCATGGGTGGATTGGTCAGAAGGCCCGGTGGCGACCCGGGGCCATGGAGAGGCGAGGCTGCCTGGAACACAGGATCCCTGTGCATTCATCAGGCTGGAGATACAGACTGAGGCCTTGAATGCCAGGCCGAGGAGAGACTAGAGTGTGGGGTTCCCGTCACTACTCTCCGAGCCTCTCCAGAGGTGGTCAGAGCTCCGGGGGGAAGCTTGGATCCACTGTCCACAAGGCAATGGAGAGGTCGGGGCTTGAGCGACCAGAGATTGGGGGTCCAGAACAAGGGTCCTGTGGGCACTTGCCAGGCTTGAGGTGAACCCATCCCACCTGGGAGAGGTCCCCTGATGCCTTGGCCCAGGACCCCCCCCTCACCTTGGTGGACAGCAGGCGGCCAGAAGGAGCCCATAGGGCTCTTGCCAGAATTGTGAGTCTCTCAGCCTTCTCTCCTGGGCTTAGGAGTTTATTTTTTTAAGACTTTATTTATTTGCTTGAGAGAGAGCACGAGCAATGGGAAGGGCAGAGGGAGAGGGAGAGGCAGACTCCCCACTAAGCAGGGAGCCCCACGATAACAATGCAGGACTCGATCCCAGGACCCAGAGATCATGACCTGAGCTGAAGGCAGACGCTTAACGTCCTGAGCCACGCAGGCACCCCGGGCTTATGGACCTAAACAGCACATTTCCACTCCCTGCTGGGAGGTCTTTCCAGAATGCAGCGCATTGGCTCCAATCCTATCCCATGTTAGGGAAGAAAGTATATCGAGGCAAAGCAGCTGCTGCCTTTCTACATTCCCCTCTTACAGATGGAGACCCTAGAAAGAGGTGCGGGGCGGGTCTTCGGCCCAGAGACCCCACAGGCATGTGTGACCTCCTGTGAACATTAGACGAAAGTGGCCCTCTGTCAGACGGAGCAGGGGATGTGGCTGGCCGGGCGGATGGCACCCCCGGGGAGGATGGGGGCCTAACCAGGGGCTCCAGCACCGCCCGCTGCCTCCTGCCAGCCTGCCCGCGCCTTTATGTGCCACATGAATTGCACATCCGTACCAGAGCCCTTGGCCTTTGCTGGCCACCGCTTCTTTCCAGCCCGTGCCGCATTTCTACCCTCTAGAACATTCCTCTGGGAGCTTCCCCACCGAGGTGTTCTCCCCTCTCTGGCTGAACGGCAGGGGCTCATGGTCACAGGAAGGAAAATGGGGCTCCTTTGGTCTCCTGATGGTTGAGGCCTGGGGCCCTGTCTGTGGTCCGACTTTTCTGCTCTGTGCGCTTCTCGGGAGAGCTCTCTTGGCACCGGGCTCTCCGGGTAGGATCTCTCGTTCAGAGCTCCAGTCTTCCGACCACTTCTTAGTGCCTCCTCCTTCTGCTTCCGTGTCTCCGGCCACTCTGCACAGTTCCTCTTCTGTCCGGTGTCCGCTGGGTCGCCTCCTGGCTCCAGGAGACCCGTGTCTCTGTGTTTCCAGGTCAAGGGGACTGGACTGGATTGTCTTTCCTCCCCGATATCGTCCCCAGGTGCGAGGCTCGCCCTAAAACGGCAGGTTCCCTGCAGGGGGGCCTCCTCGGGACTTGGTCTGGACTCTCTAACTACTTATCCCCAAGGCTCAAGGTCTTGGTCACCAGGTCAAGGTCACCAGCCCCGTAGGTGACCTACAAGGAGAGGCTGCCAGAGAGTGACAACCCTGGGGGAGGAGGGTAGAGATGGGGTCCGGTCTCCCCAAGCCCTCTGTTCACCTTCATCCCTCTCCAGCCCTGGGGGGGGTGGGGCAGGAGAGCTGCAGTCCTGGCTCCTTCTACTACAGGACCGATGGCGTCATCCCCGTGCACCCCAGGGACCCCAGGAGGGAGCCTGGGAATCGACCACGAGGCCCCAGCCTCAACACCACCAAACCGCTGGGCTGCCGCTCCCCTTGCTCACGCTGCAGCCGCTCCCCCTGGGGGGTCGGCTCCCGCTGCTCTTCTGAAAAGTCCTTTCCCCCTTCTTTGCTGACCCAGTGTGGGCACCACCTTCTCCAGGAAGCCTCCCAGACACACACACACGCACAGCCCTGGAATGAGTGCCTCCACAGCCTAGTGTGCCCCTTGCCTCTCAGTGTATGACTGCCCCCCCAGCCCCCACAGACGACTCCTGGGACAGTGGCCTCCTCTTCCTCGCTGTGGTCCACCCAGCACTTGATATATTGCAAGGGACATCACAGCTGCTTCATAAATGTGAAACCAAACGGCACAGGAAGGGAGGGAAGGAGGGAGGGGGGAGGGAGGAAAGAAGGAAGGAAGAAAAGGAGAGGGAAAGGAGAAAGGAAAAGAGAAAGGAAAGAAAGGAAACGAAGAGGGAAGGAAGGTGGGGTGGATGGAAAGGTTCATGAATAGCCCCCTGCATACTTGATTTACTCTTGGAAATCCCTTTTTTTTTTTTTAAGATTTTATTTATTTGACAGAGAGAGAGAGCATAAGCAGGGGGAGCAGCAGGCAGAGGGAGAGGGAGAAGCCGACTCCCCACTGAGCAGGGAACCTGAGGTGGGACTCGATCCCAGGACCCTGGGATCACGACCTGAGCTGAAGCCGATGCTTAACCAACTGAGCCCCCCAGGCGCCCCACCGCCACCCTTTATACACAAAGAGACCTGGTAACTTGCCCACATTGGCTACTGGTAAAAGCCAGGACTTGGACCTTCCAGCTCCTCGCTCAGGCCTTTTTCATCGCGCCACACGGGAGAGACAGCACTGCCCGTGAGGGCCACGGCTCGGTGCCTCCAGGGCCAGAGGCTGGAACTGGGCAGGCCCCTCCCTTCCTAGAAATCAGGACCAAGCCCCGAGCCTCGCTCTTCATGCCAGCTTGCCATGAGCCTGCAGGAGCTGGGCTTTGTTGGAGACAGCTCAGAGAAGGCCAGCGCGTGGAGGCCCCTGTGTCCTCTGTGACTGAGTCTGTTTCTGTTTCCAAGACTAGGCTTTGTCTATCTCTCGTCGCCCTGGGTGTGTCTTTCTTGGTCACTGTGTGGTGTGCACAGGCGGGTGGTGAACGTTTCGTCTCTGGGTTCCTGCCCTTTCTTTTCCTTCTGTCTGCCTGTGGCTCTCCTCTCCCTGCGCCCTTGTGGTCTCTGTGTCTCTCTGAGCCTCTCATTTCTGTGTCTCCCCCGCCCCCAACATGGCATGTGGGGGGCACCCTCTCGAAGCCCTGGCCCCCCGACTGCACAACTGGGGGTCTGATGAGAGGCTCGGGCTGCACCCCGAAACCTGTAATTGGCGCCCGGGCCCTGGGTTCCCTGACCTCACTCTCCCTGCCCCCTGCTTAACCTCGGCCTTCCTGCCTCCCTGGTGGCACTGAGGGATGGGGGCTCAGACCCCTATTCTGCCTCCCTCTCTCACCTCCCATCCCCCCTCCTCATCCCCTGGGCCCAGGGAGCCCTAGTCCTGCTGCCTCAGGAGCTGGGGTTTTGAAGGTGGCTCCATTTCTGCCTTCCGCCCACCCTGCGCTGAGGGGCCAAGCCGGTCACTGTAATTACGTGTGCCTGCGGTCCGCCTCTTCCCAGCCTCTTGGGCCGGCTCCCTGCCTCTCTTCCTGCCTGGCCCTCCGCCTCAGGCCCATCCTTCTCCTCACCCCAGGTCTCTGACTCTCTCCCCCACTGTCATCCCCTCTCTCTGACCTGGCTTCTCGCTGTCTCCCTCTCGCCCTTGCCTGCACCACACTCCCGTCTCTGTCGCCTCTGCCCCTGTTCCCATCCTTCCCAGCGTCCCCCTCGTGGACTTTCTGCGGAGTCTCCCTCCTCCCATCCCAGACCGTCTGTCCCCGGGTTCCTGGGGCTCCCTCCTTCGGCGACCAACCCCGCCTTCTGATGCTGGCTCTCTCGGCTTCCGCCTTTCACTGTCCCTTTGATTGTCTCCCTCTCGCCGTCACTCCGGTTGGCTGTCCCTGTCCCTCCATCACCGGCCATCTCTCTGTCCTCTCCTGTGCTGCGCTTCTCCCCACGTCCCTTTCTACTGTGCACCTCTGGCCCCCGTCCCTGACAACCACACAGACACAAGTGCGTGCGTGCACACACTCATATCCACACATACACACACACACGCTGGAGCACTCCTGGCTTGCGTTTTGGAGCTTGGCACCATTGCCAGGTAGGGTGAGGGCAGCGTAGCTGATACAGAGAGGCCGAGAATGAGGACTCAGGGCATTCTGGGCTGCAGGGGATGGGAGGGCACCAGGAAAATATACCTTGGTCTTGTGCTTTTTCTCTAGCCCGGACCCCATCCCTCCTGGCTGGGCTGGAGGTAGTAACTGGATCCACTCACCCTGTGGAGGCAGCGCTAGAGGAGGGCTCCCTGGAGGAAGCGGCACCCCCCATGCCCCAAGGCAATGGCCCTGGGGCCCCTGAGCCCCTGGACAGTACTGACCTCGATGTCCCCACAGAAGCTGTGACACGTGAGTCGTAGGGGGCTGGGGAGTGGGAGTGGCAACATGTAGGGCTCGTGCCAGAGAATCGTATCCCTTGGGCTAGGGGACATGCGGTGGGTGCCCGTGGGAGACTAGCACGGGCCAGAACCTTGAAGCGTGGGCAACAGAAAGGTGTAGGTCACGGTCACGGTCACGGTCCTTTCTGTCTAGGAAAGAGACCTCCACGTACACAATGATCAGTATAACATCAGTTCATAAGGAGGGTGGATGGGCTCCAGGCAATACGGTTCAAGAGCAGAGGGCGTGGGGCCATACGAAAGGAGGAGGGAGCGGGGGTGCTGCGGGCCCAGAGCCAGAGCCCGCTGCAGCCCCACCCTCCAGGGAATCGGGGGTGAAAAGGAACAAGAGCAGCCCCCGGTTACTCTGAGCAGAAAGGAGCCTATTCCCAGGCTTGGCTCAAGGCCTCCAAGGGGGTCGGGATGGAGAGAACTCTCCCCCCTCACACTCAGGAGCAGGGGCGGGGGCAGCCAGAGCCGTCTGAAATTAATAAGATCCACAAGATCTAGAGGCACATTTGCACCTTCCAACGTCCCCTGAGCGATCTCAGAGACTCTGCAGACCAGCCTGTAGTGAGGCAGCAGGGCAGCAGGTGCCAAGTGCATTTTTCAGATGAGGAAACTGAGGCAGGCAGCACCACTCAGCCTGGACGCAGCTGGGGAAACTCAGGTCTCCCGGCGCGGGGCTCTTTCCTGTGCCTGCCTCCTCAGCTGGCACGGCTGAGCGGGGAGCCACCGTCGGCCAGGGCATCTGGGGCTAAGTTGGACTCCCTGGAAGTCAGGGTTACTAAATCCTGCTAGCACACTGCCCTCAGCCTCCTCTAGACGTGCCCGCCAGCCGAATTGAGAGAAAGAGGTCAGCGCCGTGGCCACAGAGGAGAGGGCCTGGCCGGGAGCTGGACAGACACCTCTGTGTCTGTGGGCCCAACTGTTTGCTCTGTGACTCAGCCCCCACGGCCGCCCCCACGGCCATGGCCACAGGCAGGCTCTGTGTCTGCGCGAACCTCCCAGGGTCCTCAGCTCACCACACGCTCCTGCCCTCCAGTCACTGTGCCCGTGTTTAGGCATCGGGGCAGGGGGCACGGAAGCTGGCCAAGGACTGCTGGTCTCCCGCCGTGGGGCCAGGAGGTGGGAGCGGGATGATTCAGGCCTGGCCGCTTCCCGTGGCCTTACCCCTGTTTACCCGGATGCAGGCACCAGCCACGCCCCAGGGCCTAAGGCTCCCGGCATGGAGCTTCTCCAGAGCCCTGTCTCCCATCCTCTCCTGACTCCCCCCACCTGGCCCTCAGCTCCTTTCCCCCAACCTCCATCCCCTGCCTGCTCTACTTCATGGCTGTGGAAACTCGGCCTCCGTTTGTTTGTTTTTTTCATCTGTGAAATGGGGCCAATGACAGTAGACCTGTCGAGATGCGTGAAAGAAGCTACAGAGAGCTCTTGGCACGCCGTTGGCCCCCCAACAGCCGAGACGTGGAAGGTACGAGTTCTAAGGCAAGGGATGGCTGTGACAGGAGCAGCTTCGTCCCTAGTCCTTCATCGCCCAGCCTCTGCCCCGCTCTGCGCTCTGAGTCCCAGCTCCTGGCCTCCGGGCGGGGCCCACGTCTGACCCTGTACTTCTCCGGGACTCAGTTTCCTCATCTGTGAAAGGTGGATACCGCCCCAGGGAGAGAAACTGAGAGGCTTCGTGAGAGAACCGCGTGTGGAGCGCTTCGAAGGGGGGCTGAGGGGGGCTGGCAAGCAGGAAGCGCTCCGTGATGGGAGGTCACTACAGCCGTTCCGTAGAAGGTGCAGCCCTCTGTCAGGGGAGGCACTGAGGCCGCCTTCCCCTCTCCTCAGCCTCCAGGGCCCCCCTCTGCCCCCGCCCAGACACCGCCTCCTACTACAATACAAACCCAGAGCCCGGCCCGGAGGGAGTCGGGGACCCACACCCCAGTGCCTGAGAGAGGGAAGTGCCCAACATTTATGCATTTACAGAGGGTCCCGCCCAGGAGCCAACAGCCCTGAGCGGCTGAGGGGGCCCAGACGTGGAGGGCCCACCTCTCTGTGTCACCTCCTCGGTCCCCTCCCCCAGACCCCCAGGGTCCCCCCAGGAGACGCGTTCTGCCAGCCACCCCACAGAGGCAGACAGGGCAGGGGAGCTGGGGTGGAAGAGAAGGGATGGAGGGGGCGCCCCTGGAGCCCAGGGCCAGGGCGTTCATCTCCAAACAGATGTTTCCAATAAATCACCCAGCACACCAAGGGCAAAAACAGCTGGGGGCTTGGCAGGGGCCGAGGTGAAGGTTAACTGCTTCACTGCTGTCCCTCCGCCCCCCAGCCAAACAGTCCTTATCCCCTCGCCCTGACCACCGCCACTCTTGCCGAAACCCCAGGACCCCAAGAGCAGGAGAATGGATTTCACGTGGGGTAAGAAAGTGGGGTCCAGGGCTCTGAGCCCCTGCGGTTGCCTTGCACCTCTGCCTCTTCCGGAATGAGCACTGGCCTGGGGGCCATGAGCCAGGCTCAGCTGTAGTTCCTGGTGTGCCTCTGGCAAGTCAGTGCTGCTCTCTGGGCCTCAGTTTCCCCATCTGCAGAATACAAGGCCGCCTAGGTGACTTGTGGCTCATCTAAGAAGGAAGCAGGCAGGATTGGGGCAGAGCTCCGGGAGGCCATACGCCCCCCCCCACCCACTCCCATTAACCTTTCTCATCACCTCTCTAGGCCAGCCTCAGGGGAACCCCTTGAGCTGCACCCCACTAGTGGCGAATGGCTCAGGCCACCCCTCCGAGCTGAGCAGCACCAGGCGGGCGGGGAATGGCGCCCTGGGTGGCCCCAAGGCCCACCGGAAGTTGCAGACGCGCCCATCTCTCGCCAGCCAGGGCAGCAAGAAGAGCAAGGGCAGCACCAAATCTTCTGCCTCCCAGATCCCCCTCGAGGCACAGGAAGGTAAGCCCCGCCATCCCCCTCTCCCTCGGAGAGGCCTCCCAAGCCGGGCCCCTGCAAGCACAATGCCGGGACAAGCAAAAGCATCTCCGCCGGGCTGCTGGTTAGAAGCGCAGGCTCATTCCCACGCCGGGCCTCCTGGGTCTGAACCTCTGGGTGGGGCCCAGGAGACCAGTTTTAACACCGCTTCCAGGGAGCCTGGCCAGCTACACCTGCTGGGGAAAGCTAGGCATTCCTGCCTTCTCAAGCCCAGCCCCTTGCTGTCCATGCTCTCCCAGAGTTGCTGTAACAAGGAATGAAACCATCTGGGCTGAGCCAGCGTGAGCCACCCCATTTCTGGAAACCCGATTTTCCTCGAGGCGGAGACCTCCTGTTTCGTGAGAGCAGAACACCCGGCAGAGTAAAAGGAGGCAGTATCGGATACTTAACTGGGGGTGTGGCGAGGGCTGCGCAGGGGGGCGGGGGGGGGAGGCAGAGAACCCAGCCATCGTTCCTGCAATACAGGGGTCCCCTGCTGGGCCGCCCGGGCAGCCGGCTTCCCTGCCCCACCAAGCATTAATTCGGCATGGGGCACAGCTGCCTGTAGCTCAGTGATGCTTGATCTTGACCTTCACCCCAGAATGTTTAAGTGCGTCCTGTCCGCACTGGGGGACTCCGGCGGGGTCTTCTGCAAGCAGGATTCAGGGTACACATTTGCACGTAACGTCTTCATCGGCCTTCCCACAGAGCAGATTCTGCCCAGTAGTCTTAATTATGAAGGGAATGTTCATCCATTTAAAAATGTACTGGGCTTCTGCTGGGTACCCAGGCCCTGGCCTCACAAAGCTCTCATGAGAAAGACACACAGGTAATCACCACGTGGGGTGACAAATACAGTGGTAAAGCCACAGAAAGGAGATTATACAAACACAGGGGACACCCACACCCACCCATAAAGCTGGGGAGGGGAGTCTGGGAAAGCTCCGGAGGTGTCTGAGCCAGCCTCAAATGGTGAGTAGGAGGATCTAGCCCGGGGAGCATTAGCACAGACGTGAGAAACAGCCAGCTTGCTCGATTATGAAATTCGAAATGAGGAATGGGGGGAGGGGAGACTCCAAGCAGGCAGGGGCTGTGGGGGTGGGAGGCACCTTGTAAACTGCGCGCTGGACCTAGACCTTATCCGGAGGGCATGGGGTGCCTGGGTGCCTGCGCTGGTTAAGGGTCTGACTCTGGATTTCGACTCAGGTCATGATCTCAGGGTCAGGGGATCGAGCCCTGCCTCTGGCTTCGAGCTGGGTGCGGAGCCTGCTTAAGATTCTCTCCCCTCCCTCTCTCCCTCTCCCCACACACTTGAGGCGCGCATGCACACACGTGCTGTCTCTCTCTCTCTTAAAAAAGTTTATCTGGACGGCAATAGGGAGCCATTGAAGGATTTCAAATAAGGTAGTGACTTCATCAGATTTGCATTCGAACTGCCTAGTTCCGTTTGCAGGTAGATGGCAGGGGCCCCAGCTGTACAAGACCCCAGTCCCTCCACACAGAAATGGGGTTGGAGAGTCAGGCTCTCCGTGGCAGTGTGAGACCCCCCCCCAGGACCAGCAGCCTTGTGCCAGGGGCCCACCTGGTCAGGGGAACTGGCCGCTCCCCTGCTTGCCCAGCCCCCGGGAGGGATGCCAGCTTAGCATCCCGGCAGCCCTGTGAGCGCTTCAGAGCACGGGCTCCAGAGCCTGCCTGCCTGGCTTCGGTTCCCCACTCCACCACTTCCCGGCCGGCTGCCCAAGGGGAGACTCACGCATTCATTCACTTGCCACCTCTTTACTCGGCACCTCCATGCCGCGCGCCTTCTAGGGACTCGTAACATATCAGTGACTACAAGGGACAAAGACGCCCGTGCCGTGGAGCTTACATTTTAGCGGGAGGAGAAAGCCAAGTAGTGCAGTGGAAGGTGATAAGTCCTTCCAGGGGAGAGGCGGGCCAGGGTGAGGGGCTGAGGGTGCTGGGGTGAGGCTGGCAGGTTGCGGTGGTCACGGAAGGCCACCGCAGAGTGATCTAGGGGGACAGAGTGTGGGAGGAGACCAGATCTTACTCCTAAGGAGGAGGAAGCCACCAGAGGGTTCGGCGCACAGGAGGGACCACTCGACTGAAGTTTTGCAAAGATCCCTCTGGACTAGTGCGTGGGGAGTAGGTGCAGGGAGGGGGGCAGTCACGGGTGGGGGCTGGGGCGACCAGAGAGACGGCTGTTGCAATTGCCGAGATGAGAGCTGAGCAGGGTGGTAGGATTCTGGGTGTATTCTGAAGTGACTGCTCTGTGTCTCAGTTTCTTCACCGTAGAGTGGGGCTAACGGTAGCCCCATCTCATGGCGTTGTTGCAAGTTTACATGAGTTTCATTCATGCCCAACACTTAGAAGAGTGCCTGGGACATGCTAGGACTTGGGTTTGGTAAACCAATGACTCAGGGTGGTGAGGCGCAGAGACGCAATCCAGACCGCCTGGGCTTGGACCCTCGCTCTGCAGCTAACTGGGCAGGGGCGTGTAACTCTGCCTGGAGGTCATCAGCGGGAAAGCCGGGCCCCTCACAATCCCCAGGAGTCCTAGCAGCAGGAGGGTAGCCGAGCACTGGGCTGGGAGCCCTCTGCAGCTGTCGCCCTTGTCCCCTCGCCGCCGCCCCCCCCCACGCTGTCTCACCAGCCCTGACCCCCGCCCCTGCCCCCGCAGACTGCTGCGTCCACTGCATCCTGTCCTGCCTGTTCTGCGAGTTCCTGACGCTGTGCAACATCGTCCTGGACTGCGCTACGTGCGGCTCCTGCAGCTCCGAGGATTCCTGCCTCTGCTGCTGCTGCTGCGGCTCAGGCGAGTGCGCCGACTGCGACCTGCCCTGCGACCTGGACTGCGGCATCGTGGACGCCTGCTGCGAGTCCGCCGACTGCCTGGAGATCTGCATGGAGTGCTGCGGGCTCTGCTTCTCCTCCTGACCGCCTCCGCCCCCGCAGCGCCCCTCGCGCCTGGCCCTGGGGGGAAAGGGGAAGGGGAGACGCGCCGGGCCAGCTCCGCGCAGGGAGGGAGGGAAGGGGCGGGGCCGCCGCAAGGCCACCACCTCCTCGTGGTGCCTGGACCCTGTGGCCACGCAGAGGACCTGGTGGGGCGGGACGAGGAGGGAGCTGCGCCTGGCCCCACGGCCTGGGCCGCAGAACACTGTGAAAGTGGGGGGGCAGCAACGGGGGCGGGGGGAGGGGGCTGTGCGCTCCTCTACCTCTCACGGCCCCTGCAGCCTGCCTCCCGCCGCCCAGGCTCAGCAAAATGTGAAGTGAGACATCCCAGCCCGCCCTGGGCCAAGCCCTGCCCCCGTGTCCTTACCGGGCCCTCGTGGGGACCTGACTCGTACAGTGACCCCCGAGGTCCCCCAGAGGGCAAGCCTGGGCCAATGGAGGGACAGGAACGTTCTAGAAAAGACTGGAAGGGGAGGGGGGAGGGGAATGGAGGGTGGGTCTGACCTATTTGTTGCTGTAAATAAAGTTATTTGTCTATCTCAGCACCTATGAAGAGTGTCCATGGACCCCGAGTCTCAAAAGCAAACACTCCCCCTTCTCCAACACACATACATGAAGCCCCCAAATGATGGCGGGGCCTCCCTGCCCTCTAGGGCCCCTTTCCTCCTTTGTGTTCCTTCCGAAGGCAGGAAGAAGAGGGGTACCCACTCCCCACCATTTTTCCCTCTTCCCACCAAAGGGATGGGGAAGCCCTGGAAGGGAAGAGTTAACCCTTGGCATAGAATTAATTAACAACAGATGTGTTCGGGTTGTGATTAATTAATCTCTTGCTGACTCCTGCTTCTTGAAGCCCTTCCCTGTGATGGCTCAGAGGCTTGGGTGCTGCCGGGGCCAACTCTGGCCCATGGCAGCCTGGGCTTGTTCCTGGGCTGTGCTGGGAAGCAAGTATGGCCTGAGTGGGGGGAGGGGGGTCATTTGGCCCAGCCTCAGTCCCCCGACTGTCAGCGGCCTGACAAAGAAGAAAACCGTGGGGACTAGCAGAAGCTTTGGAGGCCGTGTGGCCAGCACCCTTGATGTCTGCGGGGAGGGCGGCCCTGAGCACTGTGGGGTCCCCTGGAGAGACGGAGCTCCCGCAGTGGGGAGGGCTGGCTGGACTGAGCCCTCCCCACCCCATCCTGGACCTGGAGTGGCCCGGAGGGATTCCAGAACAAAGGAGGGAGCTCAGAAAAGGGGCCAGATGAAATGTGAAGTCTGTTAAGGAACACCATGTTGGGGAGCAGCCCATGACTGGGAGGGGGTGCAGTTGCACCAGGAGGATGTAATAAGGGGGTGAGAAGGACTGCCCAGACCAGCACGTGCCTCTTACACCCGCCCCCCCCAACAGGTACCCAGCCCTCGCTTTGCCAACAGCAAGGTTTCCCTGACCTCTAGGATCTCCTAGGAAACTCAGGACACGGAGGAAGGGACCTGTTCAGGGTCACAGAGTCAAGACCAAAGCCGAGAGAGAGGAGCCCTTGCTCCTCAGCCCCCTGGTATTCACTTATCTGTTGATCTGAATGTTTGTGTTCAGCGATTGCACACCCAAAAGACAAAAGCCTCAAAAGTCTCACCTGTGCGTACACAAGCATATACGCCTATTTTCTCTTTTTTTTTCTCTTTACGAAGATGTCAAAATTCTCTACATGTTGTCCTGCACTATTTTCATCGCTTGACCCTTCATCCGGGGGAATCTTCCTTAGCACAGAGAAGAGCGGCCTGGAATCCCACCGAAGGGCCAGCGGCCACCCAGTTACCCAGGCTCCCGCTTAGCGTCCCTTTATTTTTTCCTCCCCTTTATTCCTCTATGACAAACGAGGCTGCGTGAGCACGCTGTGTCTCTGGGATATTCCCAGCGGTGGGATTGCCGTGACTCTGACAGGGCTCGGATCGAGCGGCGTGCCACGGCTCACAAGGCCACTGGAGCACCACTTCCCTCGCTGCGGTGGCTCTCGGCCCCGAGGAAGGCAGACGTGGCGGGGTGGGGGGCTTGCAGGCAGTCCCCGCTCGCCTCAGGACTTCCCCACGGCTGGGGCCGGGCGGAGGGGTGCGGGGCGCCTGACCAGCTTGAGGTCTGGTCCAGGTGGGCAGGAAGGCCCCCTCCCTGGCCCTCTCCCCTCCTGGGGGCCGGGGCAGGAAGAGGCGCCTCTCCAACCCAAATAGCGATTTCCTGCTGCAGGCTCCCGGCTGTTTTCTTTAGGACAGCGGCTGAAACCCGAGAGGCTGAGCCGGGTGGGGGCGGGACAGGAGCAGGGTTCAGCCGGCCTCCCCCCCAGCACACACACACACACACACACACACACACACACACGCACACACAGACTCTCCTCACAGTCACGTAGTCACATACATCGACAAAGTCACACACACACCACACTCACACAGCACATGTGCACGTATGGGCACTTGGAGCGCGCAGCCATGGAAGACGTGGAAGCCACGGAAGCCACGGAAGCCACGGAAGCCACGGAAGCCATGGCCAGCCCTGCTCAGCCTGGGGCTGTGCTGCAGAGCCTCTCTCCACCCCACCCCTCCCCTCCCTCTGCCTCCCCCAGCCTGGCCCACGTGGCCCTCGGCTGGGCAAGGAAGCCAACGGCATCTGTCTTCGAGGCCACCCACCTACCCAGTCCTGCCCGGATGCCCTTCCAGAGCAAGCCGTAGTTCCGGACCCTTCTTCCCCTGCACTCCATAGCCGCTCTCCGTTGGCTCCCCAATCTGCCTGCCCCCTGGCTGGTCCGTTCTAGCCCCGAGGAATAGGGCTCTCTCCCTTGGCCTCAGGGTCTTTACGCAGACCGTGGAACATCAGTGAGACTCTGGAAATGTAACGGTTGCCACGATGTTCAGGGAAATAGCCCGCCTCTCTGGTTTCCCTCCATCTGTGGAGCGGGCGACAAGCCCCCCTTTTGCCTGGGACACTTCCTGACTGGCCAGTCCCCATGGCCTGAGCCTCTAACCCAAGACAGGCATTACTGCACTTGTGGGAGGAGCAGGTGATGAGGCCAAGCTAAGTTGCCTCTGGCCAGGACCGCCCGTGACCCCTGGGTGAGCTCGTGTACCAAACTCATCCGATTTTGCCCCAGGACCGAGCAAGCAGCTAAGCTAGGGGCGGGCTAATGAGAGGAGGGGCGGTCAGCCGGGCCCTCTGCCTGCTTGGCTTCCAGCAGCCTCTCTCTGTCCTTTAGCACATTTAATTGATGTTCCCTGTGCTGGTCCCCAGAGCTGTGCCAGGTCGGGACTACCAGAAGGAGCTTCCACACCAGATTGCCAGCAACCAGTCGTGCCCTGGGGCCTCTGCCAACTGCCCACCGCCACCACCACCACCACTGGGAGATGAGGCAGCCGTGGGGGACTGAGGGATGCTTCCCGAGGCTCTCAGGAATTTTGCTGTAGACAGAGCAGTGGGAAGGCAGGGTGGTCACTCTCAGGACCCGTCCTGAACAGGAAGGGAGCCTCAGGCAACACAAGGGGGCAGCAGAGGGTCCAGAGATCGCAGACCCCGCCCCTTGTCACCTCCATGTTTATGCTCCTTTCTATATCCTGACTCTACTGGAATGATGTAGGGACACAGCATGGGGGGGGGACCCCTGGCCAGAGCCCTCCTATTGACCCAGCCATCCCTTCACCCTTCATCTCCTGCAGAGAAAAGCCTCCTCCTGGCCTTCCTTGCTCCTCACCTGGTGTTACTACTTCTCCCTAAGCCTGTATCGACCTCCGCAGTCCACAAAGGCTGCCATTTCTCGGTGTGCCTCATCCCCTCCTACTACAGACAGTAGGACTCTGGGGGCACTGGGGGGTGGGGAGGGACAGGGAGGCATGTTCATGCGCTGTGTCTACCTGACCTTTCCTGTTTTACCACCTTGAGCCCCCAAGGTCCTCATCCCTGGGCCAGCCACCTTGTCAAGGGGTGGAGGGCTGTGATGGGCCTGACCTCTGTGGCCATTGGCTGCCCCTCCAGAACCACGTGGAATCCAGGAGGGGAAGCTTCCCAAAGAGGTAGGGGTGCTGCAACCACAGTGGGGGGAGGGGCTGGTAGAGGAAAACAACAGAAGTCACGATGGGGCAGTACTACTGTGTGTGGTTCCGGAAGTGGCGCCTGGCTCGGGGAGACCTGGCTGGAAACCCCGAATTGTCAAGGGCAGCTCAGGGTACTTGGCTAGAGAAGAGAAGTCAAGGATGGCGGCCTTCAAATATCGAAAGCCTGGGAGGAGAGTGAGGCTTATTCTGGGGCTCCAGCAGGTAGAGGAAGACCCAGGAGCCGACATACCAAGAGAGAGGGCCCAGCCCCAGCCAGAGACCCGCCGTGATACTGAGAGCTGCCCCTGGCGCCGTGGCCAGCAAGAGCGGTGGGTGCGGCCTCCCTCTTCCCAGGCCTGTTCTGGGGGAGAGGCGTGTGGATGGGGTCCTTCCCTGGGGCTGACTGGTGGCAGGGAGGACAGGGGGAGGTTGTGTCAGGTGGCCCCTTCAATTCCTGCTAACTCAGACCTTCCATGGCTCCGCAATGCAGAGGCTGGCTGATGACAGAGAAGTAGGGACTGAAGGCGGAGGGGACATAGTGAGGGGACAGTGCAGACAAAGTGTCCGCAAGGCCCTGGAGACAGAAAAGCTACGCAGACAGGCCGCGGGGCCCGTCCCTCGGCTCCTCCCAAGGTCGCCGGCCGCGGGCTGTGGGGGCCGTGGTGCCCCTTATCCCAAGTCCTTCCCGTGCTCGGATCTTCCATAGCACCGGGCAGCTTGGCATTCATTAGGGGCTGGCTAATGGCTCGGAAGATTGGCCAGGGGCGCTGCTGAATAGAGACCTCGGTGAGATTTATTCCTAATTATCTCATTTGTCTCCCCCCATTACTCTTTATGGCCGGGATTTATAGGGCCATTAGTGGGGCCCGGCCAGGCCAAGATGAGCTTGAGCCTTGAGATGCTCCATAATAATAACAATAACAATGCTCGCCCTGGCCAGATTAATGGGGGGTTTGCCTTCCTGTCCTCCCCACCCCCTGTCCTTGCTGCCCACACATCCCTCTCCCCTCTGGGACCCCTGGTCTTCAGCGCCAGGTCCTCAGCCACCTGTGGAGTTCAAGCCTGTGGTCTCCCCGGCCCCTCTCCACCCCATCTGGGAGCTTCAAGGTGGTAAGGGGGGCTGTGGGTTCCAACGGTAATGCCTCTGGGACAAGCTTGTATTGGTAATGGATGTATCAACAATGGATGAGTTTGGCTATAAAAAGCAGAAAACCCAAATAAAGGTGGCTTAATTTGTAAGGATATGTATCGTCAACTTACCGAGGATACAGAGCTAGGCGACCCTGAGCCGGTCCAGAGGCTCCAAGATGACTCCAAGGAGCCTGGCTTCCATCCTTCTCCTCTGTCATCCTCAGCATGGGGTCCAAGACTCCCCTCCTGGTCACAAAGTAGCTACCATAGCCCCAGGCATCCAGCTCACACGCTGTATCCACACCAAACAAACAAACAAAAAGAAAGATGGCGAAACAAGGCCTTCTCCTTTTGCACCTTTCACCAGGGGAAAGAAATCATTCCCGGATGCTCCTCGCAGGTCAGCCTACACCTCTGCTCAGACTAGGCCACAAGCGGTCTTAGGTGAAGCTCGCCCAGAAGCAGGCCCTAGACAAGGCTTCAGGGGCAAGTACGTTTCTTCAGAGGGGGATTTCAGGAAACATCAGCAGGGGAGCAGCAGGAGGTGAGACTGGGAGGGAAGGCCGCCAATAAAGGGTGTGTTCTTTGGGCACCACCGTGAGCCCTGGTACCCAGTCCTGGAGGACACGTGAGTGCAAGGGAGCGGAGTTGCTGGTGGCGGGCCATGCCCAGAGGAGTGTCGATTTTCTGGCCCTCGCTACCCAGTTGCGCTGCTGGAGGAAGCTTTCAGGCAAAGGGGTGGAGATACAGGCAGGCAGACCAACAACCACTTCATTCACTCCTAAGACGGACCCCGTTACCTGGGTTCGCCAAGGCTGGCATCCGGACCAACCTGGAGTCACTGCTTGGTAGGGAGAAAGGGGCTATCCTGCAGGAGGCTGCCGTAGGGCCAGCCGCGGCCTTTCCCACGGCCTCTGTATGCGGGGCAGGCAGAATCCAGTGTCCTCAGCCCTCATTCCGGGACGAGAGTCACATGGTGGGAGAGGATGGTGCAGAAGAGAAGGGTCTTCTCAGATGAAAGAGGGAGCTACTATTCAGTGAATAAATACTGAATTGATTATCTATTGTCATGAAACAAATAAACCCAAACCTAACAGCCTGAAACAATAATAAATATTTATTCTTTCACAGGGTCTCTGCAGGTCAGGAAGGTAGACATGGCCTGAGCTAGGTGGGTCAGCTACAAGGTCTCTCTGGAGGTTGTGGTCAGGATGTTGACCAAAGCTCCGCTCATCTGCAAGCTCGATGGGATGGTGGCTCCCTCGTACAGCCAGCAAGTCTCTGCCAGCCCTGCCAGCCTCCATTGCTTGTGTGTCCACCTCTCCTGAGGACCGTCTGAGTGTCCTCACACCATGGGCAGCTGACTTCCCCCAGGAGTGACCCAAGAGACCAAGGTAGGACACCACGATGTCTGTGAGGACTGGGCCTCTGAGTCCCCGCCATCTTGGAAGCTGGCCGCCATATTTACTTCTGAACCAAGGTCCACAGCCTATTTGATCTTCATTCAGTTGTTGTTAGAAACCCACCTCTAGTTTTTATAGCAGGCCAGGCTCACATAAGTGCTCAGTGCACGTGGGCTAGGAATCATCCTCCTCATCTTCCGGAGGAGAAAAGGGACTTGCAAGAGTGATGTGTGCAGGATGGTAGCTCTCGAGAGGCCCAGGGCCAGGCTGGACCTCAAGTTTTCTGGCACCTGAACATGTCTCATTTCACCACGCTGCTTCCAAGAAAGCAGAGTGTGCCCTGAGCCAGGAGTCAGGGGTCCTAGGCTATGATTTAGGCTCTTTTGTGACCTTGCGTGACACCTAGGCCATCATGTCCTGTAGCAGACGATGGTGACTGCCTGCCTGTATTCACTGGGATTGTGTCTGCTGTAAGCTTATTTCTCTGTCATATAGGTAAGTTTGGAGATGGGGGTACAGAGCTTGGAGAGTGCTCTGCTCCTTGAGGTTCCCAGAGCCCCACGCTTCTTGCAGCTCACTGCTCCTCTCTGACCCTTGTTCTCACGGGGCACTGTGGCAGCGTCCACATTCCCGGCAGCAGGCGGGGGAAAGACCAGACAGGAGAGCAAAGGGTACGTGCCAGATGTCTCTTAAAGAAGATTCCTGGAGGCTGCTGTGTGCAACTTCTGCTAACTTCCCATTGTCAGGAAGTTAGTCACACGGTCCATGCTCAGCTTCAAAGGAAGCTGGGAAGTGTGCTTTATTCTGATGTGCTCTACGTCCAGCTCAAATTGCTATTATTGTGGAAGAAATGGAGAATGGATATTGGGGGAGAGCTAGCTGTTTCAACAGCTACCCAACAACCATTAGCCTCTTCCTTCAAAAAAAAAAAAAAAGAAGAAGAAGTTCTTTCTCCTCCGGGCAGCCATGAGCTTCCATGAGTGCAGGCTTTGGCTCTAGGGAGTGAATTATGATCGATCAAAGTCAATTGTATGGTTTCATTTCCTTGCTAGTGATTTATTTTGAAAAGGGTATGTGACACCATATTGGCCAGTGAGAACTGAAGGTAAGTCTCTGAAAGCTCTAGGACATAGGAGAAGAATATTCCCATTTCTGCCCTTAGTGATTATTGTCTGCATGGACCCTAGGCGGAAAGGGCCACCCTGGGCATATGAAGGGAGCCAGTCTAGGAGGTCAAGATTTTAGAGTGGAAAAAAGAAAAATAAAAAATAAAAAAATATATAAATAAATAAATAAAAAGAAAAATATGTGCTCCTTAAGACACCTTTGAGCCACAGAATAACCAACCCCCCCTCAACCACAATACTTATAAATATGAACCTGTTCCAAGTATCAAACTATGGTAATTCTTATTTAAGCTACTTTAATTGGGCTTTCTATCACTTACAGCTAAAAACATACTGACTTAGGAACAACTATGTGCCACCAAACTGCACAACCTAAAAGGAATGGAAAAACTCTTAGAAACATAAAACTGACCAAGACTGAACCAGGAAGAAAGAGACAACCTGTCTAGATTAATTAGATCAATTACTAGTAAGGATATTGAAACAGTAATCAAATATCTCTTGACAAAGAAAAGCCCAGGACCAGATGGTTTTACTGGTGAATGTTACCAAACATTTAAAGAAGAATTAACAGCAATCCTTCTCAAACTCTTCCAAATATATGAGGAGGAGGGAACACTTATTTCCAAATTCATTTCACAAGGCGAGCATTATCCTGATACCAAAACCCAGAAAAGTACACTAGTAGAAAAAGAAACTACAGGCCAATACCTCGGATGAACATAGGTGCGAAAAGTCTCTAAAATACTATCAAGCAGGCACTCAGCAGCACATTAAAAGGATCATTCGCCATGATAAAAAAGAAAGTTATCCTTCAGGTGAGAGAATGGTTCAACATACACAGATCAATGAGTGTGATCCACCACATTATTAGAATCAGAGAGTCATATGATCATCTCAATAGACACAGAAAAAGCATTTGACAAAATTCGGCATCCATTCATGATAAAAACTCTTAGTGAATTAGACATAGGAGGAACTTTATAAAGCCATATATAATAAACCACAGCTAACATCATATTCTGTGTTGAAAGATTGAAAGCTTTTCATTTAAGGTCAGAAATGAGATAAGAGTTTTCACTCTTGGGGCACCTGAGTGGCTCCATGGGTTAAAGCCTCTGCCTTCGGCTCAGGTCATGATCTCAGGGTCCTGGGATCCAGCCCCACATCGGGCTCTCTGCTCAGCAGGGAGCCTGTTTCCCCCTCTCTCTCTGCCTGCCTCTCTGCCTACTTGTGATCTCTCTCTCTCTCTGTCAAATAAATAAATAAAATTAAAAAAAAAAAAAAAGAGTATTCACTCTTACCACTCCTATTCAACATAGTGCTAGAAGTCCTAGCTAAAGCAATCCAGTAAGAAAAAGAAACCAAAGATATCAGAATTGGAAAGAAAGAAGTAAAATTGCCTCTATCTGCAGATGACATGGTTTTACATATAGAAAACCCTACAAACTCAACCCAAAACTATTAGATCTGACCAATGAATTCAGTAAAGTTGCAGGATATAAAATTAATATACAAAAACCAGTAGCATTTCTACACATTAATAGGAAATTTTCTTAAAAAGATATAAAGAGTTCAATAACAATTATAACAGTATCAAAAACAACAAAATACTTAGAAATAAATTTAACCAAGGAGGTAAGAGATCTCTAATCTGAAAACTATAAGACACTGATGAAAGAAACCAAAGAAAACACAAATAAATGGAACGATCTCCCATGTTCATGGATCAGAAGAATTAATACTATTAAAATGTCAACACAACCAAAAGTCATCTATAGATTCAATGAAATCACCGTCAAGATTCCAATAGCAAGGGCATCTGGGTGGCTCAGTTGGTTAAGTGTCTGCCTTTGGCTCAGGTCATGATCCCAGGGTCCTGGGATTGAATCCCACGTCGGGCTCCGTGCTCAGCTGGGAGTCTGCCTGAGATTCTATCCTTCTCCTTCTGCCCCTCTCCCCACTCTCTCACTCTCTCAATAAATAAATAAAATCTTTTTTAAAAATACTAGCTATAGTCATCCAAACCTAATGGTACCGGCATGAAAACAAAGAAATAAACCACTGGAACAGAATCGAGAGCCTGGACATAAACCCAAGCACGTATGGTCAACTAAAATTTGACAAGGGAACCAAGTATATTCAATGGAGAAAAGAGAGTCTCTTAAATAAAGGGTGCTGGGACAATTGGATATTTACATGGAAAAGAATGAAACCGGACCTCTATCTTACACTACTCGAAGTGGATTAAACACTTAAATGTAAGATCTGAAATCATGAAACTTCCAGAAAACATAGGAACAAAGCTCCTTGATGTAGGTCTCGATAAGGTTTTTTGGATATGACATCTGAAACACAAGCAACAAAATAAAAAATGAACAAGTGGAACTACATTGAACTAAAAAGCTCTGCACAGCAGAAGAAAGCATCAACAGAGTGAAAAGCACTCTGGAATGGGAAAAATATCTATAAACCATATATCTGATAGGGGGTTAATATCCAAAACATATGAAGAACTCATCCAGGGGCATCTGGCTGACTGGCTCAGTTAGGGGAGGGTGCAACTCCTGATCTCAGCGTTGTGAGTCCGAGCCCCACATCAGGTGCAGAGATTACTTTTTTTTTAAAAGATTTTTATTAATTAATTAATTTATTTATGTATTTATTTGAGAGAGAGAGAAAGAGAGCAGGGGAGTGGTAGAGGGAGAGAGAGAGGCAGGCTCCCTTCTCAGTGGGGAGCCCGATGTGGGGCTCCATCCCAGGGTCCTGGGATCATGACCTGAGCCAAAGGCAGATGCTGGGTGTAGAGATTACTAAAATAAATAAAACATTTTTTTTAAAAGAACTCATACAGGGACGCAGGGAGCCTGCTTCTCCTTCTGCCTGCTGCTCTCCCTGCTTGTGCTTGCTCTTTCTCTCTGTGAAATAAATAAATAAAATCTGTTAAAAAATAATAATAAAATAAAAAGAACTCATTTAACTCATTAGTAAAGAAAAAATAACCAAATTAAAAATGGGCTAAGGGGGCACCTGGTTGGCTCAGTTGGTTGGGTGTCTGCCTTCAGCTCAGGTCATGATCCCAGGGGTCCTAGGATCGAGTCCCACGTCGGGCTCCCTGCTCGGTGAGCCTGCCTCTCCCTCTGCCTGCTGCTCCTCCTGCTATACTCTCTCTCTCTCTCTCTCTCAAATAAAAAAATAAAATCTTTTTAAAAAAAAAAAAAAAGCGGGCTGAGGACCTGAATAGACATTTTCCCAAAGAAGATCTACAAAAGGCCAACAGGTACATGAAGATGCTCAACATCACTTTAGGGAAATGCAAATTAAAATCACAATGAGATATCTCTTCATGCCTATTAAAATGACTTACCATACAAAAGACAAGAGATGACAAAATGCTGATGTGGATGTGGAGAAAAGGGAACCCTTTGAACTCTTACTGGGATTATAAATTGGTCCAGCCACTGTGGAAATCTGTAGGAAGGATCCTCAAAAAATTAAAAATAGAGCTACCACGGAATCCAGCAGTTCCACTTCTGGGAATATAGCCAAAGGAAACAAAAATAGTAGCTCAAAAAGATACCTGCACCCCACGTTCATGGTGGCATTATGTACAATAGCCAAGACATGGGAACGACCTAATTGTCCTTTGCTGGATGAATGGAATGGTATGTATGTACAACGGAATATTATTCAGCCATAAAAAATGAGGAAATCCTACGATGTGCAAGAACATGGATGGACTTTGAAGGCATTATGCTAAGTGAGATAAGTCAGACGGAGAAAGACAAATATCGTATGATTTCACTTGTATGTGGAATCTAAAGGAAAAGAAAAAAAAGAAAAACCTCATAGAAAAAAGAGATCAGACTTGTGGTCACCAGAGGCAGACGGTGGGGGAAGGGGCTTGGAGGAAGGGGGTCAAAAGATCGACACTTCCAGTTCTGAGGATGTGCTAGGGATATAAGGTACAATATACCAACTGTAGCCCACAGCGCTATGTGACATACAGGAAAGCTGTTAAGACCGTAAATCCTATGAGCTGTCATCACGAGGAGAATTTTTTTTTAAAGATTTTATTTATATATTTGACAGAGAGAGCGAGATATCACAAGCAGGCAGAGAGGCAGGCAGAGGAAGGGGGGAAGCAGGCTCCCCGCCGAGCAGGGAGCCCGATGCGGGGCTCGATCCCAGGACCCTGAGATCATGACCTGAGCCGAAGGCAGAGGCTTTAACTCACAGAGCCCCCCAGGCGCCCCAAAGAGATTTTTTTTTCTTTTTTCTTCTTTTCTTGTTATTGGATCTATATGAGAGGAGGGGTGTTGGCTAAATCTATTGTGGTCATTATTTCACAATATATAGAAATCAAACTATCAGGCAGAATACCATACAGCAATGTAGGTCAATTATTTCTCAATAAAACTGACAAAACCTAGAGACTAATCTACTTCCTTTCTCTTGGCATTCATTGTTCTATGGGAGGCATGGAGGAGTTACCCTCAAATCTCACTTTCCTGCTGAGGAATCCAGAAAGCTCTATGTCTACCACATCAGTGACAGAAATCCTATGCAAACCTGCTTAAGCCAAAAAAGAATTTATTGGCTCTCCTAGCTGGGAGGAACACTCTGGTATTTGTAAAATTAAAGAGAGATTTTCAGCAATCAGCGGGAGGAGGGGACCCAAGGCCGCCGGGATTCTCTCTCTGTCTCCTTCCTTCTATTTCAACTCGGTGACTCCTTGGATATTGGCCTCAATGTCTCCTGTTGCAGATAGTTCTGCTCAGGGCTGGTGGAAGGGGGAGGGGGAGAGCGAGGCAGGGTAGGAATCAGACATACCAGCACAAACCCAACCGGAAAAGGGTTTGTCGATGCTAAGAGAGGACTCCGAGGGCTCTCTTGGATCATATGTCTATTCTCTAGATAAATCCCTGTTACCAGGAGCATTGGACACACGGATTGATCAGGCCTGGGTCATCTGTTTACTTCTGTTGGGGAGTAGATGTGGTAATTGAGTCTTATGAGAGCCCCACATGCAGTGGGGAGAGGAACAGTCTCCCAAAGCAGGGGTCTTGTTTCCGAAGAAGCAGGGAAAGGTTGCTGGGAGGCCAAAACTGGATAGGTGCATAAGACATACCCTATCCCCCTAAGAAGTGAGACCCCCCCAAGTGGTTCTTTTCCACTAAAAGTTACTGTGCATCTTACCCTCCTCCACTGTTGGTGGGAATGCAAGTTAGTGCAGTCACTTTGGAAAGCAGTATGGAGATTCCTCAAGAAATTAAAAATAGAGCTACCATATGACCCTGCAATTGCACTACTCAGTATTTACCCCAAAGAAGCAGATGCAGTACAAAGAAGGGCC
>CM052802.1:100027003-100171733 GCA_028533885.1 Nasua narica
TATACAATGGAATATTATGCCTCCATCAGAAAGGATGAATATCCAACTTTTGTATCAACATGGACAGGACTAGAAGAGATTATGTGGAGTGAAATAAGTCAAGCGGAGAGAGTCAATTATCTTATGGTCTCACTTACGTGTGAAGTATAAAGAAAACCATGGAGGGCATTGTGAGAAGGAAGGGAAGGATGAATGGGGGGAAATCAGAGGGGGTGATGAACCAGGAGAGACTGTGGACTCTGAGCAACAAACTGACGGTTTTGGAGGGGAGGGGGGTGGTGGGTTGGGCGAGCCTGGCGGTGGGTATCGAGAAGGGCACGTATTGCATGGAGCACTGGGTGTGGTGCATGAACAATCAATCTTGTAACACTGAAAAATTAAAATAAACATATTGGGGAGAAAAAAAAAAGTTACCGTGCATCTTGCCAGTCCATTGAGTGAACCCAACCCCACTGCCCAGAGAAGGGCTTCCTCCCGAAAACCTCCAGGGTCCACGATTTACTGTGACTCTATGTGATTGGCACCCCTCGAGGCTGGACAGTGTAGGGCAGCCCTGAACCTGACCGTGCCTGACTGGACCAGGGATGGGAGGCTGAGCCGCGAAGAAAGACTGCCATCTCTTGGGCTCTTGTCCTAAAACTCTGCTGTCATTTTGGATGATAGCACTATGAGTTAGAACCAGTTAGGAAAATACAGAGTATTGCAAAGTGTGTGCGTGCGTGTGCGTGCGTGCGTGTGTGTGTGTGTTTGGGGCATTGGGGGAGAGGATTTAATATAGGGAATGAGTTCGATGAGTGGTGGAGGAAGAAGCCAATGGGATGGGAAGGCACCCCAAAGATGAGCAACACTAGCAAGAGATGGAGAGATAAGAGGAGGAGGTGGTGTTACCAGAGTCCAGAATCCAGGGCCACATGGGAGGAGCGACACCCCTGCAGGGGCCGCCTGAGGTTGCTGGAGCCACAGAGGGGACATGCTGCCTCTGGAGGGAGGGAGGCCCTCGGACTGCTTCCTGACGTCACCACCACCATGCCGCCCTCCAGGAAAGATTCTGAACTGAAGGCAAATGAAAACGCAGGTCCACATTTGTAGGGTGCAAAGAACAATTTGGAGTCTTACACTGGCTGACATAAATCTACAGTCATCAAGACAGAAAAATAGATGGAACAGATAACCGGACAGATCAGTGGAACAGAGTGGAAAGTCCAGAAATAGACGGGTATGGTCAATTCATTTTTTTTTTTAAGATTTTATTCATTTGTTTGACAGAGAGAGAGAGCACAAACAGGAGGAGCAGCAGGCAGAAGGAGAAACAGATTCTCTGCTGAGCCGGTAGCCGATGTGGGGCTCGATCTCAGGACTCTGGGATCATGACCTGAGTGGGAGGCAGATGTTTAACCGACTGAGCCACCCAGGCACGGTCAGTTCATTTTCAACGAAATGCCAAGGGCAATTCAGATTTCAAAGGTGCCTAGCCTAGGCAAGGACCACCTTTCAACAAATGATGCTCAAATGACAGCAATTTTTAACAATTTTTTTCTGAAAAAAAAAACAACTTAGACCCATTTCTTCCACCACTTTTCAAAATTAACTCAAAATGGATTATGGGCCTAAATATAAAACCTCAAATTATAAAAATTCCAAGAAAAACCATAGGATAAAAATCTTTGTGACTTTGGGTTCGGTAAATATTTCTTAGCTAGGACAAACAAAAAAGCATGAACCATAAAAGAAAAAATTGATAGATTTAACCTCATCAAAATTAAGATCTCTTGCTCCTCAAAAGACACACTAGGAGAATGAAAAGATAAGCCACAGACTGGCATAAAATATTTGCAATTCACATCTGATAAAGGACTTATATGGAGAATGTATAAGGAACTCTCAAAACTCAATATAAAGACAAGAAACCCAGTAAAGGTGGGGAAAGGTTTGAAGACACACTTCACCAAAGAAGAAAGGTAGATGACAAATATAGGTATCAAAAGGCATTCAACATCACTAGCCATCAGGGAAATTAAAATTAAAATCACAATGAGGGGTGCCTGGGTGGTTCAGTCAGTTGTAAGACTCTTGGTTTTGGCTATGGTTCTGGTTTTAGGGTCATGAGAGCAAGGCCCACGTCGGGCTCTGCGCTCAGCACAGAGTCCGCTGGAGATTATCTTTTTCCCTCTCCCTCTGCTCTCCCCTCCCCCTGCTTGCACACGCTCTCGCCCTCTAAAACAAATAAATAAAACCTTTTTAAAAAGTCACAATGAGACAGCACTATATATCCATCAGAATGGCCAAAGTGAAAAAGATTGGCCAAACCAAATATTCTGGAGGCGGCAGAAGAACTGAAATTCTCAAAGGCTGCTGGTGGGAATGTAAAATGGTGCGACCTTTGGGAAAACAGTTGGGCGATTTCTTTAAAAGTTCGACATTTACCCACCGCATGGCATGGCCATTCCACTCCTAGGTATTTACCCAAGAGAAATGAAAGGCTGTCCGTATAAAGACTCGTACACAGGTGTTCAAAGCAGCCTTATTTGCAATAGCCAGACTTGGAAACCACCCCACGTCTCTCAAAAGATGAATAGAGAAAGGAACTGCGGTAGAGCCTTACAATGGACTATTACTCAGCAACAAACAGGAATCGAGGGCACTTGGGTGGCTCAGGTGGTTGGGCGGCTGCCTTCGCCTCAGGTCATGATCCCAGAGTCCCCGGGTCGAATCCCGCGCATCGGGCTCCAGCTCCATGGGGAGTCTGCTTCTCCTTCTGACCTTCTCCCCTCTTGGGCTCTCTCTCACACTCCCTCTCTCTCAAATAAATGAATAAAATCTTAAAATTTTTTTTTAAAAAACAAACAGGAATCAAGTACAGAGACATGCAGCCACGTGGACGAATCTCTAAATAAGTACGCCTACTGAAAGGAGTCAGAGTGATTCCATTTAGGCAAAATTCCAGAAAATGCCAGCTAATCTGTCATGACAGTCAGCAGACCAGTAGTTGCCTGGTGGGCAGAGGGGGTTGGGGAGGAGCACGAGGGAGGGATTCCAGGGGATCATGAGGACTCTTTCGGAGAGGATGGATACATTCACTATCTTGATTGTGGGGATAATTTCCCAGGTGGAAACATACATCAGACTCTATCAAATTGTACACGTTAAATCTATGCAGAAGATGTCCGGTGTGTATCTCAATAAAGCCAGTGTAGCAAATGAAGAAGGAATGATGTCCCGGAGGAAACTGAGGCAGAACAACCTCCTGGTGAGGGGCAGTGTGGCATTGTCCCCGAGCACAGGGCCCCAAGAACCAGACTATCTGGTTTCCTGCTTGGGTTCCAACCACCTACTATTCGTGTTGGACATTATAAATAACATTGTTATGGACATCTTTGAGCGTAAAACTTGAAGCACATCTTGTATGATTTCTTTATGTCAAATTCCTATATGTTACCTAACCGCTCGGTACCTTGGTTTTTCCATCTATAAAATGGGGGTCACAGTGATCTCCATATAAAATTAAATAAGTGTGTGTGTGTGTGTGTGAGGCCTAGAGTAGTTTCCTGGTACTTAGTAATTTTGTTATCAAAATCTGGATGGAGGCTAGAAAGGCAAAAATACAGATGACCCCTATATCCTGCGGTGTTGGTCGGGGGTTTCCAGGATTGGCAGCTCTGCAGATCGGGGACCAGGAAGGGGACACCCAACCAGTGGAAGGCATGAGAAATGGGAGGCAGAAGAGAGAGCTCAGAATATCCGGCTTGTTTTCTGGGCAGAACCTCCAGGACAGAGAAAATCAAAATGTTGTGAAAACTTGTTTCTTCCCCAAATTTCATCCTGGTAGAATTACTGGCCAGTAATTACCTAGCAAATTAGAGAATCTACCAGGACCCTGATTAGATACCTGAGGACATAATTGGTCCCTAATTAGAAAAAGTTGTCAAATGGGAACAATTATCTCTGTTCTGTGTTTCCTTCTCTCCTCTCCTCCGGCCTAACCCCTCTGCTTCCTCCTTCATCAAGCCTCCCCCGGTGCCCGCTGCTCATGCTGCTGGCCAGCCATGAGGCCGGAAGGGGGGAAGGCAGAGGCTCCTCTGTGCCCACCCCTAGTGCCAGCCCTCGGGAGTAGCACTAGCAGTCGCCCTGGGTTCCGAGGACCTGTTTACTCGTCTCTTCTCTCACTAAACTGTAGGCTCTCTGCAGGCAAAGGTTTGTCTTTCTTTATCTCCCTGGGTCTAGACCCAGTCCAGGGCCCGGCTTCCAGAAAATGCTTAGAAAGGATTGTTGAAACGTGATGATAACCATGGGCCCCGGAGTGATGGTGCGGTCTCCCTCGAAGCATGGCTGCAGGCTTACTGCCTGACCCTCACTTAGCCTGTCCTAGCCCAGAACCGCCATCCTGCCCACATCCGGCGCAGGAAGCCTGGCAGGAGGTGTGATGTTAGCCAGCATCCTATGTTCTGCATCGCTCCGAAGCTGGAGACAGTGCTTCTGGGTTGAGGAATCAGGGAGAGCCGCACGGAGCAGCTGGTGTTTGGTCTGGGAATTTGGAGATTCGAGGCGAAGCCAACAGAAGCCATCGCAGTGGGTCGGAGGTGGGCAGCTCAGGCAGGTAAGCAGGCTGGGCTGGTGGAATTATTGAGGTCCTTGAGGAAGGAAGGAAGAAAGGAAGGAAGGGGACGAAGGGAGGGAGGAAGGAAGGAGAGAAGGAGGAGGCAATAAAGCATCAAAGACCACCAGGGAGTGTGGGCTTCCCATAAGCACTGGGGAACAATCCAGCAAAGACATTCCCGGAAATCGAAGCTAGAGTCGGCGCTCATGATAAAACCAGGGGGAGAGAGACCAAGGGTGGTGAGAGGAGGCAGGAAGTGGTGGCAGGGGGGAAGGAAAAGGCACTAGAAAAAAAGGAGGTGACCCCAAATGGTTCCAATTAGATACAGAAGACAGAAGGGGACAAAAAATAGATCAAACCAAATGCCCCCTCTTTTGCCTTAGCAATTTCGTGTAAATTTCATGAAATTTACCCTAAAGAAATTATTCGAGATGTACTTGAGGTCTTACGTTCAAGTTCTGATGGTCCTGAAGATCTGATGTCCATCACAGTATTATTTATAATAGTAGAAAGAGTGGGGGAAACATTGTGCTAAATGAAAGACCATGTATTGAACGATCCCATTTTTTATGAAACGTCCAGAATAGACGTATCTATAGAGACAGAAAGCAGATCAGTGGTTGTCAGAGAGTGACTGCTAACAGGGTTCCGTTTCAGGGAGATGGAAACATGCTAACATTAGATTATGACGGTCATCACACAACGCTTTCAATGTAAGAAAAACTATTGCATTGTCCGTTTAAAATGAGTGAACTTTATGTTTTGTAAATTATACCTCAAGAAAGCTGTTGAAAGTTTGAAACGGGGCAGGAGGGAAGGGTTCAGGGTTGGGGGGTTCTGTGCACCGGGAGGGAAGGCCGTGCACAGCTCTGGCCCCCAGCTCTGATGCTGCCCAGCCATAGGAAAAGGGACCCCTCCATAAAGGCTGTGAAACGGGTTGGGGGGAGCTGAGGAGCCCTGGAAACAGCTGACTGGAAGCTGAGGGGTGAGAGGGAAACCTGCAGAGCACGACACTCCACACACGACTGTCGTCCCATGTGTCCTCCCCATGGGTACCGAGACAGCTCGAGCCACAGCCTCCTGTCTGCAGGGGATAACCAGGGTCGCTCTGTATCCAGCCAGGTCATGGCCAGCTAACAGAGGAAAACGGGGTGCCCAGGTGGGGGTCAGAGGAGAGAGAAATTAGGAAGAAGCAGCCATGGAAGGCTCTGGAAAGGGGGCGGGGGCAGGAGTGTTACCAGAGATACAGAGGGCCTTATAACCCTTTCCAGCCTTTGGTCCTTCCATCTCCAGGGCTGAGATCCAGAGCATCCCAAAGGAAGCCCTGCTGGGATGGGGGGGCAGGGTAGAGTGGAGGAGGGAAGGGGAAGGAAACACTTACCCATCACCTTCCCTGTGTCCAGCTTCGGGTCACTGTGGGCGTGACAACTGGTCTGTTCCTTCATTCAGGCAACAGATACTCATGGAGCACCATTCTGTTCCAGGCACTGGGGATAGAGCGTGATCACAGAAGCCTCTCTGATATTCGAGCGGAGACCTGAACCAATGAGTGGGCATGAGCCTCCCAGGTATTGGGGGAAGGGGAAGCATCAGCAAAGGCAAAGGGTCCAGGGTCATGCACGGTTCCTTGTGTGCTGTGCATTTGCTTCCCCTGGCTTCGATTTTGAGAGCAGGTCTCAGAGTCTGGCTGTCCTGCCGTTTAATCCAAGATTTGCTGCTTAACTGGCTGTGTGACCTTGAATAAGTTACTTAACCTCTCTGGGTCCCAGTGTCCTCCTTTTCCTCAAGGAGGAGCAGCTGAAGTTACCCTAAAACAGGTGTGGAGAATGGGGTGCAGTGCCTGAAGGGCCCACTTCCACGGAAGCCATGCAGGGGTGTCATCGCTCTGGGGTGACCAAACACTGGTATGGGGGAGAGCTTCACAGGCCCCCCAAACCTTCATGAACAGAGCTGGTGTGGGTAGGACCAGAGGGCAATAAGCCACTGATCCCAGAACTGGAGGAGGTCCAAGAGGAAGTGGGGCTTCCCTCCACACCCTCCACACCCTCTGTGCATCCACCTCCCCCTCCCACTTTCCATTCCAGAAGCTTCCAGCATGAGGGTCTTTCAGGCTTCTCCGAAGAGGGGACTAATTAAGCCTTAATTGACATAGCACTAATTAGCTTCTTAATTACACGGAACCACATGATTAGCCATACAGCAGACACTAATTGTTCATTAGGAAGCAGCCTCCCCTCTCCCCTCCCCTTTTCTAGGACCAACCAGTTAAGGCACCTAAGGGGCTTCTGGCAGGCGGCAGCCCCCCAGCCTAGCTTCTGAGCCCATCCTGATGCCGGAGGGATCCGCAGCAATAGTTCCCACAGCCCTGGCCTGAAGTCTGGCGCCCTCTCTGGTGAGAATATAAATAACACCAACTTCTACCATTTTGAGCACCTTAGAGTCAGGACCCTGCTGCCTTTCTTCTCTGAAACCCCTGGCCCATATCAGGGTGGAATTGTGTTTTGGAGCCACCTTGGGGCGAGGGGACCCCAGGACAGGCCCAGCTTGGCCAGCGAGAAGAGGAAACCAGCATTTAGGAAATGCCCACCTTGTGCCCATCACCTCCTGCAGCTTAAGATCTAGAACGTCCCAAGCCCAAAGGAGCAGGTGCCTTCCAGAGGAGGAGGCGGGCTCCATGAGGCGAGAAATGTACCCAAGAGGTTCACAGCTGGTGAGTGTTGGCACCAGCTTCAAACCTGGGTCTGACTCCAAAGCCAAGCTACTTCCCACTGGTCCCGCGCCCTCCTGCAGAACGTCCCAGATCCCCCAGTATTCCAAGTGGGGACCTGGAGTAGAAAGGTGCCAGTCCTTGTGGAGTCATTTGTCCCCAGAAACACAGCTTAACTTCTCTGTAGAGCCGGACCAGGACCCCCAGAGAGCAGGGACAGGCTGCCCGGGTTCCAGTCCCAGCTCTGCCTGTCCTAGCTGTGTGACCTTGGGCAAGTCACTCTCAACCTTCCGTGCCTCGGCTCCCTCATCTATAAAATGGGGATAAGAATAGTCCCACCCTACCGCACCCCCCTAGGCTGGCTGTGAGCACCAGAGCAGCTAATGCCTGAGAAGCTCTGGGACGAGGGCCTGCTTTCCCAAGCCAGCCACAAGGGTGGCATTTACTGTTTTCTGTAATGGAGCTTGTCGCTACCTCCGGGTGGGCATCTGGGGATTTGGGGCCCCCTACCCCTCTCTCCCACCCTTCGGATTTCCTCTCCACTGTCTACCCTTGCAAGAGCCATTCTTATGAGCTCCAGCTTCCCTGTCTCTAGGATGTCTCCTCCCTCTCCCAAAATTCTGCCCCCAGATGTGACCCTCCCTACCCCCAGCCTATTCTGGATCCCAAGCAGGCCCTCTCTGTGGCCAAGTCTCTCTGGCCCTCAGGGGCACACAGAGACCCCAACTCATCCTACCGGAGGTGTGGACAGGAAGGGGAGTGACACTCTGTGTGGATGTAGGAACACACATCTTGCTTCTTCTAGAACATCCTATGTTCACCTGATGCCCTAGTGTCACTAACAGTGACTTCTGTTCTCAGAGTGCCCTGATTAATGATATGCCATCAACTAATGATATGACGCCCCCCAGTGGACACCCCCTCCCCAGCCTGCCATTGGCTGGACACACCGATCCTGGGGAGTCCTGGGCGGGGAGGGGATGGTGTTGGGTTGTTGCAACAGAAGAGAGAAAACCAAAGGCATGGAGATGCGGGGGAGGACTTCCCCAAGCTTTCACCCCCAGAAAGGGGAGGCGTTGGGATGCTAACCCACACCAGCGGCTGGGGGGAGGGGGGCTCGCAGCCCACACCTCTTCTCCTTCTGCCTCTCCGTGCTCCTCTCGTGCTCCACCTGGTTGGCACAAGGGTGCCATGAAAGAAGGGCCTCATGGGCTGAGGAGGGGCAGGGGTTATTTGAGGGGGAGTGTGGCGTCCGTGGTGGGTCTCGGGTGGGCAGGGTTGGGGCACACTGGACTACAGGGAAAGTATAAGCAAAAGCATGGCCAGGAGACTTGTGTTGAGGGAACAGCACCTCGGTGCCTGCAGTCAAGGCTGCCTCCTGGGGGAGGAGGCTGGACAGGTGGCAAGCGCACTGGGAGTAGGTAAGAGAGAGAAACGTGCAGAGGCCAGGGAACGGGGACATAAGCCTACTATCCAAAGAATACCCAGCCAGAGGCAACGGATTCCATTATCCATTTTCTGCCACCGGCCTAAAGATTTGAGACAGGGTGGCGGGGTCCCAAAGTGCTTGAAGTGAGAGCCTCGTGGCGGCTGGGGGGCTGGGCCCCCTATGTCGGCTGGGTAGTGAAAGAGGTGCCACCAAGATGCATCCTCGTGCCAACACTGAGGGAGGAAACCTCAACGACCTGTTCAAGGGTGGTGAGCGGACCAGCTTGCCGGGCCCTGGGACAGTTTGATGGACACCAGGCTGAAAGGAAAATGGCGGCCGTCTGAGGAGAGCTTTGAGCCCCCTGATAAGCGGCTTAGTCCTTGTCGAGGAGTCTTGGGGCACCAGCGCCTTCAGGGTGGACTGGGCAGAGATTCACTCACTGCTCCTTGTCACCTGTCCCACAGCTTCTTGCCCTCCCAGAGTTCTTATCGGGCCCCCTTCCAGAGAGCCAGGCCTGGCGTCCGGGCCCAAGATGCTCCAATGACAGACCCTTTCCCTAACTGGGTCCTAGGAGGGGCAGAGGGCAAAGATGCCCAGCGCTGCCCCCGTCTCAGCATGCTGTGGGCAGTGCCGGCCTCCCACAGCCCCGCCGCGTCCCTGGTGTCGCTGCAAGAGACACAGCAAGTAGGTCACAACGTTCCTCCAGATGCTCCCCGGCTTCTCATTATCTGGAAACTGTTACAGTGTGTCAAGGAAAGCCCTCTGGGGTGTTTTCCCATCTGTTGCTCTATTTCTGACATGAGCTGCTCTCCCACCTGGAATTCCCGTGTCCTCTGCTCCTCTCCCCTAAGCCCGCCTGTCCTTGGACAAGGTATCCAGTCTCCCCGTGCCTCTTTCTCCTTATGCGTGATGTGGACATGACAGGACCCGCCTCCTGGGGGTCACAGATGACTCACAGGGTTCATTCATACAGAGCACTTACGGCAGGGCCCAGCCCAGAGTAGGTGCGTGGTAAACGGGGGCCACAGTTCTTCTTCAAGGCCCAGCCCAAATCTCTCTTCCTCCAGGAAGCCCTCCCTGACCACCCCAGCCTTAGGTGGGCTCTCCCTCTTCCCCTTCACTGCCCACTCCTCAGCGCTTATCATATCCTGATGAGCACCCTTTGTCCTAACTATACACATCGCCTCCACGGTCCCCGGAGTTCCCTGTGTGGCAGGCACTAAGTGCTCTACTCTACATCTGTTAACTCTTTTAACCCTCACAGCATCCCTGCGCTAGGTACACCGGGTGGCAGGTACACCATCATTATCCCCATTTTACAGAGGAGAAAAATGAGGCGCGGATAAGTTAAGTAGCCTGCCCGAGGTCACACAGCAAGTAGAGTGATGGACCCAGCGCAAAGACCCAAGCAGGCAGACTCCAAAGTCTGTGCTTTTACCCTCCACTGTAATCTCAGGTGGATAAATGTTTGAGAGGGGCGGGGAGGGGGCAGGATATACTGGTGACAAGTACCCGTGGGGTCTGCGGGGTTTCCGGTTCCGCCGGAGGGTACCCTCGGGGCCCCACCCCAGGGCTGCGCGTGTGTGTTCACGGCCGGTGTCTGGGGTCCCCACAGAGACGCCTCTGAAGGCTGCCCGCTGCATGCGTGGAGAGCTCCGACACTATGCGTTCAGAGTGTGTGTGCACATATCCAGTGTGTGTGTGTGCACCCAGCGTGTGTTTCTGCAGGGGGTCACGGGAGGGGACATCTCGCTCCCTTGTGTGGCTGTCCCTCTGCTCTCACCGTTCAAAACTTCACGGGGAAATGGAACAGGATATAAGTGCAGCTTCTTTGGAAACCGAGCTGCTGGAGTCTGCAGTGGTGTCACGGCGAGGGCAGCGTGTGTGTGTGGAGTGTAACCGTTATGCCATTTAAGCACGCGCAGGTGTATATCTGCATGCGCGTGCTAAGTACATCCATGCACGCGTGTGTCAGCGGTGTTTGCACGGTGCCCTGGAAGGTGCATCCGGGTGCACGGAGGAGACCCGGGGCCTGTGTGTGCTAGATATGCGTACGTGTGCAGGCGGGCACGTGTGCTTGCACATTGGGAGGCACGAGGGCACATGTACACGAGAGGGAAGGTGGCAGGGGCGAAGATCGCCGAGTAGAGCAGGCCGAGCGCGGCTGCCCCCGCCCCAGCCCTGCTGCATGATTTTGCCCGAATGGCTTCCTCTCCCCAAGCTCAGGGTCTGAGTCATCACCAGAGAATAGAACACCTATGCTGGAGGGGCGCGCGGAGTGGGGGACAGCATGGGCCGGCCGCACAGTGGGCTCCGACTGCGAGCACAGTGTTGGGGGGCGTGCTGGGTGCACACATTATGTGTGTGTGTCCCCAGGATGTGTCCCTGTGTGTTCAGAGTGTGCAGTGCATGGGGGGCATGAGGGTGAGCATGCATGTGAGTGTGGTGTGCACAGCAGGGGTGTGTGCCCAGGCTGGGGGGGGCGGGGGTGAGGAGGTGGGAGGCGGCGCACAGTGGGGTGACTGTAACGCGTGTGACCGTGTGTGCCGGGTCACACGCTGTCTGGGCGTGCAGGGCTGCGCCCCCGGCCCCTCGTTCTAGCGGGGCTGGACACGAGGGGCTCGGCGGGGCCGACGGGGGGATCTCGGGCTGTCAGGCCCGCACTGGGTGGGGGGTGGCCCCGCCGGCGGTGATTGAGCCCCCGCTCTCCCACCAGGCCTGCCAAAATACAGCGAGACAGGGTGTAATTACCGGCACTTACCTCGGCCATTACCCCCCTCGCCGCTGCGCGTGACACACGACCCGTCAGCTCCGCGTTGGCACCATTAAGGGGCCTCATTAGCATCCCGGCTCAGAAGCAAAATTACCCTCACTGCTCATTTCAAGATGTCATCAATTTTAATTTAGGGCCCAAAGATAGTACAATGGGAAGGCCCTCCCCAGCCCGCTGCACACGGAGAGGGAGGAGAGGGTGGGGGAGGGGCTGGAGGGGCAGCGAGGGCTGAGGGGAGGGGAGCACCGGGGCCGCGCAGGAGGGGGGAGGAATGCTGGTGTCCGCCTGCCCCCGGGAAAGGTCTCCAGGCTGGGACCTCTGCTGGCACCGTCGTCGGGAAGGGAAAGGAAAGGCACAAGCAAGGCTGGGCCCTGACCTACCCGCCCGCCCCGGGCCGGGGCCGTCTGAGGCTGTGAGGTGGGGAGCCAGCCAGGGGCAGACGCTGGGGCCCAGCACTTCCTTTCAGTTCTTTCCACAACAGCCTTGGGAGGTATACCTTGCAATCCCTCATTAAAGGAGAGGAAACTGAGGCACGGAGACCTCCCCGCCCCCGCCCGTCACCTAGCAAGGCCTGGCAGAGCCCACATTTAAACCAGGCCTGTTTGGCTTTGCTGCCCCCTGCCTCCCCGGACCTAGAACCTGGTGGCCTTTGGGACAGTCTTCCGGTCAGCCTGTCTGGACCCGTGGGTGGAGGGCAGGGGTGGTCTCACCCTACACCCTGTGAGCACGCCCCCTCCCTCTTCTCGTCCGCCTGGTCCCCATAGCTCAGCTTAGTGTCCCCGCTCCCTTTCTTTAAACCTCCAGCTGAATCTTCCCTGTGGTTTGTGAGGCTGTCTCCCCGCCCCGACGTGCCTCCGGGACTGGCTCCTCCAGGGCATGGGGTGGGGGGGGCTGTCCCTGAGCCACCCAAGCATCCCCAGCATCCAGCAGGGAGCAGCTCCAAGCGGGTGCTGAGCGAACGAAAGGCCATGGAGCAAGGGCAACCAACCGAGCAACCGGGGCTTAAGATGGGGTGGGTGGGGGGCTCCACACAAGAGTGGGGGGGCCACAAAGGTGAGTTGTGTGAGTGAATGATTGATCACATGAATGAATGAACCAGCAGGTGGAAAGCACCTTGCCCTGGGCGCTTTCAGGGCCCTCTGGGGACGGAAATTGAGCTATTCCTTCACCAAGCCCGGCAGCAACTTGACTCATTAGCACTCGTGGGGCATTTCCATTGTACCAGCAAAGCCTGGGCACGGGCACGTGCCATTCTGAAACAGGGAATTCACAGGCAGCTCGAGAGGCCTCTGGCCAGCGGAGAAGATTTTCCAGAAGGCACGGTTTGGGAGGCGTGGTGGGGTCTCATTATTTCCAACCAGCTCTGCCACCCTGGTCTGTCTTCCTAGGGTTCCAGGCAAGATTCTGAGTCCTGTGGGCCTCAGTTTCTCCAAGTGGAAAGGGGAAAGCCATAACCCAGTCCTTAGCTCTTCAGCGACAAAAGCAGCGGGAGAAGGGCCGGGCCTGCGGACACGGGCTGAGGAGAAAGGGCACTGCCGGTGACTGTGCCCAGGTCCTGCCTGCCTCCCCTGCTGTCTGCCAGCCCTCCAGCTCCCTGGCTGCTTGAGGGGGGGTGAGAGGAGCAGGAGGGCCCCATCCTGAGCCCCGAGACAGGGTCCTCGCTGGCGGCGGGCGCCGCTCCCCGGCCTCACCGAAGACGGATCGCTCCCTTAATCACTCTGGAAAAGAACCCCAAGCCGATATAATATTATAATTAATTAATTCACTAAAAAGGTATTAAATTTCTCTCCCCCCTGTGGATATTATCTGAATTCATTGACCTTTAGAAAAATCACCCTCTAATTGTAACCAGGTCCAAAAGCATTTGCAGCCCGTCCCTTTTACATTAATAATATCTTCCCGGACTCGGCTCTGGCTGCTTAAATATTGTATAAATTCCACTGCCCCCCTCGGAAAAGAGAGAGCCAAGAAAAAAGATGTGGCCAAAGGAGAGAAAGGAGAGGGAGAGGGGGGTGGGGGCCAGACCCCGAGAAGTGGGGGTCCTAGCAGGTGAGGGACAGGAGCTGACTCCAAAGGGCTCTTTCTAGCTGTTCTAGCTGATGTGCCAGGTGGCTGGGAAGGGCGGGGGAGGGCAACGGGCTCTGAGACGGGGAAGGGAGCAGAAGTATCACACTTGGGGTTCGTTTTGGGGGGGCTATGTGTGTGTGGTGGGGGGAGCCAGAGTGTGCATGGACTTTTATCCGAGTCAGTTCTCCAAACAGTGAAGGAAGAATCTCGATTTAAAGGAGCAGCAAATGATGGAAATCCCGAAGAGGACATTCTGAGGCCCTGCTCCTTCCTTCTAGGCTTCGCTCCACTTCCGGCTTCCCCACAGCCCTGCCCTAGAAATGGCGGAGCGGGCCTGGGGCGAGGCGCGTCGGCCGCCAGGACTCCCCGACACCGAGGACGTAGGTACTAAGGAACGAGAGCCAGTGTCACCCGGCCAGGCCTCCGTAGGGCCCGCATCCGCTCCTGGCGGTCCGCTCAAATGGCCAGAAGGGGAAATTTCCGTGGAAGGCAGAGCTCCTGTGTGTACACACCAGCGAATGTGTCTGTCTTAGCCTGTGGGACTCAGGTCGCAACCCCCTCGGGGTACAAGGAGGTGAGAAGCCAGTAGCTGGTGGGGAAAGACAGACGGACACACACACAGGAAGTGGAGCTGAGGATGGCAGGATCCTCACGCCCAGAAACTTGCCTCCCACTTGGGGGCCCGACACGAGACCCAAGGGTGTGACCCACGGTTTCTCGTCCTTCCCCTACCTAGCTTGGACCCCTTTCCCAGACCTCAATCCCTTTTGACACTTTTGCTTGTTCTCAAGGCCTGGGGGGCTTCCTCAGTGAAATAAGGGGGTTAGATGGGTCCATCTGTGCTTTCGCACCAGCCTGCTTACCTACTCTACCTTTTTAAAGATTTTATTTACTTATTTGACAGAAAGAGAGAGAGATCACAAGTAGGCAGAGAGGCAGGCGGGGGGTGGGGTGGGGAGGAAAGCAGGCTCCCTGCTGGGCAGAGAGCCCGAAGAGGGCTCGATCCCAGGACACTGAGATCATGACCTGAGCCGAAGGCAGAGGCTTAACCCACTGAGCCACCCAGGCGTGCCTACCTACTCTACCTTTTAAAAAATAATTTCCTGCTCGTGGACTTGAAGTCTGGGTGTCTACCAACAAAGAGCCTGAATGAAGAAAGCATTCCCCTCTTATTTAGTCGGAGATGTCCGTAACTACCAGTCAGAGCTGCCGGCCTGACTCTGTTTCAGCCACAAGCTAAGGGTCATGCAGACCAGTCTCAGATACACGAACTATCGGGGCAGCTGGGTGGTTCAGTCGTTAGGCATCTGCCCTCGGCTCAGGTCATGATCCCAGGGTCCTGGGATCGAGCCCCGCTTCGGACTCCCTACTCGGTGGGAAGCCTGCTTCTCGCTCTCCCACTCCCCCTGCTTGTGTTCCTTCTCTGTCCCTCTCTGTCAAATAAATAAAATATTTGAAAGAAAAAAAAAAAAAAGATCCACGAACCCTTGCTGGTGGTTTCTTGAAATGCTGGAGGTAGCATCTGTGCTTGCCTTAACCAAGTGGCACGGGACTCCCCCGCACTAGCCCCCAGCACACCCCTTGGAATGTACAATGAAGCTGAGATTCCACTAGCCCCCACTAGTGGGCGCCCGTAGTGACCAGGTCTTGGCCCTGTGGCGCCCTCTTGTGGTCAGAACCCCTCACACCCTCAGTCGGGCCCAAAGGCGGGTCCAGACCCTGCTTCCTGGGCTGCAAGTGGTGGCCCCGATGAAGGACCTAGGGGACAGGAAGCCAGCAGACAGGCTGAGGGCAGGCTGAGGGGATGGGAGGGGACAGGTGTGCTAGGGGCAATACAGCAGTCCTGAGGGGTTGCATGAGGAAGCAGAAGGGCAGCTCTCCACTCCATTGACTGAATCCCCAGGATGAAGAACAGAGTAGGACAGAGTTCTCATTTTGACTTGGGAGTTCCCAGCCCCCTACCCCTTCCAGTGTCCATGAGCTATCTCCCAGCCAGAGTCCAGGAGGGGCTGAGTGGGCGGGGGGGGGGGGGGTGCTCCTAAGGCAGGGACGGTTCCCGCAGCAAGGTGGGGCCCCTGGAGGGAGACACCAGAGCTCCTGGACTGGCTCAAACTCCACAAGGTCATCCACGGTTCCATCTGACCTTGAGATTAATCCTGCAGCCTCTGCCAGTCCGGCGGCCATCAGCACCCACACGCCCAACTCCCTTCCCTTCTCTCCCCTCACACGTTAATTGCTCCAATGTTGATTTGATCTCCAGTTCTGCACAGAGGAAATTGCCCTCTTAGCCATTTTTATCCTGGGAGTTTTAATTTTTTTTTAATTAGGCCCCTTCGGCCTCTCAGGGCCCCATGAGGGGAAAACCATTTTGGTCTCTGCCTGAAGACTATGGGAAGTTGGGAGAGAACCAGGAAAAGCCCAGAAAGACCCTCTCCTCCCTCCCCCAAGACAGCTGGGGCTCAAGAAGCTGCCACTCTGGCCCTCACTGCCCCAAATTCATCTCCCCATCCTGGGCGAGGTCATAAAACCCCAGGATCTTGGAGCAGAGGCGCATGGGATAAATTATGCTGAGGTTGGGGAATAGAAGCCGGGAGAGAGGACAGGATTTGCTGAGTCCTCCCTGGCAGACGGGGCCAGAGCGGGGAGTAGGGCCCTCATCCTTGACTCTACCCAGAGTCTGGGACTCCTGCCTTCTCCCAAATTGGTTCTGTTGGGTTCCCCTTTCCCCAAACCCAGAGGACTCGGCCCCTCAGTTACTAGGGAGCCTGGCCTGCTACAGACACTGCCCAAGAGCAGAGGGGCCAGCCCTGCCTCCATGGAGCAGGCAGCTGGACCTTCTCGAGTCGTCAGTCCGTCCACCCAGGGCGGGAGAAAAATCTGAAGTGACCACTAGAAAAGGCATTCAGGAACAGGAGAAACATGCCCCCCAGCCCCGGTAGCCTGGGCTGAGGGTGCCCCAAAGCAGCAGCTGAGAAGGCTTGGTTTCTGAACAACCGGGTCCCCCACACCACCCAGCTCAGCTGTCTCAGGCCACAGCTGGAGGTGCAGAACCAGCGAGGCTGCAGCGCCATCTTGTGGCCAAGAGGAGGCACAATGACCCCTTCAGTCCCCAAGCTGCCTATGCTGGGCTCCATCTCCAGCCTCCCTTGAGGCAAGTCTGGGAGGCGGGGGAAACCAGGTGATGGGCTGGTTCCCTTCCCTCAGTCTCCCCCTACCCTGAGCCCCAGAAAGGGCGTTTGAATTCTAAACACATAATGGTGTGTATTGGGTTGAATCCCCACGCTGTGTTGGCCCGAGACCCTTCCAAAGAGACAGGACAAGCAGGTACAAAGCACAGTGTTTACTAAAGGCACAAAGTGGGGAGCCTGGAGGGAGCTGCTCTTCCAGCAGTGACCCCCCCCCCCCCCCCGCTCTAACAGAAACCCAGCGCCCCCTCTTCCGGCCACCCCCGCCCTCACACCACCTGGTAGAGAGCTGTTAGCACCAAAGGGGGGTAGGGGGGCCAGGCTGGAGGACAGGCTTGTGGCCATCTGAGTCCCAGAAAGGCAGGCCTGGGCACCCCCTGGACCAGTCGCTGCCTCAGAGAAGGAACTTCCTGAACCCCCTGGCTCTCGCGTGTCCTCCTTCACCAGCAGGGGTGGGGATCAGACTCAGAAGACAGAACCCTCCCGGGACTTCTTCTTACCCCTAGCACACCTGTCCCCTCCCATCCCCTCATGATTTCACCTCCAGGAGCGGGGCTGAAGGCCTCCTCTGACCCAGCCCCATCAAGAGGGCGATCCCTGGGGAGTACTGAGCCGGGCAGGGGGCTCCTCCTGCCCCCACAGGCTGCCAAGCAGGCACTAAGTCCAAACAGGGGGCCAACAGGAAGGAGTGAGGCAGGGCAGTTGGCTACATCACACACAAGTGCAGCCCGAGCGGTGGGAGGGAGGTGGCCCCCCGGCCCTCCCAGCCCCCAGGTTCGCCCCTGTTCCCCAGCATGGCGGCCGCCCGGGTCACAGCACATCGCCCTCCTCCATGCTGAAGCTGCTCCGGCGGCTACTGGCCTTGGAGGCCTCAGGGGACATGGTGGAGAAGAGAGGGTCGGAGGCCAATGGTAGCAGTGAGTCGTCCAGGAGCATGAGGTCCAGATCCTTCTTGGACAAGTTGGGGAATGGGGAGCCATGCTCTGGGCCCAGGGGTTCGGGGTAGCCTGGGGGCCCTTCATCGCCCCCGCCCCCAAAGCTCAGGCTGTGGCTAAAGTCCAGGTGGTGGAATGGGGATGGGGGCTGAGGCGGCTGGGCTGGCAGGGGCAGCGGGGCCTGGGGGGGCAGAACCGGCAGCGGCTCAGCATCCGGGACCTCGGCCTCCAGCAGCAGGGCCTCCCCGGGGCCCTCCTCACTGGGCAGCTCCTGCTTCACCACCTGCTGGGCCAGCTCAGCCATATTCATGCCCGACGGCGAGGCGGTGGGGAGGCCGTGCACTCGGGCCTGCATCTCCAGCTCCTGCGGGGGGGGGGGGGAAGGGGGGGTAGAGAGAGCAGAGAGAGAGGGCTGGGGGCACACACCCATGTGTGCCAGCTACCCTGTCCCCCAGGCCCCCCGCGGCAGCCCTTGCCCCTCCCCTTGTGGCACCCAAGACCACAACCATGGCTCGGCTGCCGGCAGGTAGAGGGCGGCTCTAGAGTCCAGGCCTGGGGTTTTTCAAACTACAAGTCACAACTCATTAGTGGGTTGTGAGACCATGGCAGGCTTGACCAGCTCCCTCTCTCTCTCTCTCTCTCTGTTTTCACCAAAATAGACTTGCCTAGACTAGACCAGAATAGAAATGATCAGACTGCACTGCATCTATTAAGAATGAAGGCTCTTTCATGAAACTTTGATTTTTTTCCCCCTTTGAGTATGGCCACGCGGGCTGGATGGAATTACGGTAGCCTAGGAGAAATAGAGAAGTTTACAAGCTGCCCTCCATGTGCCCTCTGTGTAGATGACCAGCCTCGGATCCAAAGAAGACAGAGACCCTGAGCACAGCCAGGATTAGAAACCCTCGGCTCCAGGTGGTAGGCATGAATCTCCCAGGCCCGGTTCTTCAGTGGGTCCCCAGTGGTGAGACTTCGTGCTCCCCCAAACAGTGCTCCCTATCTCCCTGCCTCCCCACGTGGCAGGGCTGCAGTTTCCCGTCCCTCCAGAGGTTACGTGTAGGCGTGGATGTGCATGGAGCAAGGAAATGTGAGCAGAAGCGAGAAGGGTCACCTTAAGGTGCACGTGGCTCTAAGCGCCGGCTCTAGACGTGCCCGTCCCCTGGCTCGGGTCCCAGAATGAGGGGCTCGCAGAACAGAACCCTCGAGAGGGTCCTTGTTGCTCAAAGCCGCTGGGGATGTATTGGTGGCCAACCATTGCGTCCGTCCTCCCTCTTCACGGGCGCCATTCCCATTCCCCCAGTTTCAGAAGTGTAAGTAAGCACTGCCCCAAGGCCAAGAGCCAGGCCGGCGTCGGGAGTCAGAGCCACCCGAGAAGCCCAAGTACAGGGGCCAGACCTGGATGCGGAGCAAGAGCTGCTTGTTGGTCATCTCCAGGCGCCGGGAGTGGTTCTCGAGCTCCCGAGACTTCTGCAGGTCCTTCTGCATGCGCCGGATGTAGTCCACGGACGCCTTGAGGATGGTACCCTTGTTCCAGCGCACGTCCCTGCGGGCAGAAGCGGGGCCGCGGGCTCAGACGAGGGGCCAGGTATTCACGCGCTCCGCGGGTGAAAGAAAAACCCTGCTTAGGTTCCAGAAGCCTCCGCCGCCTGTCCCAACGTTGCCCACAAACCCCAGAGGCGATCCAACCCCGATCTGTGGAGGAGGCCGTTCTCCACCTGCACCCGACCACCCAGCCGAGGGATTCTCTTCCCAGCCCTGGCCGCTGGCAACGGCACAGGCCCCATGCAGAAAATTCCCATCAGCGCTGCTGCCCCACCCCCAGCCCCAGCCCCCTTTCCCCTCTCCCCCAGAAACCGCTCACAGGTCGTTGGCCTTGGGGATCAGCATTCCCAGCTCCTTGATGCGGTCATTGATGTTGAACCTCCGCCTCCTTTCAACTAAAGGTAACAAATCCCGGAGGGAGCCATTAGGAGGAGGAGGACCCCACTGGGGAGAAGGGCCCGGCCCAGGGAGGTGCTTTGGCCCTTCTGGGAAGGAATGAGTGACCCACAGAAGGGACTGCTAGGGGAATGAGGGGCCCGGAGAACAGGCCAGAACCAACAAGGGGCTCTTCGACACCCAATCGCCAGGCACAGCAACGCTGTAAGTACCTGCCCCCCGCCCCCCCCAGGGCTGGAACTGCTTCCGGAGAGTTCCCAGGCTCCACGCCCTAAAGGAAACCATCTGATATGATAAACCCATTCATTCTAAAGTCCAGAGATTTCTTGAATATCGCTTCCCCCAGGGGGCCCCTCTCCCATCCCCTCTAAAAAAGGTGAGTAGGAAGAAGGCAGTGCTGAACCCATTCAGTCCCACCCACATCAGGTAGGGAAGCCTTTCTAAAAGCCATACAGGGCAGAGTGGCTTTTTCTTTTTTTCTTTAAATTGTATGTATGTATGTATGTATTTGACAGAGAGAGCGAGAGATCACAAGTAGGCAGAGAGGCAGGCAGAGAGAGAGGGGGAAGCAGGGCCCCCGCTGAGGGGAGAGCCCGGTTTGGGGCTCGATCCCAGGACCCTGAGATCATGACCTGAGTCGAAGGCAGAGGCTTTAACCCACTGAGCCACCCAGGCGCTCCTCCCCCCTCCCTTTTTTTTTAAAGTAAATTCTACCCCCAACCTGAGGCTTGGGTCAGAGAGGCTTTTTAGGCAGCCCTGGCGAGGAGAGCAAGGAAGAGGGAGGCAAGGAGAAGGGAGAAGGCACCGGCCGAGACTCACTTAGGTTGTGATTGTCTTTCTTCTGCCGCTCCTTGGCCAGGGCCCGGCTCTCTGCATCTGGAGGTCGGAGGGAAGGAGAGAGGAGCTGGGAGGGAGGGAGGGAGGGAGAAGAGGGAGGAATGGGGAGCCGGGGCACTGGGAGACGGGGAGGTGGTACCTGTAAGCTCTCGCTTCTGGGTCAGGTCGGCAGGGCAGGAGCTGCTGGTGACGCCTACCAGGGAGGCCGTGACCTGGGGGTCACCACTGTACACGTTCAGGCGGCTGCTAGACAGGGGCAACTGTGGGGTGAGGTAGGGAGAGGGATGCGGTGAGCAGCCCCCTCTCGGCGGGGGACCCTCCCCGGGGCCCATCATCCCGGGGACACCCGGGGCAGCTGTGCTGGGTCCCCGCGCCCCACTTGGAGCCTTAAGGGCTCTACAGCCTCAGCTCGAGGATGTCAGAGTCCACCCTGGGCCTCTTCACCCAGCAATTCCATGGAAAAGTCTGTAGGGGTGGGGGCTGAGGAAGGTGTGGCTCCTGCCCTCCAGGAGCAGCCAGCCTGCGGAGCAATGGACCGGATCACAGCCCTGAGGGGTGACAGATGAGAGGATTAGGTCCCAGGCACTAGGAAGCCCAGAGGAGAAGCATCTAATCGATTGTGGAGCTTCTGAAAGGTTTCTGGAGGGTGTGGAATGTGAATTGGGTGCCGAGCAGAGAAGTGAGGAAGAGCCTGACGACAGGCAGGGGTGGGGAGGGCTGAGCAAAGATGCTCCAGCTCCTGGAGCGGACAGTGTGATGTGGGCAGCGCGGTCCAGGTCGGACTTGCAAAGACCCTGGCATTTTGTGATGGGCAGCCATTGCGGGGGGGCAGGGGGTGGAGCAGGGGCCTGGCGGGGACAGACTGGAGCTCTGGAACGATCCATCACCCAGCTCACAGGCACCGCCCAGAGCAAATCACGGGCCTAGAAACCGAGGTGGGACACCAGCACCCGACCAGACACATGGAAACTGCTGAGGGGACCAGACATTGCGCCCTCGGGCCCTCCTTGTCCCCAGCCTTTGGTGCGCAGCTGGCAGCAGGTTTCAGACCCAGCTGGCCCCAACCCCGACCCACCGAGCCACTGGGCAATGTTGCCAGGGCAGCGGGGAAACGGGACTAACTCTTTGACTTCCTACTGCAAGATCTGGGGGCTTCCCCTCAAATGGGGCATGAGCTGGGGCCAGAGTCAGGGTAATAGAGCTGAAGCCCGAGGGGCAGGGGTGAGCGGCTGAGGTTTAAGACCTTCCCAAAAGGAGCAGGAACACCCACAATTCCAAACTGTCATCCTATGCAGAGCTAGCCCCCATTCCTTGCCTTATCTAACCTTCCCACAATCCTGCGGGTAGATGGCATCATCCCCATTTTGCTGCTGAGAAAACGGGTTCAGAACAATTAAGGGACTTGCCAGGGTCACAGCCAAAGCCAGAAGCTCAGCCTCTTGATTCTGAGGCTGGCTCCTTCCCCTCTGCCACCTCACCTCTGCCTGGGAGGCCCAGAGAGCCTTCACACTGCCAGGAGGCTGCTGGAGGGAGGGGACAAAGCCAGCCCCCATTACTTGTCCCATGGGGTAAGGGACACAGGCCTGTCCCCACTGCGCCCTAGGCTTTGTAGAAGAGGGAAGGCCCGGATCCCAAACGAATTCATCAGCTTGAGGCCACACTGCTCCCCTCCAGTAGTGCTTTCCCTGTCCTCCCTCTCCTGCCCCTTCCCCGAATCCCTCCTCCTCCGGCAACTCTCTCTGGAGTCATAATATTGCTGGGCCCTGGGCTCTGGTCACATGCTATGACAGAGGTGACTCTCATCTCTGCAGCAGCAAGATAGCTCTGCCCAGGTGAGGACCCTGTCTCTAGTTCTTTCCAGGCTCAAAGCCACCGCAGAACCTCTGCCTCCTCCCTCTGACATCCGCACCCCACCCCTGGTAGCAGTACCGTGTTGGGCATCTGAGTTTCAGGATTGATGAAGCCCAGGACATCATCCAGACACATAATGTTGTCAATGACATCAAACTGCAAGAGAGAAAAATCCATCTGGGGAGAGTCCACTAGGAGAAAGGAAGGGGCACTGGGACAGCCAGTGACCTGAAGGGAACTTCTAATCTTGAGGGGAAAAGGAAAAAGGTCCAGAGAGGGGATGAGCTGGCCAGGTCCCACAGGCCCAAAGCCAAGGCTCTTCCCAAGGAGCAAGTTGCCCGAGGAGACTGCTTTGTATAGCTTCTGTCTGGACATGACTTTGTAGGTGTGCTGGGCTTTCCTCTAGAAGTCTCACGTTTCTCCCTAGCAAAGCTTTCAAAAGTTGGGAAGAGGCTTCTCTTATGAGACTAGGGCTCCCTGAGGACAAGGATGTCCTCCCTCATACTGGGGCTCCCTGAGGGCAGGGCTGTCTCCCCCCCCTCAGACTAGGGCTCCCTGAGGGCATGGCTGTGTCTTCTCCCTCAGACTGGGGCTCCCTGAGGGCATGGCTGTGTCTCCTTCCTCAGACTGGGGCTCCCTGAGGGCAGGACTGTGTCCCCCCCCTCAGACTGGGGCTCCCTGAGGACAAGGATGTGTCCTCCCTCAGACTGGGGCTCCCTGAGGGCAGGGCTGTGTCTCCCCTCAAATTGGGGCTCCCTGAGGGCAGGGCTATGTCTCCCCCTCAGACTGGGGCTCTCTGAGGGCAGGGCTGCCTGTGTCTCTCCCCAGACTGGGGGTTTCTGAGGGCAGGACTGTGTCTCCCCCTCAGACTAGGGCTCCCTGAGGGCATGGCTGTGTCTCCTTCCTCAGACTGGGGCTCCCTGAGGGCATGACTGTGTCTCCTCCCTCAGACTGGAGCCCCCTGAGGGCAGGGCTGTTTCTCCCCCTCAGACAGGGGCTTTCTGAGGGCAGGGCTGTGTCTCCCCCTCAGACAGGGGCTCCCTGAGGGCAGGGTTGTGTCTCCCCTCAGACTGGGGCTCCCTGAGGGCAGGGCTGTCTCCCCCCCTCAGACTAGGGCTCCCTGAGGGCATGGCTGTGTCTTCTCCCTCAGACTGGGGCTCCCTGAGGGCATGGCTGTGTCTCCTCCCTCAGACTGGGGCTCCCTGAGGGCAGGGCTGTGTCTCCCCTCAGACTGGGGCTCCCTGAGGGCATGACTGTGTCTCCTCCCTCAGACTGGAGCCCCCTGAGGGCAGGGCTGTGTCTCCCCCTCAGACAGGGGCTCCCTGAGGCAGGGCTATGTCTCCCCTCAGACTGGGGAGGACACCATCACCCACTTTTCACTTATCCCCTCAGACTGGAGATCCTTGAGGCTGGGCTGTGTCTCCCCCCTCGGACTGGTTAGGACTCTAACAGTGGCACCTCGCCTCTGCCATTAGACTAGGGGTCCTAGGAGCACAGCGGCGGGCACGAGCTCTGCTCACGGCAGCCAGTGGCCAGCCCCTCACTCACCTCCCTCTCGGGGTTGGAGCCGATGTGCAGCATGGCCATGGGGCTGTTGGGAGCGCTGTTGCCGGCCGAGGAGGACATCACGTGTCCGGCCCGCACCCCCGGGGAGGCCGCCGGCAGGGGCTTCGGGGAGCCCTGGGCCGGACTGATGTGGGCGGCAAACTTGTTCCCGTAGGTCTCAGACAGGTACTCCCGCACCTTCTGGTCCCGGGACTGCTGCAGGTGGTAGGAGGTGGGGTTCTCCAGGTAGGACTGCACCTGGGGGGGCGGAGAAGGCAAGGGTTCTAGGGGTCCCGGAAGCGGGCTGGGGTGGGGGGCCCAGGCCCTACCTTAGCACAGGCCCTACCTTCAGGACCTCCCCGGGCACAGGTGGCGGAGACTGGAAGTGCACGGGGGTGTTGATGGCCGGGGTGGGCGGCCCGCCCAGCGACGGCGGCGGCTGCTGCTGCTGCATGTAATGCATGACGGCCTGCTGCTGCATGCGCTCCCGCTGCTCCTCCTGCTGCGCCTGCTCCCGCATGAGCTGCATGCGCAGCCCGATGCGAGACGCCATGGCGGCCCCCGGCACCGGCTCCCTGCGGGCGGGGTGGGGGGTGTCAGTGAGCGCCGGCCCTCTGCCCAGAGTCGGGCCTCGGGGAGGGGGCCGGGACCAGGGGACACCACCCGTTCAGGGAGGGGTGAAGACGCCGAGAAGGAGAAGACGCCGAGGCCCAGAAGGGAGAAGGGGTGTGCCTGAGGTCACGGAGCAAGAGGGTGACAGAGCTGAGACTTGACCCCGAGTTTCTCGCTTCCTGGGCCAGACGTGGAGACTATCTCTTCATTCCTTGCAGCTGGTCGGCCCCAAAACACTGGAGTCAGTTTGACTCCTCTCTTTCCCTCACGCCACATGGTGATCCTGGCAGACCTGACTTCAAAAATGTCCCCTCTGTCACCACCTCCTGGCCACCGACAAGGGCCCAGCCCGAAGCATGCCTTATCTGGCTTCCTGAAGGAGACTCCTACTGTTCAGACGCCCTCCTTTCTTGCCCTACAACATTCTACTTGTAACTCGGTAATCAGAGAGATCCTGTTAAGCCTTTTTAAGTCAGATCTTGTCCCTCCCTCTGCCCAGACCTCTCAATGGCTCCCATTTCGCCTGGAGTAAAAGCCGAAGTCGTTTCCCTAAAAGGCCCTCTGTGATCCGTCCCCACCTCTTGGTCCCCTCTGACCCCGTCTCCCCCTGCTTTCCCCGTTGTGCCACCTGCCGCAGCCATACCCGCCAGCCTCCTTATAATCCCCTCAGACACAGCAGGTGCGCTCCCACCTCAGGGCCCTTGCACTTGCCCTTCCTGCAGTCTGAGCTGCCCCTGCCCCAGACACCACTCATTCCTTCACCCCTTCAAAGTCTCCGTTCTTACAGAGACCTGCCAGGACTGACCTAGTCAAAATTGCAAAATTCCCACCTGCCCCCAGCACTCCCTACACCCCTTCCTTCTTTGTGTTCCTCTATGGCACTTAGCACCATCTTAACCGCTGTGCATCTTTGCATTGTTATTTCACCGCTTTCTCACTAGGAATGCAAACTCCCCGGAGGGGAAGCACTCTGTCTTCTTCGCTGCTGTGCCTTCAGCCTTTCGCCCAGGGCCCGGGACCCGGCAGATGTTCTGCGAACGTGTGCAGGGAATGACTGCTGTTCATGAATCAGGCGCTGGTGACACAGCGGCAAGCTAACTGGAGTCCTGAGCTTGTGGAGTCAAAAGTCCAGTGAATGAGAAAAGCAAGTCCACAGGCTATCACACTCCCGTGCAGAGAGAGGGTCGCTGCAGGGCACCTGGGCCTTCAAGGGTCTGGGGAGGGCTCCCACCACCCAAGATGTCAGCCCTGATTGTGGCTGGGTCTCGGTGGGATGGAGGACTGGGGCCCCCAGGCCTAGTCTGGAAAGGAGGAGGAAAAAACGGATGGTGCCCAGCCGCAGGCCCTAGCTCACTGAGAGACCCTGGCACAGGGCTTCCCTTGGAGGCTTTGTCTCCCTAGACACAAAATGAAACGGCCGGACTAGGTGATTTCTAAGGTCCCTCCCAGCTAAGAGACTCCCTGAGAGGTACAGGGCCCCCAGGGGTTCCCCAGCTCCATAGAAGTTCCGACATTATCAAACAGGGCAGACCTGGGCTGAAAGCCCAGCTCTGCCACGTCTTGGCTGTGTGACCTTGGGCGAGTCACTTCACCTCTCTGAGCTTCGGCTTCCTCACATGCAAACAATTTCTACGTCACACGCGTGGTGAGCATGTCAAGTGGAAAGATGGTGTCTTGCACAGCGCATGGCACTTGGTAGGCTGAGTGTGCAAGTAAAGGATAAACACAAGACCGAGGGGTCAGCTGTGGTACAGACCGGAGCCCAGCGCCGTGCCCGGGGGATCTGAAGAATGAGACCCAGACCTCTGACGAGGAGCCAAGGAAAGCAGCATCGCCTCATGCCAGACATCAGACTAAGTCACTAAGTACCTCATGGAAGGTACTGGCAAATATTCACTGAAAACACTGGGTCACGGAGATAATAATAATTTGCATCTACTTGAGTGGTTACCCTGTGCCCGGCGCTGTTCCAGGCACTTTAACCTCAAACAGCCCCACCAAGTAGTTTGGTTATTATTCCCCTTTTACAGATGAGAAGAAACGGAGGCACAGGGGAGTTCAATATCGGATGACAGAGACATAGCTGGGACCCTGCCCGGTGCGGCTCCCCAGCCCGTCTGGGCGAGGCATGGGGGGCTGCTGGTGACCGCATCTTTGAGCACAGCTGGGAAGGAGCTTGTCCCGAGTTGCACGTCTGGTTGGCTCGGGGCCACGAATGGAGCCCAGGCCACCGGACCCCAGAGCTCCCTCTACCACCACAGCTGCTTCCTTGCAAAGCGGGTCTGCACCTTCCGCCTCGGAGCTCTGAGTATGGGTGAGCCTTACTCACCTTCCTTCCTCCCTTGTCTACCCCCCAGGCCAGGAATTAGTGAATCAGTCCCAAGGGTCTCTCTGCCCAGCTCCCAACCGGACAGTCCCCAAGGAGAAAAGAGCAGACACACACCCTCCTTCTCTGTCCTGCAGCCTCTACCCCTTTCCTGGGCTCCTACAGAGGATAGCCTGTCTTCACCCCCACCCCTACTGCCGCCCCCTGCAGCCCTGCAGACCTCACAGGCTCTGACCCCAGCGCAGCCCCCTGCCCCGCACCCCTGCATGCTCACACACGCAGCGCCGGGCAGCCCGCCCCTCCGGGAACAATCTGACTTCAGTCGGTCCCTGCTGGGGGGAGTGGCACCGGGCCTGGCCGTGCCAGCCGGCATGGGGGCGACTGGGGGAAAAGGAGCCCCTTGTTTCTCTGACAAAGGGCTGGGTGCCCGTCCCAGGCTGAGCTAGAGCTGGCTGCCGCGGGAGAGCCTGGGCTCCATCCTGCCGGGCCTCTGGCCGGCTGTGCCAGCCTCGGCCGGCTTGTTTGGAAAATGCAAGCGGGAACCCCGGCCCGACCAGCCCCACCACTGTGTGACCCTCCTGGGAGAGGCTATCAGAGAATCGTGACCCGTGAAGGGTCCGTGCATTCAGAGGTGTTAGGACCCTTAGCCTGTCTGCTGTCTTCTGACAGAGGGTGGCCCAGGGGCACAGCAGAGCGAGGCTTCCCCAGTCCCCCCTGCCCCCACTGTCAAAGCTGTCACCCCAGTCCCAAAGTTGCTTCCTCCCTCCACAGCCCAGCCTCCTCCCCTGGCCCTGCCTGGGTCTCTCCGAGCCTGGCCTGGGGGGGATGAGCACAGGGTTAAGGGAGGGACTTGCGGGGATCTGAGGGCAGATGGGGTGACCCAGGAGAGCACCTGGGCATGCTAACTGTTCCCTGCCCGGGCCTCGAGCACACCTGCTCACTCTCAATGCCTGAGGGACCTTTCCCAGCCTCCCCCAGTGTCCATTCTGGTCAGGAAGACTGGGAGGAGGGACGCAGGAGAACCAAAATGACCCCCGAACCCTCCCCCACATCTGACCTCCAGACCTGCCAGACGTGGGAAGGGCCGCTCATTCTTGCACTCGATAACAGCCGAAGCCTTGAGTGCCCACCACGTGCAGACACCAGCGCCGGGTGCTTCCCTGGCCCCACCCCCAGGTCACACCCTCTGGAGGGGACCGGGGTCTGACGCTGCAGAGCAGTCCCGTGTCTCCCCGGTCCTCCAGCAAAGGTAGCAGGGACAGAAGTTTCAGCCAAAACCAGGAGAGCCGCCCCTCTCTGCACTCCCAGCATCCGCCAGCCATCCCTCTCTCCCTTGTCCCACGGTTCACCCAGAACCTTCCACCTGACTACCCCTGCCCTAAGCTGTATCGGGGTTCCCAGTCCAACAGATGCAGCTGAAGCCCTCCCCCACCTCCATCCCCCGCTGCCCCCATACTGGCCCGGACTTTGGAAAAGCCACTTTCTGTGCCTTGGTTTTCTCTTTAGTTGAATGGAGGCAACAAGGGCGCCTGCCCCTTGGGTTGTTATGAGGATTCGAGGAGACACGGTGGGTGTGTGGGACTCCCTAGCACGCCCTCAGGCATCCCCCAGCAGACATATGTGCCTCCAAAGCCAAGCACATCTCTGGTGGAGGCCAGGCCGGTTCAGCCCGTGTGGGGCCCCCCTCATCGGCCACGTACGTGTCAGCACGAACCGGCTCGGAAGCTTTCCTGAGGGAAGAGGGAGACAGGGCGAAGGGAAAGACAGGGAGAAATCTCCGGCCTCCCTGAGGGACAGGCACGGGCAGAGAGGCTCCCAGGATAGAAAAGCCTCAGCTAGAAAGATCTCAAAGTCTGAGGATTGAGTGGAAAAAGAAAACTATAGAATAAAAACCAGAGCCCATTTCGACAGGAAATGAGTAAATGTGTAGAACAAAGTAGGAGCAACAGAAGGTTTCTTGAGTCCTTGCCCTGGGGCAGGGCTAGTCTATGTGCTTTCACATACTAACTCATCCATTCTTCACAACAACACTGTGAGCTGACTACTATTATTGCCCCCAGTTTTCGGGGGGTGGGGGTGTGAACTGAGGCACAGAGAGGTGAAATAACTTGCCCAAGGCTGCACAGCAGATGAGTAGCAGAATGGACACTAAACCGGGCTGCCTGGTTCACAGCCCTCACTCTCAAGCTTCTATTCTGGGGGAACCCCCCGCTGTGCAGAGTGGGGTACCAGTGGGCTGGGGAGTGGTGAACAGGGCTCTTGGAGTTTCTCATTCATTCATTCTTCCTATTTTTTTTTTTTTTAAGATTTATTTATGAGAGAGAGAGAGAGATCAGGAGAGCGCACACGGCGGGAAGGGGCAGAGGGAGAAGGAGAGAAAGAATCCCAAGCAGACTCCTCGCCAAGCGCGCTGAGCCCAAGGCAGGGCTCGATCTCGCGACCCTGATATCATGACCTGAGCCCAAACCAAGAGTCGGGCACTTACCTGACTGCGCCCGCCAGGCGTCCCATGTGATTCTTTTCATACAAGGGGAAAAGCAAGTCGGGCAATTTCCAGGGGTTTGTGAGGGTCCCCTGCTTCTGGTCACATCCAAAGGTGGGGTTCCTTCAGTTTCACCCAGAGTCTGGCCCAAGCCCTCCTCAGTGTGATGGTTGTTAAGCCAGCCGAGGACCCTGGGTGGGGACACTGAGTGGCCACCAGAGGGTCAGAAGTCACATGCCTGTTGGAACTGGAGGGCCAGGACCCAGGTCCAGCTCCGTTCCTACTACTGCCCCAGACATGAGCCTTCAGAGGGAGCACGATCCCGCCGCGCCCCTCAAATTGCTCCAAGTGGAGCCAGAACCCCTCGATTAATTGTGGGGCCCGAACTTCCCTGGAGATTTTCTGCCTCCCAGGGGATCCTTTAAAACTTGGAACAGGAAGGGGTAGTTGTGGGGCTCAGTCAGGGAAGCTCCTGACTCTTGGTTTTCGCTCAGGTCATGATCTGGAGGTCATGGGACCGAGCCCCGCATCGGGCTCCATGCTCAGCACGGAGCCTGCTTGAGATTCTCTCTCCCTCTCCTGTCCCATCCGTCTCTCTCGAGCCTACACACGTGCGCTCTCTCTCCCTCGAAATACATAAAATCTTAAAAAATAAATAAAAAGAAAACTTGGCTCAGGAAGCAGAAAATACATACACCATTCCTAAGCGAACACCCAACACAAAAGCATCCGTGGGTTTACTAGGGGACGCACACACCCGAAGGCTCACAGCAGCCCTCGGGATAGCGCCCAAGGCAGAAAACGCCAGGCTTCCATCCCCGGGGAAATGGATACACCCAGACACACACACACACACACACACACACACACACACACACACACACACACGGGACTGCTACTCCGAAACGAGAGCGAGCCCATTGTTGCTACACCTGACACAGACGCCTCTCACGGACAACGCTACAGGCACAAAAACGCACCCAGCACCATCAACGTCTATACCGTTCGAACAGGCAAAACGAATCTTCCGTGAGAAGTCAGGACCCCTTGAGGGCAGTGCCTGACAGGTGGCCCAGGGCAGCCGGCAGTGGGGGCTCTGGGAATGTTCTGTGGTCTGAAGTCAATTTGATGAAAATGCGAGGAGCGACTCACAATGCGTACCCTTTTCCGGCATGTGTGTTTATACTGTCATTAAAATTTACAGACGAATGAAGGCCGACCTTAAAAAATTTAAAAGAAGAATGGAACAAAGGGCCCTCAGCTCTGCCCAAGTGAGGCTCCTTGGACTTTAAAATGCCATCGTGGGCACCAAGCGATCTCAACACAAAGGCCGGGTGTGGGTGCTGCCTCTTTGGAAAAGCGAGCGGGCGATTCGGTTCAAAGCCTTCGAGAGTATCCACCAGCCCGACGAGGTGATCCCACACGCAGAAAAAGCTTTTCTCCATCGACATGCCCATCATATTATATAGGGAAAAATGGAAAATAATCGCAATGTCCCGCAGTAGGATGGTTAAATAAATTATGTGTATTCCTCCTGTTGGAATGTTATGTTTCCAGTTAGTAACCGGCCCGTAGATACGTCAAGTATAAAAAGCAGAAGGGAAAACCGTACAGAAGATCGGATCATCACCGTGTACAACTATATGTAGAAAACGCTTTGGGGAGGAAATATATGAAAATATCAGACTTCTTTTGATGATGCAATCAGAAGTGTGTGTGCTTTTTTAATTTTTACTTCCTGGGATGTAACTCATTTTCTCTCATGAACACGTATGTGTTTCTAATCAGAAAACAATATTTTTATACTAACAATTAACACCAGTGGTGTACTTACTACGTGCACAGTGTGCTTGAAGCACCTTCTTGGAATATCCCAGTTACTTCTAATACTGTTCACTCCTTTACAAGTGAGAAAAAGGCACAGAGAGGTGGTCACTTGCCGAAGGTCACAGAGCTAATGAGTGGTGAGGCTGGCCCCAGGGGTTTAGAATTAGGCCCCTCCGCCTGCATTTGGGGCACGAGTGGCCACATTTTGTTTTAGGGATTCTCACTGAAGAGGCTCCTACCATCAAAGGGCTTCAGTTGCCAATCTCTTTCAGCCAGCCCAGGGGGCCAGCGGGTGCCTGGGACGATAGAATGGTCTAGAATCCCCAAACGCAAGCAGAAAAAACTCTGCCCTTCCTCAAAGGGCAGAGATAATTTCCTGAATTCCCAGAAAAACACATGTCTCGTGGCTGAAACAACAAAGGGTACGAGCCCAGCCGCCGGGATGCCTGTTTAAACCATTTACTGCGTTCTGGGCCTCTGTGGTGGGAAGACGTTTCCTTCTGACCCAGGCTCTTACAGACTACCAGTTATGCAGGAGCCTGCCCAGTGGGGTTGGAGGGGAAATCAAACCAACCGCTGAAGGAAGGCCTCCCGAACAGGTCCCGAGGCTCCCGGAGGCCGGGGGAAGGACCCCGTGACCGCCTGCGTAAACTTCCAGCCTTGGGAAGGGAAGAGAGGGGAAGATTCCGGGACCTGGTTTGTTTTGTCTTCTCTGAGCTCCCCTCTGGCAGAGGCAGTGGCAAAGGAAGGCCTGATGAACTAAGAAACAGAACAAAAAAGTGCACACAATCCCCCATGCCTTAGGCCACGGCCCCTTGAAATTACCGAGGTGATCGGGGTACCCACAGGGCCTGGGGCGGGGGTGGGGGGGCATCCATGGGCCCAGACCCAAAGAGAGCTAGGGAGGGTGTGTGTGGCGGGGGCGCAGATAAGATTCCCAGGCGCCTGCTCTGCCTGGTGCTATGAGAACCTGGCCTCAGGATGCTCGGGTTTAAGTCCCAGCCTCAGGCCTGACTCAATGTCTCAGCCTAGCCTCAGTCTTAAAATCAGCCAAATGGGGCTCAGTAGCTGGGCCCTGTCTCTCCTTGTGGAACAGGGCAGGAAGGCCCCGGGCCAGCTTTCCCCATCGCTGGGCACCCTCTGTTTCCTCTCCAAAGCCTGGAGTTCTTATAAGATTTTCCTTTCCAGAGCTTGTATATCCCCTAATTCACTGAGTGCCATGGGAGAGGTGGGTGGGTAATAACGATCCCACCTCCGGGTTCTAGAGACCAGGAGTGGGCAGGGCACTCGGCACAGTGCCTGGCCCTCTGGAAACGCTTCATAATTCAGGTGATTTGTTACCTGGTCCAGCGGCTCCCTGGAGGTCCCAAAAGGCAACAGCGGGGCCCTCTGGCTGCCTCGAGATTGAAAAAGAGCAAACGGAAATCACACGCAGCCTTGGTAAGCGTGCACTGTTTGAATGGAATGCATTATGGTACCAGGAGCAAGAACAGGGTCAGTGGCACGCGCTTTTAACACTTTTATTTATTTTTTAATTTTATTTTATTTTTTTAATTCAATTAGGCCTTTTCCCCTCTAACCGAGATATAATTCTCCCCAGCAAAATGCACAGATGTAAAGCGCACAGCTCCGTGCACACATACAGGTGTGTACCCCTGTGTAATCACCACCCAGATCAAAACGGGGGACGGTTTCATCACCAGGGAAAGTTCCCTCCAGGACCCTCCCCCGGAGGGCACGCCCCCGTCTCACCTCCCTCCCCTGGCTCAGTGTCACCTGACCTTGGACAGACAGAAAGGCTATCAAGTGGGATGTGGGCCTCCGTCTCCTTCTCCCAGAAAATAATCACTCGGCCAGATGGGACCACTCTTGGCCCAGACTGAACAATCCCCTGTTTGTGATGGAGAAAGACTGGAGAACACACAGTGAATTCTAAGAGGAAGCGAAAGCTCCAGAAGCGTGGTCTATACAGAGTCCATCAGGAGCAGCCCAGGGAGACTCCAACCCAGGACGCACCCCACTCGGAGACCCACCCCAGGAGGCCTGGGGTGGGGAGGGCACTGCAGGCCTGGGCAGGGAGGGGAGGGAGGGAGAGTGAGAGCGGCCAGGGGCTTGTTTTTAAATCTCCAACACAGGCAGGCGGTGGGGCGGAGGGAAAGGAAGGAGAGGGGAGGCGAAGGGCAGCCACAGCAGCTCCTGGCCCGCTCAGTGGCCTCCGGTGCCCACAGCTCAGGCCCATCAGCCCCTGTCCCAGCTCACATCCCACAGGAAAGGGTGGTGCCTCCTGGCTGGCCCGCCTGCTGGCCCCGGGGCAAGGCGCGACAATTGTGCGGCACATGGAGAGGCTTCAAAGGCAATCCCAGACCAGAGAGGCGCCCATCCTGTCCCACAGGGACCAGCTGGACCCTGGCGTGAGGCCTGCCCCAGGAAGACTGCCACTGGGCTTTCGGGGACAGGGAGACATGTAGCTGAGGGAAGCATGGAGAGAAGAAACTAGAAACCTTTCTTCTTTCTTCCTAGTCTCCCTCTGTGATATGCACAGACACAGCCCAGTCACACAGGCAGGCCTGCCTGTCTTTCACACACCCCTTGCCATACCCCATCCCCTTCCCCTCGGCAGGCAGTGGCCGCTCCCCGCTCTCTCCCTTGCTCCCACTCCCTGGATACCCGGGCCCCTGGAGCACCCTGCCTACGGCTACACTGCCTGCTTCTCCAGTGGTTTCTTGGCCACCTACCAGTCTCCCCAGGCACAAGGAAGCTTCCAGAGAAATCACCTTTCTTCTGAACCTCCACCGCATCCCACCCATCCAAATTCCCAGAACGAGACGCGGGGCCCCAGAATGCTGCTCGTCCGATGACCCAGCGCAGGCTCGGTTGTCCCCTGTTCTCTGGCTCAGCAAGCACTTACGAGTCCCTATTCTGGACAGGGCACTGTCCTCAGCTAAGCATGGGACCTCTGTCAGATCATCCATCCCCCATAAACATTTCACAGGACAAACAACGCCTCTGGCGGACGAAAGAACCAAGACTCAGAAAGGTTAAGTGACTTGTCCAAGGTCACACTGCGAGAACACGGCGAGGGGGGCATGCAAGCCCAGGAGACGCACAACCACCAGCAGCTCCTGCCAGATGAGGAGGCCAGGTGCCGAGAGGGAAGACCCCGGTAGCCCCCGAAACTTCCAGCCCCGCCCCACCCCACCCCCTGCTGTCACCCTCAGGGAATCCTACAGAGGGGTCCCAGAGAGGCCTGCGCACCCCTCCCAGAGGCCCCCAAATGCAGGGCAGACTCCACCGGCCTGCAGAAAACTCTCTCCCGCTCAACGGCCAAGACCGCCCCATCCCCAGGGGCTCGGGAGATGAGGATCTGGATCTCCGGAGGCAGTTCCTGGGGCTGTGAGAGTGTGCGGCAGGGAGGGAGGGGTTACATCAAGCTGACTGGAGAGAAACGTTTTTACACGGCCGGAGGTCTGGTCTGCACCGCAGCAGGGACGGGCGTGGGGGCTCCTCAGACACAAAAGGGGCCTGAAGTGCAGGGAAGGGACTCGAGATTGGGACTCCAAGTGTCCCGAGCCCCCACTGACCTCCCCCTGCCCATCCCAGCCAGCCCGCCCCCCTCTCCCTGCTGAGGGCAGATCGGCCGAGCTGCTGCAGATTCTAGGTCGGCCTGCGTGGCCACGGACAGCCCTCACTGAGGATGATGAGACCTGACAGTCTGGCCCCTTAGGAATGAGTCTGTTCCGAAAGGGCTCCCTCGGCCCTGCAGGAGAACCTTGGGTGCTCCCCAAGAACACAGGGGTATTAGCAGACCTGCGTTAGGCTATCCACCGCCCAGCTGTGACCTCAGGCAGGTCCTGTCCCTCTCTGGGCCTTGGAACCTGGCTGATAACGTGAGAGCGCGAGACGGCGTCCCTGGCAGGCCCCCTCCGGCTCGTCCGGGCCGCTGAGCCTCTGGACGGCACGGGTGCGGCCAAGGCCTCATGCCTGTGGAGCCGCCTGCAGGGCGGGGACTGCTCTTCGCCGTCACTCCCGCTGCTGCCCAGCACGTGGGAACGCCAGGGCTGTGGCTGCCTCAGGGACCCAGGCTTGGCTTTCCTTGCTCCTCAGGAGACCGCGATCCCAGGCACACACACACCCCCTCGTGCTTCGGCCCGGTGCTGGGCCAGGAAGACTCGGTGACCCTGGGCGGCACAGAGGAGCACACAGCCAGCACGACGGACTGCCTTCCGGCGTCCGCTTGACGTCTCACTCCCACCCTGGCCCCGGCACCTGAGCCCCCCTGCCGCAGCCCTCCCTGCCCTAGGCCCGGGACCGTGGCATCCCCGACCCTCCAGTTCTGGCTCCCGCCCCGGCTCCGGTGGGGGCTCTCCCTCCTCGCTGCCCCAGCCCCACACCGGCCTCTCCAGTCCCCGCCGTGGCTTGGCTCCTACCCCGCCAATGCACTACTGTCTGGCTTCCTTTTTCGAGAGTTTAGTCTGCCTCTGAGTACTTGGAAAACAATCGCTTTCTACCTGGAGTATCCAGGTTTTGCTAAAGAAAAGAAGACGTTGCAGAGGGGAGGGGAGAGGGGGGAAGGAGACCACCCCTGAGCGTGAGTGTGACAGCCGCCCTGCGCGTCCAGAGGGCGGCCGCCAGCCTCCCAGGTACTGACGACACGTACTGAGCACGGACTCGGCACCAGGCCCCGTTCTGAGTTGGTTTATGTTACTGATTTCATCCTCAGAGCAAGCCCGCCCACCTGTGAGGACGCAGTCCCATGCCCATTTCAGAGAGGGAACAACTGAGGCACAGAAGAGGCGGACACTTTGCCTGAGATCACACAGCTGGCGGGCATGGGACCCGGGGCGCCCGGTCGGAAGTCCGCACACCCGCCCTCCTCCGGGCCAGGCTTGCTGGGCCAGGGAGCAGGGCAGTGGGGCAGGGGTCTGTGTGGGGAGTCTGCCTGCGAAGGGGCCTGAAGAGGCCGGCAGGGCAAGCCCCTTCGTGGAGGGGCCCCGGGGTAGCAGGTGGGACAGGATGCCAGCAGCTTTCGTCCTCCCGGAGCTAGTCCCCCTTCGGTCCCTGCATCCCCTCAGCCTCCCAGGGCTGCCCCCTACAGCTTCCTGACCGCCGGGAGCCATCCCCTCACCCACCCCCCTCGGCTGCCGCTGTCTGAGCTCTCCGGAAGACACTAGGGCTTTAGTGGAATGCTCATACGCTGTGCACGTGGATAGACTAGAGTTTAAGTCTGGCCTCGCCACTTACCAGCCGTGTGACGCGCGACGGGAACTTAGTCTCTCAGAGCCTCAGTTTCCCCATCTGTAAAACAGATGGATGGTGACAATGCCACCTCCCTCAGAGCAGGGGAAGGGATCGAGGCGCTGAAGCCTGGGACGCTCCTGGCACCTAGGGGCTGGCCCGTATTAACTCCCTGGCTGGGCGAGCAGCGGCCATCTGGCGGGAGTTTAGATGGCCCAGGGCCTTTCAAGTCCTCACCACTCAAAGCGGAACCCCCAGGCCTCACATCGCCTGGGAGCTGGTTAGAAATGCAAGCTCTCTGGACCACCCAGACATACCCAGACACCTAGAGTCAGAATCTACATCTGGACAGAGCATTCTAGGAGATTTGGGGGCGCATTAAAGTCACTTGCAGCCTTCTGGGGGCTTGGTCACCGGGTCCCCAGCACGAAAGTGGGTGGGGAGGTGCAGGCCCCTGGTGGGAAGAAACACCTGAAGGGACAGCAGGGCTCTTCCCTGAACGAACTGACTCTCAGGCCCAGAGACGGAGGCGGAGGCAGGAACGCGGGGCACTCGGCACCCGCCCAGTGCAGGAGAGGGAACGGTCCCGGGCTGTGGGGAAGCAGCCCGGAAATCCATCCGGTTACCCGGACAGGCTGCGGGAGACACGCCCACTCACACACACACCCACAGCATCTCCTACACACACACAGCCTTGCACACACACGTGCGTACCCTGACATTCACACGACCCTGGGAGGTCAGCGTGCGCCTGCGCGGGGGTGTTCCGTGGTGCACGGGAGGCGGGGCTGCGTGCGGAAGCCCCCGCCGCAGGCCTAGGAGACCACTCTTTTCCTCCTTACTGCTTTGCCCTTGCTTGCACCTGCCTAAGCCTCAAATCCATCTGAGCCATGAGAAACCCAAGTCCTGCTCACCCGAGGTCGACAACGTTCCACGTTTTCATTGGTCACCGGCAACATGCCTGTGGACCTCCCCCCATGCCTGAAACCTCCCACCCCAGGTGGCTGGGGGAGTAGATGGCAAGGTGAAGCTCCGATCTCAGGGTCCCCCCGGCGGCAGCAACACACAGAGGAGGCTGTGCCCATCTCCGACGCATGCATCACGGGAATAAGAGCGAAGCTACTCCCCATCCCAGACCGCGGAGCTTCCCGAGGTGCCGGGAGCGCTGCCCGCCCTCCCCACAGATGGGGGGCAGCTCCCACCTCTACGCCTCCATGTCTGATTCAGAAACACATATCCTACTGACCTCTTTCACCACCGAGGACTGGACTGCCAGGGGCCCCCAGGCTCGTGCAGGCTCCAAAGAAACCCTGAAATGCGAGGCCAGAACCTCAAGCAGGCCTAGGATGCCCAAGAAAGAACCATAGATTGGGGGGTCAGTGGGGACTGCTGCAGGGTATGTGATGTCATGGGTTCTGGAAAGGCCCTTGGCCCCAAAATATCTGCCCTCTGGGTCCGGAAATCCCTCCCAACCCTCTTAAGAGTCGCTGCCGGGAGAGGCGGCCCCTTGAAGCCCTCACAGCTCCCTGCTCCGGAGAGGCTGACAGTTGGCTCAAGGGCGGTGAAGATGGCCGGGGGAGGGCGCACACGGAGCCAGCGGTGCCTCGCCAAAAGCAAACCATCATCGCACTCGGGTGCGCTGCCCGCGGGCTCTGAGCTCCCGCCAGGAGGGGGCACTCTGTCCCCCAACACCAGGAGGCTGGCTCCTAGACGCCAGCACCTCTGGGCCAGGGAGGGGGTCCGGCAAGGGGAAGGACGGGAGGGACCCCTGCCCCACCCAGGCCAGAGGAAATCAAGTGCCAATCCGACTGTCCCCTTGAGGAAGGCAAAGCGCTGGTGGCCAGGAGAGGGTGGGAGCCCTGACAGACAAGAGGTGGGGGACAGGAGGGGAATTAACCAGGTTCCAAAATAGCACAGTTGGTTCTGCCTCGCTTCACCCTGTGCAATGTCTGGCAGCTTCTGCTTTCGGTCTGACTCACGCCTGGTGGGGGCGGGACAGGCCGGCGGGCGCGGGGCCGGAGGCTGCAGGACAGCGGTGGGCTGTCCTCTGCTCACCACACATCAGCCCTCCTCCCCCCACCCCTCACCCCACACCCCCGCTGGCCTTTGGCGGACACCAGGAGCACAAAATCTGGGGCTCCTTTGCCTGGGTCCCATCCCAGCCCTCACCCGCCCCAGGGCCTCCCCCGTGCTGGCCGCTGCCCCAGACCCCAAACTGAGCTTCGTTTCTGTCCTGCCCAGGTACACCCCGGTGGGCACCTGGACCCCTCCTCCATCTGGGAAGCCAGAGAAGAACTGGCCTGAGAGCCAAGCTCTCCCCTGCCAGGAGCAGCGGCCCGGCCCGCGGCGGGCCCACCTACAGAGTGAGGGAGCGGCCTGCTCGCTTCCCCCACGGCCCCAGGCAGGGCTCCGTGGAGCACCAGCCTTGCTCTCCAAATTCGCTCGGCAGCTGGCCCACCTCAGCTTTCTGTCCTCAAACACAAGCAGCACCGTTCCTTTAACCGGGCTGAGAGAGGAACCAAGGGCCCTAGATTTTGTACATGCTGGGCTGGGGGAGGAGCCCGTCACTCTACTCTCCCCCTTGTGTGATCTCCCACCCACCGGGTCCTGCTGCCTCCCCAGGTTCCCCCCCCCCCAATCCCCACAGAGGGGAGACGTGGGCAGCCACCTATACCTGCCTTATGCCTCCTCCCCGGACCGAAGTCGCTTCAGCTCTAGCCGGAGCCACCAACAGAAAGCCTCATCATATAGTCCGCCTCTTGGTCCCACGTAAACCGTGTCTGTCTCCCTGCCAGCCCTCCTACCAGGGTGCCAGCCCCAACGGCATAGCCATGCTCTGTCCAAGTGGGCCAGATGCACCGTAGATGGGGGGACAGAATGTCACAGGTCGTGAGCTTGGCCCACACGGGCAGACAGACTCCTGCCGCCTCGCACCTGAGCCAACCTGGAGGGGAAAGGCCTTGGGCGGCGGCTGGAGGGAGAAGCCAAAGACACGACGGCCTGGCCGGCCTGCCCGTGGCCCGATGCACCCACCGCCAGGCCCAGGACCTGCCCCGTGCCCGCCCCCACCTACCAGGTGTGGACCTGAGGCCTTACCTACACACCACTTCCCCCTCCTAACTCTTCCCATGCCCTCAGCCCCATAAAGCTTGAGACCGCAGTGTGAGACTGCGGGTTAGGAGCAGAAGTCAGCAGGGAGGGGGCCCCTCTCCCGAGGCAGGCACCTGGCCGGGCTGGGCCGGGCCTTCACCAGGGACACAGAAGGATGCTCTTGAATAAAGTGTCCTCCCCCCCATTGCCCCGCAAATTGCATCCTGTTCCTCATAGGGATGCAGAGGGAGGGCGCTAGAAGACAACCACGTGGCAGCCATGGGGCCTGTGGCCCCAGGAGGGGAAGAGGCAGGGGCATTGAGAGAAAGGAAAAGGAAGTCAGCAAAACCACTACAATCACAGTCTCAGGATGCTGGGGCTGGGAGGGCCCTGAAGGTGGCCCCCGGCTCTGTGCTACCCGGCACCTCCACCCCGCCCTCTAGGAGAGGGGGCGTAGCACAGAGAAGGCCACTTGTCTCCGGTGGTGGTGGGGGGGCCTTCCCATGTGTCCAGCACATGGGAAGGACCCCATGTGTGCTGGGTCCCTTTCCTCTGCTGTGAGCGCCTGGAGGGATCCTAACAGCTTCCTCTTTTTATCCACGGCCACGGGCACATAGTAGGAACTCCTTAAGTAACTGTTGGACACAATGAATGAGGCGCTGGTGCCTGGCTCCCCGGGGAAGGGTCTGCCCAGGGCCGCTGGGAGGGGCGGCTTCGTGGGCGCGGGGAGAAGGGAGCTGTGGAAGGCATGGAGAAGGGCTTGGTAAGACACATGCTCCAGGGGACAGGCCGGACTCCCAGGCCCTGGTTCGAGGAGTGCAGCCGAGGCTGTCAGGGCCCCAGCCACAGCCCCCGCCAGCTGCCGGCACCTGCCTCTGTGTTCGAGCCAGGAACCAGCCGGGGCAGCACCCTACCTTCCCCAGCCCTGAGCCAGGGGCCGAGGGCAGCTAGGGAATAAACACCCGGTTCCCTCACCTCGCCCCATTCCCAGGTCACTGTAAAGCAGGTTCCACAGGGGTCCCTGGTAAGCCTGCGCCTCAGGTGCCCTGCTCCCAAACACACATTGTCCTGGCTTCCTTTCCTTCCCTGTCTCACTTATCCCGTCCCATGGCCGGTCCCCTCCCAGGTAAACTGGACTCCCATCCCCGTCTCAACCCTGGGGCCCTGACAAGGCAGTCAGGGCCTGAAACCAAGCGGCTAACTTCAGAAGCATTAGAAGGGGGGCTGGCCATCCGGTGGAGAGGCTGAGGGGGGTGGTGTGTACGAAGCCAGTCGCTGGGGGAGACTGGGCAACAGCCAAGCGTGGACCTAGAACTTTCCCGCCCGTGAGAGGTAAGACTGCCCTCAGACACAGAGCTGGCAAGACGGCCAGAAGCAACAGGGACGAGCCAGGGTTGCACTTTATGTGGTGAAGAAGCCTCCATTCCAGGGGGGCGTGATGGCAACATGAGGTTACTGGCGGCAAATGCCAAGAGGACTGGAGAGCAGCAGTGCCTCCCGACCCCAGGCTGCATGGAGCAGAGAGCTCTAGAATCCGGCATTCGGGACCCCAGCACGCCCGGTGATTCCACAGCACGGCTGTTAACGCTGCACGCGAAGGACTAGGCCCAAGGACACCAACGGAGGCCACTCGATTCCACACTAAGAACGTATGTTTTGAAGCAGGCGGAGCCGAACGTTTCAGGTATATCGCCTATTGTCTGTGTGTCCTTCAGCAACCCACTCAACTTCCTCGGCTCTTCCCAGCCTCCCGTGTAAGATGCAGAAAACGGCCATCTTGGAGAATTTCTGTAAGGATTCGATGTAAAGCCCCTTAATGTAAGTGTTGAGGGACTATCCGACGAATGGACGGATGCCTGCGTGGGTAGGTAGACGGATGTCCGCAAGGAGGGAGAAAAGACACCGCAGGTGTCTGCAGTCTGATTCGCATCTGGGTCCATATCCTTGCTGCTATTTTAATAACAAGAACACGAAGGCCCATCACTCTCTAATTTCTCTGCTAGACAAATCTGTATCTCCATTTATCAGGCCGACAAATGAAAAAGTAAGGCCCTCCTCAGGAGCCCTGGCCACACCACTGGGGGCCCGACTCCACCCAGCCCCGATCCCAGGGAAGCCGGCCGGGGGTTGGGAGCGGGAGGGAAGCCAGACAAAGCCGGGCAGGGCGATTAGGCCGGGATGGCGCACAGCGGAAGCCAAGAACAGAGTATGGGCATGTGGGAGGGGTGAGCAGGAATCGGACAGAAGGGGCTGAAGAGCAGAGAGAAGGGTTTATTGTCTTTGGAGAAACAGAGAAAGAAAACAGCCCTGAGAGAACAAGGGAGTGGAAACAAAATGGACCGAGCAACAAAGAAAAACCATTCCCGGCTCCGTCACCCCCGTGGCGCCCCCCTGTCCGCCAGACGAAGTCCGCCAAACTCCCTACCAGGCCTCAAGGCATCCAGAATGCCCTCACAGCCCCGGGCTGCACTGAGGAGGCCTCCTCGCTCCTTCTCCCCAACACGGCCTGGGCCTCCAGCCGCTTCCCCTTCCAGAATGTCCAGAAGCCCGTGGATGTGTCCACTCAGATGGAGAAGTGTTGGCTGGCTGGTGGGAACAGCCTAAAAGGAGAAAGATGAGCCCCAGCGGAGTGGGGAGGGAGACAGGGCTCTGGGGTAGGGTGGGAAGGGAGCTGGCTTCAGTGTCCTCTTCCAGTCTCTCTCTCCTCCACCTGTCCCCATGGCCCAGGCCCGGCCTTGCACAGTCTTGTGGTCACTGCAGAATGCCCTGTCCATTTTTAAGAGGGCTAAGGTGGCACCGAAGGAGGGGACCAGGCCCCATGCCTAGGACAACAGGGGACAAGGAGGGTGGGCTGAGCAAAGGGAGGAGTTTCAACTCTGCTCAGCCCCAAGGGTCAGGGCTAGTGGGGTAGAGGAGAGCCCAGAAAGTGAGAAACGGAATGGACCCCATAAGAGTGATGTCTGGGCACCGGCCATCTTGCTCTGAGGGGCACGGACATGAGGCAGAAGCAGGACTCCCTCACAGCCTAGAGCCAGGCTGCCCCTCTGTAGGCCGCCTGGCCTCAGAGGTCCTTTCGGTCTGGGAAACCTGAGGAGACAGGGCAGCTCAGGACGGACTCTCAGAATAGAAGCAACTGGAAGCCTTGGCACCCTGCCCCCAGGGGCATCTAGATTGGGAAAGGGGGGCTTTCCCCACCAGTCTGTGGAGCAGAGGCAAAGTACAAGGGTCCAGGCCTCAGCCCTCACCACACCTGACCTCACCTCTACGTTCCTCACCTCACAAGACGCACAGGAGATAGATAGTGCAGGCGGAGCAGGGAAACTGAGGCACGGAGCTGCCTTCCAGCTCTGGAGACCTGCTCTGCCCACTCAGCCACCTACACCGTCCTTGAAAACTAGCTACCATACTTTTCAAAAGCACATGGGGATGCTGGACCCCCGAGTTCCTGGGCCCCCTTCCACCCAGGGGACGTAAACTTTCCAGAAGTGGCCTGCCGCAGTCCCCAAAGTTGGGATCTGAAAAGAAGATGGCCTGCCTTATCCTGAACCCTGACATGGAAGTAGGTGGTGCCGAGAGCCCAGACTCTCTGGCCCCAAGGCTGCCTGGGCTGAGCCCCGAGCTCTAGCACCCGGTAGCTGTGTGACCTTGGGCAAGTCATCGATGCCTCTCGATGCCACGGTTTCCCGACATGCCTGGGGGGATAATGCTCCCTGCTCTCGTACCCCACCCTTGGGGACAGAAACAAATGTATTCATTTGGTTCCTCAAGTAGCTGGATGGTCCGGCCCCTCCACTCAGGACACGCTCTCCACCCTGATCACCTGTCCTCCTTCCTCCCCACCAGGGGCCCAGAAGCTCGGGCCCTGGCAGGGGGTGCCGAGGAACTGAGGAGCCACTGCTGTTGATAGAGCTGGTGCCAGGCCCGCGGCGGGCACAGAGCCCAGGCGTACAATGGGGCTGTGTGTATGCCCAGCATTACCCCGGAGCAGAGCTGGGCAGGCCGGCATCTGGGGTCAGGCCAGGAATTCGTTTCCCTGGAGAGGGCCTCCCCACCCGTCCCAGGCTGCACGGCCCCACTGGGGGGGTGGGTAGGGAGGCAGGCACCACCCACTCCCTCAACGAGCCCAGGCAGTGGAATGGGGACGTGCTTAGTGCCGGGCACTGGGGAATTAGGGAGTCCTGGATCCAGCTGCCCCACTGGGCTGCTCCCTTGTGAGGCATGTTGGACCCATTCTCTAATTTGGGGCTGTGACCTCCACTGTGGGCAAAGGGAAGGTAGTCTGCAGGGCCAGGAGGAGGTACGAGAAAAGTCCTCTGCGACCCTCTCCTCCGAAAGAGAGCCTTAATCCCAACCCCCTCCCCACCCCCACCCCGATCTTGCTGGGGCCCCGGGTGACCCAGGGGAGAGAAGCCAGCTCACTCCCCAGGGGAATGAGTCACCAGCAGGCTGTGGCGGGGATGGCAGGGACGGTGGGCAGGTGGAACCCCTCCTGTCCCCTCCCTGGCAGGTCTTCTCAAGCTGGAAAACCACCAGGCGGGGACGGGGTACTGACCACAGCATCCCAGCCCGGGCCTCTGCCGGCTACCTTCTGGGGCTTAGGGGATCACCTAGTGCCTGGAATCGAGGTCCAGAAGCCCCCTGGTCCCCACAATGACTCCTACAGCTGCAGGTGCGGATGAACTCCCAAAACCCCCTGAGAGGGGTGTCAGACTGCAGATCAAGGCGGTCCCCGCCCCCTGCGGCAGGGGGATGGGGAGCACGGGCCTCTGGCGGGTAGTTGGGGGGCCAGGCGCGGGAGAGGGGAAGGAAGGAAGCCAGACCACCCCATCCCTCAGGTTGTGGCCAAAATGCAGAGACCAAAGGGCTCCTTTGCATGAGATGCCTTTCACTTCTCCTCGGAGCCCTGGCAGCTCCCAGCACTGGGAGATAACCGCCCTTGCTCCCTCGCTGCCCCCATCCGCACACCCCTCACACCCAGGCACTAACGACACAAGTATGTGCCCTATGGGCGGCTGCCCACACTGCCAGAAGGTCACACCCAAAAGTCACAGTGGCAGCTGCAGCCCAGAGGACACAGTCGGATGCCCACCCTCCCTCTCCCACCCACGGGCCCCCGCGCCCCTAGCTGAGCCCCAGCTCCGGCACATCATGACCTGGGGGCCTCAGTCAGAGCACTGCAGCACCCCGACTCTCACCTCGGGAGAACCTGAGGGGGCTCCTGCCTGGAGAGAGGAAAAGGACCTTCGGTAGCCAGGCCCACTTCACGGAGCTGGGGGGTGGTGTGCGTGTGAGTACACGCGTGTGTGAGTGTGTGTGTGTGCCACCTGCCCTGAGAACAGAGGCTGCGCGCCGGAGGGACCCTCTGAAGCTGAGCCCACCACCCTTCTTTTACCAGTGGCCAAACTGGGGCTCCGACGGAAGAAGTGTCTTTGTTCAAGTTTACGGGCATGGCTGAGCCTGGACCCCAGGGCTGGGGCAGCTTCGGGCTGGTCAGAGAAGCAGGGGACAGGGACGACAGAGCGAGGGCAAGAAGGAAGAGGACGGGGTAGGAGAGGACTGGCCACCATAGGAGGGATACGGTTTTCCTGGGATACTGCACAGGTACTCATTCATTCTGAAGTACTTCTTGAGCACCTACTGTGTGCCGGTGCTGGGGCAAGGGTCCTTCTGCCCCATCCCAGCCCTCATTCCCTCCCAGGAGTGCTTCTGGGATTGAGGGTTGTCTTCAAGGCCCCCCTGTGCCACAGGCAGCCAGGCCAGGGCAGTGCTCGGACTTCACCCCAGGGAAGCAGCTGGCAGCCCCCTCCACGGGGGTTCCCCGCGGGGAGCCCCAGCACTCTCCAGGCACCAGCACCCACAGCATGCCGGAACCCCCCTGCACTGGTCACCTCCAAAGATTCAATGCCCGTCAGATGACAAGATGCCTGGGGAGTCACCCACCAGAGATCCTGGGGCTGTTTCCAGCCGCAGAACCCTGTTTTCAGATAAAATGGACCTAGAACCTTGATATGTAAACTGTGAGAATGAAGTAGCTCTGTGGGGATGGGGGAGGGCCAGACCACCTGGCCTCCAGCTGGGGACCTCCCCACCTTGTGAGCTCATACAGTCCCCAGATCATTCCCTGGGGTTTGGAGGAAGAGTCTCAAAACCAGCTTTCTCTGGTCTCTGTGCTGCCATCGGAAGCCCTGGGAGGGAAGCCAGTGATGGGCACAGATCACACCGCTGAGGGACAGCCTTCCCCAAGCCTCAAGGCCAGGATCTCCTCCCAGACTCCCCAGGTAGCGGCACCACATCCCTCTCATGAGAAAGGACCCCCGCAACGCACCCCACCTGGCACACAGTTTCACAGGTTCAGCTCCCACCATGGACCAGCAAGAATTCTATGGCCTATTATCATCTCTGTCTTGTAGGGAAAGAAACGGAGGTTCACAAAGGTCAAGCAACTCATTCAACCCTTGAAGGGTAAAGCCCACGTGAAAACCCACGTCTTCGCTCTCCCCCCTCTACTGCAGCCCTACAGAAATTGCCTTCACGATGCCTGGGTATAAGCCCTCCCTCTGAGCCCCATCCCTGGCTTCACCTCACTCAAAGAAATGCTGAGAAGCCTCCCACCCGACTCACTCCAACATCCAAAGAGGGCGCACACAGAGCTTCTCATTAGTAATAATAACAACAGAAGTAATAAGATCAATCGCCACTACCGCCTTATGAATACACTTACTATTCAGCACTTCACCTGTTCTTATCTTAATCCTCAAAACCCCAGACTCCCATCCTTAGCCCACAGATAAGGAAACCAAGGTACAAAGAGGTGGACAACCGGTCCAAGGTTACCCAGCTAGGAAGGAGCAAAGCCAGGATTGGCCCCCAGGTGGTCCGGCTGCAAGCCTGCACACCTAACCCCTGAGCTACACTCCTCCCCTATGTCTGCAGGCTTCTCCTTTGGCGGGGGCAACAATGAGGGCCCCAAGCTGGGGGCTTGCCTCCCTCCTCCGTGGCCCCTCTCTGCCGGCGTCAGAAGCCAGCAGGAACCTCTGAGCCATGGGCCTGGGAAAGCCCCCCCCCCCCCCATGAGCACTTATCGACCCTGCCCCAGCCACAGGAGCTGCGGAGCTGGAAAGATGAGACAGTGGGAGAGCAGTCAAGGCACAAAGCACAAATAGGACATCAACTGTGTGCCTGGCTGCAAGGCGTGACAGGTGCGGAAGTAGAGGACTCTGTCCTCGCCCTCCTGCCAGTGGCTCCAATCCCCAGCAATGCCCAAAGGGGTCGTCCCTGCCACCGCTACCCCCTTCAGTACTCACTGCACCAGATGTTGGCAACACTTAGAAACAGGGCTAAAAATAGATGCTCTAATGAGTCAGTGCTAAGAATACCGCGGGCGGGCAAACAGCCCTCTGGGAGAGGACACTCTGCCAGGGAGGCTCCATCGCCCCCCCACCTCCCAGGCCGGTCTGGTCCATCTCCTGGCCTTCCCCTCAGAGCGCACCATGGCCCACAGAGGGCCTAGGGGATCCATACCCCAACTGCTGGGTCGTCGGAGACATGGCGCGCTCACACGCCCTCCCCGCCACGGGCCAGGTGGCCGGCTGCCCTAGGTGAATGGTGGGGGGTACCAAGGAGCGGGCGGGACTAGAGAAGGCCACCCAGCTCAAGGCAGAGCTGTGCTGAGGCCCCGAGATGCTTGATCTTCTTTCCCCAACTTGAATGTCAACTCCCCCAGGGGAAAGTAGGACACGGTGCCCCAGCTCCGGCCCCTCCTGTCTCACCTGCAAAATGGGTCCCAGAGTCAGTCAGACCAGCCCACCACATAGGTGATGGGGGTAGGGGAGCTGGGACCTCAGAGGGACAGCAGCAACATAAAGGGCAGACAGCAAGTGTGGGGGCCGAGAAGGAATTTGGGAATGCGAACATGCCAGATCCCTCGGCCGGGGGTCTCCCTCGTTTTCCCTGTGTTCGTCCCTCATTGCCCTCCAGGAACGATAAGAATAGTTAGACTCGTGGGCATCTGTACATGAACTGAAAACGAATAGAGTACATTCACACAGGGTGTCAGAGCCGAACCTCTCAATAACTCCAGAGGGACTAGGGAGGGACTAGGACGCGCTCTAATCCTGCCAGCAGCCAGAGGGAAGGGGCCAGGAAAAGGTGAGGAGCCTTCAAGGAAGGGAGCCGCACTTACATACAACATTTCCCTGAGAAGAATGGAGGAAGGGGGGAAAGGAAGGGATGTCCTGGGCAGAGAACTGGCCATGAAGTCAGGAGCCCCAGGATCTAGTCGCAGCTTTATCAAAGAAAACTGCATGATCTGGGGAAATCATTTCCTAGGCTTCATTGCAGGTCTGTTTCTCCATCTGGAAAATGGAGCTTTGCACACCAGGCCTTTGGTATATCACAACCACATATTGGAGGTACACAATGAATATCAGCATATCAAAGGCTCTGACAAGTCCTGGAGCAAAGAAAACCATTTGGGGTTTTTTTTTTCCTTCTTTTTAAAAAAAGTTTTATTTTGTTTAAATTCAATTAGTTAACATACAGTGTATTATTAGTTTCAGAGGTAGATTTCAGTGATTCATCAGTTGCATATAACACCCAGTGCTCATTACATCAAGTGTCCTCCTTAATGCCCATCACCCAGTTACCCCATCCCCCCACCTCCCCTCCAGCAACCCTCAGTTCCTTGCCTGTAGTTAAGAGTCTCTTATGGGGGCGCCTGGGTGGCTCAGTGGGTTAAAGCCTCTGCCTTCAGCTCAGGTCGTGATCTCAGGGTCCTGGGATCGAGCCCCATGTTGGGCTTTCTGCTCAGCGGGGAGCCTGCTTCTCCTTCTCTCTCTGCCTGCCTCTCTGCCTACTTGTGATCTCTCTGTCAAATAAATAAGTAAATACATAAGATCTTTAAAAAAAAAAAAAAGGGAAAAAAAGAGTCTCTTATGGTTTATCCCCCTCTCTGATTTCATCTTATTTTATTTTTCCTGCCTTCCCCTATGATCCTCTGTTTTGTTTCTTAAATTCCACATATAAGTGAAATCATATGATAATTATCTTTCTCTGATTGAGTTATTTCTGTTCCATTTTCCTTTTTTTGACTCCCCCTCTCCCATACCTGCTTGACCACCAAACACTTCCATAGAACACATCTGGGAAAACCCTGCACTAGAACTGGGGTCCCCAGGAGTAGATCTGGGATCCCCAGTTCAAATGTCTATAAAGGCCAGCAGGAAACATGAAAGCTTGAAGCAGGCCCAAACAAAATGCACCAGGACTTTGCGGTTAGCACCAAGCCCCTCAAAATTCCGAGCGGCTCTGGGGGTTCAGGGAGTTTGGCACTTCTGTTCTATGAAGGTCTCCCTCACAACCCAGGGCTTTCATCCCAACTGATCTTCAACAATCCTGTTAAGAGGGGCAAGTGAAGGAGAGCAAAACATGTCACTTTGGCATATTAATAATTAATAGTTAATTAATAATCATAGTTAATAATATTATTATAAAATAGTAGCAGTTATTATTACAAAATAATAGTTAATGATTAACTATTATTAAAATAATAGCTAAAATAAAAATAATAATTAATAGTTAATAATACACTATATGTTAATAATATTGATTATTTTGAATTAAAGTTACTTAAGAGACAGCAGGTACAAGAAGGACACCCTGCCCTTCCTTTGTGCCCCTGAGAGCCAGAAATAAATCTCCTACCTGAAAGGTACCCTCCCTGTACCAAGAGGTAAAGAGACACCCTTATCACCAAAAAAAGGGAATTCAGGACCCAGAAGGCTGTAGAAACAAACCTTGTTACTTCTTTATTAATTAGCTACCCCAAGCCCAAACCCCCTTCTTTTTTGTTCATTCTTCACAATTGTATTGTTTCTTTGTCTAAATGGTATAAAAGCTACCTGCTTGGTTCACTTCTTGGAGCCTCATATTCGGGGGGGCGGGGGGCTCCTGTGCAGACAAAATTAAACTTGTTTTTCTCTTGTTAATCTAGCCTATGTCAATTTCATTATTCGACCAGCCAAAGAACCTAGAAGGAAGAAGGGAAAAGTTTTCCTCCGCTGCAGTTTTGGTGTCCAACATAGGGCTGTTTGCTGGCTGGACAATGGTCACTCCGGGAGCAGCTGAGAGATTCTGGGACCTCTAGCAGGAGCCAGCAGAAGGTAAAAATTCTTAACTACATCAGTCCCCCAGATCTCTGCCTGCTGTGTCTGGCGAAAGCAAGAGTGGTAAGTCCTTTTCTTTTCTAAATTTAGATGGGGAAGAGAAAATATTTGTGTCAACAAATTCCTTGGGCATAGGGACTCCAGTAAAAATGTATTACATTACTTTTGTTTTCTATTAATCTGACAACCAGAGATTGTCACTGTTTTCTTCGGTCTCTGTCTTTTCTGTCATTTGTCATATGGAGGAGAACCAGAGGTCTCCTTTCCTTTTGTCTTATTCTATGTCCTGAGAGCTTGGCTTTGTGATCCGTGAGAATATTCTCTCTGGTCTTCACCAGCAGGAAGGCACATGTCCCGTCATACGTTGATGGCCAGTTGAATAGAGTGGGATTCCAAGACACCAAGCCACAAGCAGCATTCTCTTTGTCTGACAATGCCAGCTCTCAGAGGAATCTGTCATAAGTGGGTCCCAATCCAACAAAGGCCTTTTGTTGTCTCAACCTGCATTGTCTTGGTAGCCGGAGAAGTCTCATTCCAGTAGCGCCCACCTGGGGTCACAAATTAGCAGGTCTGTAACTAATGTTACCTCTAATGTTCATCTAATGGGACTAATGGGACATCTATGTTCCCGTGAAAGACCACAGAGATGCTGCCATTTTTACTATACCGTTATTATCACCTATGACGACAAAGGTCTTTGCTTTCTTAGACTAACACCAGAAGAACTTCCCGGATCATGTAAGGGCTGCACCTTTTGCACCTTCTTTAGGAACACCACTAATGCCCACGGTTAAGCCATTAAAAGGCTTACTAACTGGTTTGAATCACTATTAAGATTAATATAAGATCCTCCTTGTCAATGACTGGATTCTTTGAGTTGGACAAACTTCTATATTCACACACATACAAAAACTGAGAGCTCTCATTTTAAATACTTGCCTTACTGGTACCTATGGAAAGACCGAATTAAAAAGAAGACACAAAGGAATAGGGTGGCTAGCCTGAAGGACTTTTTCAACAAGACGAAATTACAAAGACCGTTTTGTCTCCACTTTGAGAAGATCCTACCAAATTTAAGAGTCAGAAAGATGAGTGGTCATTCACAACCCCACTCACAGGGACTTCGGCTGGCTGCTAAGGAGCATTCCTCCCACCCGTGATTATAGTAGTTATCAGACAAGCCAGATGGCCTGGGGGTGGGGGGAGCACCCTCCCCCTCTTCACAGAGAAAACAGATGACTAGAATTTCTCCCAGGCCCTCCCACAAATGATTAGGAAATGAATCAGCTGGAGGTCGATGTTCAATAATAGAGGCTTTCTCCCCTAAGGTGAAGTGGTTCAAGAAGGCCTTTGTTAAACACGTTAGATAGACTTTGAGACACACTGTTTTAAAGCCAGAATCTCTAGGATGTAGAAATTTTCCCATCTCAGTTGGAAATCTCTCTGATATAAAGAAGCAAATTTAGCTGGATGGACAGGTCAGCCTCTTGATATTCAGGCCACAATCCAGTCCTTGGGGGACTGGAAACAACTGTCTTTGTCTTGCAAATATCTACAAAGCCAGAAATGTGAGTCTAGACACTCTTGGAATCCCACCTATCTTTACCAATCCCCAAACTTACTCATCTCAGGATGCTTGTAGATATCATAAGAGATCAGGACATTGGAAACAGAGTTATCCTGCACTTAAGAAAAAGTAGGAAAAATGTAAATAGGAATTACTCTAGACACCTGATAAGAGGCAAATATACCCCCCAAAACTCCTTGGAAAAAAAACTTAGATACTTTCTCTGTGCCTTCATGATATAGATTTTCCACTCCCATCTTCTTCTTGAGGACCTAAGAGCCGTTCTTTAAAATGCAAACTTAGAGAGAAGTTTTTCATCAGGTGGAGAAAAAAAGGAACAATTTGAAAATTGGGCTAATGCAAAATCTTAAGTGTCTCGCCCACAAATGTTCTTTTAAAAAAGCTTTAGCTGGGGCACCTGGGTGGCTCAGTTGTTAGGCATCTGCCTTCAGCTCAGGCCATGATCCCAGGATCCTGGGATTGAGTCCTGCATCAGGCTCCTTGCTCAGTGGGAGGCCTGCTTCTTCCTTTCCCACTCCCCATGCTTGTGTTCCCTCTCTCACTGTCTCAATCTCTCTGTCAAATAAATAAATAAAATCTTAAAAAAAAAAAAAAAAAAAAAAGCTTTATTCATCTAAGTGGGTAAACTTAACTTGTTCCAACCACTGGAAACACAATTTGGATCCAACTGTTCCATAAACTTGTGGGTTTTGTATTATTGCACCTGACTCCTGGCTAAAATTCTAGAACAATGGCTATAAAGTGTCTGGGTCTCTCTGTATATTGACATGAGTCTATATGTATGCTGTAGATATATGATACTTTTCTACCTCCAGATGTTATTGCCAAAATTAATCTGTAAAAGACTTTTATTGAGTTGGGGGAACAAGCACTCAGAAAAATGAAAACTAAACCCCAATTTTTTTTAAGTTCACACTGCTCTGGGATAATCTTTGGGAAGATTAAAAGCTTGTTGAGAAACTAAAAGCTTGTTGAAGCTTGTTGGTTTAATTAGAATAGATGTGGCTTCAGAGTTATGAACATTAATTATAATGCAAACATACAACTTCTACTCTACCATGGTTTACTGGTCAAGTAAGTTTATGTTTCCCGTTACAAAATTTGTCAGTGAGAAAAACAGCTTGGGATGATGTCTGATTTTGTCTACCATCTCATGAAGTTTTTGTGGGTAATCTAAACACAATGTTTAAAACAGGTAATTTAGATAGATGAATGGGATATGAGTGTTTACATAAACTTTTTTTAATGACTTTTTTACATACAATTTTCAACAATACTTGTGTTTTATATATGTCTACTTTAAAAATAGTTTCCCAAATCTTTTGATAACTTCCATCATTAGGTCTGTTAAGTTAAATAATAGAAATTCATTGACTATCAATATCCTTTCCAAGTAAGACAAAATATTAAACATTAATTACTGAACATAAGTTTACCTAATTTTGTCTTCCTGTTACAGAGGAATTAAAGATATTTCGGTTTGTTAAATATGTCTTGGCCACATTAAAAGATTGTAGTATTAAAAGAGGCATATGCTTCTAGAAATTTTCAGATGTATCTATGAATTGGCCAATTTACACACTGCTGGTGTAACATACGTTCATCATTGTTCACTTGTTAGTTTTCACTAGAAGTTAAAATTTTTTTTAAAGATTTTATTTATTTATTTATTTATTTATTTGACAGAGAGATCACAAGTAGGTAGAGAGGCAGGTAGAGAGAGAGGGGGAAGCAGGCTCCCTGCTGAGCAGTGAATCCAATGCGATGTAGGACTCCATCCCAGGACCCTGAGATCATGACCTAAGCCAAAGGTAGAGGCTTTAACCCACTGAGCCACCCAGGTGCCCCAGAAGTTAAAATTTTTAAGGGTAAAACATTTTTATTAATATATGTAATCACCACTAAATAGTAAGGGAAACAACTCTATGCAAAAAAAGTAGGGTGTGGTTTTTTTTGGTTAGAAAAGGTATGAGGTATGAAGATCCATTTAAAAAAAATTAAAGGGAGAGTATGAGAGAATATTACCCTCTGCGAATAATCTGGCTAAAATCAAATTGTTACTGGAAGGGTTTTTTGTTTGTTTGTTTGTTTTGTTCCTGGAAGGGTTTTTAAAACTAAGCTTTAATATCAATAGTTTGGCTATTATAAAACTAAAACTGCTAAAAGAACAAAGTTTTCTTGGACTATTGGTCTGTTCCTGATAAGAGATTATAAAAGATCTTTTTCTTTTTTTTTCCTTAGCCTTTTATTTTTTCCCCCTCCCTGCTCCTCCTTTTTTTTTTTTTAATCTTTTAAGTTTGTCTTTATTATCAGGCCTTTGATTACTTAAGAAAACTAAGTCTTCTCAATATTAAAAGAGCTAAGTTTTGCTCATAACTATAGAACCTTCTGTATCTGCCTTTAAAATTTTTTATTGTCACTTTGGTTAAATACATAATTAAGTATTGTTTCATTATGATCTATGACCTTTTTAGCAAACATTCAAGTCTTTTTAATATTGTTTGACAAACTTCCCCCAAATCAAATCTAAATAAAGTCCTTTTGACCTCAAACTAACTTTGGGATTTTCCAGAGGGTCTCTGGAACATCTAAAAAGATTTGTTCTTTCTCCTTTTTAAAAACAAACAAAAACAATAATAAAACTTAAAAAATTTTATGTTAAATCACATGGGAAGCACTGTCAAAGAAAGCTAATATTAAGTCTTCTTTATGTTGTATTTATATAGGTATATATTGTAAGTGTTCCAGAAATTGTATAAAAGTCCTAGAAATCTGGTATGTTCTAATATAATCTTGTCACTTGTAATTCTAGTTATTATGATAAAATGTATCTCACAGAAAAAATCAATTATCCTTATCAATAACATTGTAATGAGCTCTCATCAGATCTTTAACCATAGGCATTTTTTAAGTCTTTCATCAGTTGTATAAGTTCTTATTTTACTCTGACACTTTTACAAAAGGGTTTCATCTTCAGAAAGATTCATGGAAAGGACTCTGACAAGTAAGTTCTCTAGAATACGGGTTTCTGATAACTTTTAGATCATACCACTGAACTGGGCAACAACTGACAGAATGCTAAGGAAAAACTGGATTCATAAAACTGTTAACAAAAGGTCAATATCAACAAAACTTAATTACATGAACCTGAGTAACTGATAGAGATGATTATAATTTTTATGACTTTTTACTTAAGACATTGTTGGATTTTTAATATTTAATTTTTTCCAGATTAAAAAAAAAAAAAAACCAAAAAACACTGGGTGGCTCAGTGGGTTATAGCCTCTCCCTTCGGCTCAGGTCGTGATCATAGGGTCCTGGGATCGAGCCCCGCATCGGGTTCCCTGCTCAGTGGGGATCCTGCTTCTCCCTCTCCTTCTGCTGCTCCCTCTGCTTGTGTTTTCTCTCTCTCAAAGAAATAAGTAAAACTTTTAGTAAATAAATAAATAAGAAAATCATGACTTACAGCAATATGGTAAATTATACCTTTGTAAATATAACTGAAACATTTACCTTTCCTCCCTACTTGATGCCTCCAGAATTTGAAAACTCTTAGTGAGTATTCTTATTTTCATGACAATATAGTTATTTATACAAGTTCAATAAACATCTATTCTCCTAATAACAGGACACAATTGGAAACATTGGCTATATTACCAAGGCTTTGACGGGAATATCATGTTTGAGGGAGCCATGCATAGACTCAGATATGACCAGACCGCTTTAAGGAACTAAGGTTGACTTTATGAAGCCAATAAAGCCCCTTGGAAAAATCAGCCTGGTACCTTGCTTACAGGCTTCCCAGCAGCCTCACCAGGTGAGTAAGGAAGGTCACTTCCTGGCAGGCACAGAAACCTCAGGATATTTTGGGGACTTTGAGAAAAGAGGAATTAACCTCAATCTAGAGTTACTTCAGGTAAAGCCTGATGACAAGTCCTTGGCTCAGCTTCCTAGCCTTGAGAGGCTCTTAAAAGTCCAATCTGAGATTCCTTATGAAAAGTTCCAATGGAGCAGACGAAAGTATTCTATATAGTCAGCTGCAAGTCCTTGCTTCATTTCTATAAATAGTAAGTTACATTCATTCAAACTAAACCTAGTTTGCAAATAAATTAGTCTTATTTTGATGACCTTCAGTAGTCATGGGAGTAACTGTAGAGAAAAAAATTGTTTTGATGAAAAATGATAGTACATCCTTTGGATATCAGATTCTAGTGCTGTTAACTATCAATGAAGTTTTCTTTTCTACCTACTTCTTCCAATATTTGGCTACAACTCTCCAAGCTCACACTCCCAGTGTTCTTCCACTCTTAACATAGAATCACCGGGAACAAAAGCTGCCCTTTTCCCTGCAGCCCTACGGAGTGTGAACAACCTCAGGGAAACTTCAGAGAAATCATGACAACCACTCACCTAGAAGCGATCTCCGTGCCTGTTGGTGTGTGGGCCCCTCAGAAGAGATCACCAGAAACGCTCAAACTGCAAACCACGAAGACCAGGCAGATGCCCCTGTCTGCCCTCACTGCATCTGAAGATGCTTAGAGCCTGACATCTCGAAACCTCAACCAGCCGCCTTAAGAACTCAGAAACTGAGATCGTAGTCGTCTCCGGTCGCTCACCTTTGGTTTTCTTTTCTTTCCATAAAAATGCCTTATTAAATACCTGATCACGATATGGGCCTGACATCACCACCTCCTGAAGTGAAACACAACTGGTTTAACTGAACTGACCTATTTTCAAGACTAAGCCAATGAAACAATGAGCACTTTACCACCTCAGCTTCTAGACTTCAGGTAAAACTGAAGGGGAACAAAACATCCCACCCCAAATGATGCTGCTCTGGCATACTGATTATTTGGAATTAAAGTTAGTGAAGAGACAGCAGGTACCAGAAGGACACCCTGCCCTTCCTCTGTGCCCCTAAGAGCAGGAAATAAAACTCCCACTAAAAGGTACAGGAAGGTACACTCCCTGTACGAGGAGGCAGAGAGCCTCCTATCACCAGAAATAGGGAATTCAGGGCCCAGAGGCTGTATAAACAGCCCTTGTTACTTCTTTACTAATTAAGCTATCCTAAGCCCAAATCCCTCTCGTTTGTCAATTCTTCACAAATGTATTGTTTCTTTGTTTGAATGGTATAAAAGCTGCCTGCATGGTTCACTTCTTGGAGCCTCATATTTGGGGGGTTCTTGTACATATAAAATTAAATTTGTTTTTCTCCTATTAATCTAGCCTATGTCAATTTCATTATTAGACAAGCCAAAGAACCTAGAGGGCAGAAGGGAAAAGTTTTCCTCCCCTACACGAGGAAGGGGTGAGTGGCAGACAGCTGGCCCAGGTCACCCAACAGGTTACTGCTGTGGGGCAGGAGAGATGATGAAGTAGATCATATTTGCTGGGCCCTTATTATGGGCAACAGGTCACCTGCATTATCTCCTGTTAAGTCTTACAACAACCCTCGAGTAAAAGCACTGATGTTATCCCCAACTCTCAGAGCAAAACACTAAGGTTCAGAGAGATTATGTCCCTTGTGTCCAAGGTCACACAGCCAGTCAGTGGTACCGCCCAGATTTCAACCCTGGCAACCTGAATCCAGAACTCACAGCTTCAGCCCAGCTCTGCCACTCATTAGCCTCGGTCACCTTGGGTGACAGACTTCTTTCTGGGCCTCAGTTTGCTCACCTGTAAAACCAGATAATAAAAGACCAGTGCCTTGGGCTAGTGTGAGGATTAAATTTGCAAATGTCCAAAAGCGCTTAACACAGTGCCCGGGAGCAGGTGCTCCGTGTATGGGACCTTATCATTAGAGACCACATTCTGCTGTGGGGGCTCACACCTGAGCCTCTGGGCTCTGGGTACTGCAGGCTAGAAGCCACCGTGGCTTCCTGGACATTGGCCTCCCCCAATCAGCCCCCGAGCACTGCCCCTCCACCTGGCAACACTTCCAAGCTGCAACTCCAAGGGTGCCCCGTGTAGGGAGGACTCTGGAAACTGGGCTTCCCATCCTCTGAGTCCCCTGATAGGCCACCTCCCCCTCAGAGCCAGGGATAGTCCCAGCTCACCATGGGTCACCGGCCTCTCCCCACCATTGCCCCGCAGCCCCAGATCACAGGGTGGGGAGGCGGGGGCTCTCCAGCCAGGCAGCTGACGTGCTCATGACCTTTCCCAGCTCTCTCAGCCTTAGAGATGACAAGGACTACCCACCCAGAACCCTCCACACTTCCTACAGCCCGTTCATCCACACAGGTCACAAGATTAGCATCACCAACCAGAAGGCCGACTGCTCAGGGGTTAGTATGCCCACTTTACCAATGAAGAAACTGAGGTCCCAACTGGCCCCGGGCAGAGATCTAAGTAGTAGAAAGGCTTCTGGCCGCTGGACCAGGGCTCGGGGCTGATCCAGGTTCTAAGCCAGATTCATTAAAGCCAGCTGGAGCAGTAGAGGGGAGAAGGCTCGGGAGGCCCCCAACGCTCAGGGGAGGGCAGGAAATGGCTAAGGCACGGGCCCCGGGTCTTACCGAGTCACCGTAGATCCTGCAAGTCTTGGGGATGGGAGGAACATCAGTAATCCCGAGTCTTCCTCTGCCCCACCCCAACCAGAGAAGAAGGACACAGCCCTTGCCCAGTGCCCTGGAACAATCCCCACCCAGTCCCCTGCTCTGGCTAGCATGGGCACTTCCGGCCTGGCCCTGCAGCCCTCCACAGACAGGGAGCCCCCACCTCCCAAGGTGGCCCTCTAGATCCAGACCCCGAGTCAACCATTCACCCCGGCATTGTCACCCCCGCACTGTCCCCATCCATGTATAAAGCCTTCCCTGGCCACCTCACGCTCTGCCTCAGCTGACCCCCCACAGGGTCCAGTCACCCACTTACACCCTGCCGAGAATCGGGCCCGGAATTCCCAATCTGGCCCCCGCATGTGGTGCTGGGTCTCGCACTCAGTAGGTGCTCCGTAAACATTGCACAAGAGGGAGATAATCTCTAAGGAAGTGACCACGAATATCTTGACCATGACCTTCAAAAAGTATACTTTATTTGGCCCACATGTGTGTGTGTACTGGCTCCCCAGTACACACACACACACACACACACATACACATGCACGCATGGCACACATACACACACACATGAACCTGAAACAAAAATGTTGCACAAAACAACACTTGCCCAAAGACCATGCAATACACGTGGATGTCCTCTCTATATCTTCTTTTTCACTGAAAAAAGAAAATGTTCATTGAGACCCACTAAGCTGACTTCATGGCCAGAAATTAGGGTCCCATCAGTGGCCGTGATCCACAGTTCGAATCATAGCCCTCTAGGGAGATCAGCGTGGCCCAAACTCCCCGCCCAGCACATGACCTTCTGTATAACACGTGCCTAATGAAGACATCCATTCATCAGACACTCGCTCTGGGCCAGGCCTGTGCTAAACACCTTACTATGGTAACTCATTTTACCCTCGCCATCGCCCTAAGAGGTAGGGGCTCTTACTACCCCCGTTCTGCATGTGAGGAAACTGAGGCCCAACGTCACACAATACGTGCCTCAGGCAGAATTCAAAGCCAGATCTGTCTGAATCTGGGGCCTCGTTCATAACTCCTGAGCCATGCCGCGCCCCCCTCCCCTGCCAGCTCAAGTCTTCAGCCCTCCTCTTGAGTCTACACACTGGCAGGAAGCTCACTCCAGCACCAACCACTAAAAAGCCATTCCATGTGTGCACTTAACTCTGTGTTCGTTGGCTACTGGACTGGAGGCTGGCCCGAGGCCACGGGCCTGGAGGCGAGCTAGCCCTCTCGCCTTCACGGCAGGCCCCACTCCCTCCTCCCCACCCACCTCTAGCTGAACCCAGAAAAGGGGCTGGGATGGGGCGGCGGGTCCGTCTCAGGGCTCCAGCGGTTCCATTCTGCGGTCGCTCCTCACTGATATCACAGCCCTGCGGCAAGTCACACCCTCTCTGTGCCTCCATGTCCCCGGCTATGAAATGGGGTGACAACAGGGCACCCCCACCAAAGGGGGCCTCTGAGCGCTTGAGGAGCTGCTGCGGGCCAAGCACTTGGCCCAGCACCTGAAATGAAGTAAGGCCTGGGACTTGTGAGCACTTAGCTTTACCGTCCCCGGGGCCAGTGCAAAGCCCTGCCATCAAAAATAATCACAGGAACAGCGGGTGGGTTTTTGCCCTTCTCGAACATGCTTCTGCACCAGGAGAAGGTTCACCTGTGCAGGGCACCTACGTACTGCGTGCCAAGCGCTGCCCTGAGCATTCTACATGAATCAAGGCTTTGAGGCCCCAGAATGAGCCCACATGGTAGGCACTATGATTGTTCTCTCCATTTCACAGATGAGGACACTGAGGCACCAAGGGGCTAAGTGACTTACCCCAGGATCACCTAGCTGCAGTGGCGGGGCCAGGATTCGAACCCAGGGGGACCGGCAGAGCATCTGCCCCCAGTCCCTGAGGTAAGGAGGTATGTACTGTATGGCCTGGCTACGCGCATCATTGTCTCCTCTCACGGCCTCCTAACAAGCCTGGAGATGTGGAGACCAGGCAGGGAGGGCTCCACTCAACTGCTCAGGGAGGCACAGCTCCTCAGATGTGGGGCAGGAGCCAGCTCCTCGGATTCCAGATCCCCCTCGCTTTCCACCATCCCCAGTTCCCACCCTGAGCCTGGCCAGGGGCCCCTCCTTTGCGCCACCTGCTTCCCCAACCCTGACCCTGCACTGTATCTCCCCTATCCCCTTCAGAAGACACCCCAATGCCAATGCAGGCCTTGGGGCCACATCCCCACTCACCCGCCTCCCCGAAGACAGGAGACACACACACGAACACTTGTGTGCACACACACTCATGCACGCACACTCCTTCATACCTGGGAGAGGCCAGTCCCGTGGCAGGAACCCCCGGGAAAGCTCAGCTCCTTGGGGGGCCAGAGCCCAGGGCCAGGCCCCTGCCCCGGGCGCCGGACCCAGTTTCCTCATTCTCCCCAGCGCTGTTTCTCACCCAGCCCCCTGCACCTCAGCCTCAGAGGAAGTTGCACAATCCCCTGGGAGCTGCAAGTGTGGCCGAGGATTACTCACAGTGCAGAGGGAACCGCACGCCCGCCCGGAAGGCTTCGTACACCCACGAGACTACCCAGCGCAGACGGGCTCCCAGCCCGCCTCACCCCACCTCACTCACCGACCCTGGGCCCCGGACCCCTACGGCACCCTCCTCCTCCCAGCCTGAGGGAGACCCCACGACCCACGCAGCCAAGCCTCACAGGGCACAGGCCATGCCACCCCTGCCCCAAGATGGAGAGGCACAGAGGGGCAAGAATTTTCGGGACCCCTACCGGGTTCAGTGCAGGCCTAGCCCTAACCTGCACACCCTCCGGCCCCTCCCGGAGACACGGATCCTCTTAGCCTGAAGTCCCATAGTCCACCACTTCCCTGACTGACCACGTATCTGCCACCTTGGCCTTGGGCCTTCCCAGGGCCTCCAGTTCACGGTCTTACGACATAGCTCACCTTGGAAGGGACCCCGAGACCGAGACTTTTCTAGGAAGTTCTGGGAAGGTACGAGCCACCACACATGTTCACTTGTGACGACACACTCTTGCTACATGTGATTTCAGAGGTTCCTCAGACCCCAGAGTACTTCTCTAACGTTCTCTAACTTCTCTAGCCTGCCAAAGAAACGTCCATTTCACTAGCGTTTCCTTCTGGTCCTAAGGGATTCCCACCTTTGAGAGAGAATATTCCTCGTCAAGAAAGGCTGGCAATGATGAAGCCGCTATCTATCACCTGTCCCTCAGGGTGGGTGAGTTTTCTAGGCCCTTCCATGAGAGTATGGCTCAGGAAGGGACAGGGTAGTAGAAAGAAGATCGGGCAGCCCGTGGTTCGTGGAGAAGGCCGGAGATGCCACTGAGGTAAAGTGTGCCCCAGGACGAGAGATCAGAGAGGCCCAGGAGGCTCTGACCTAGACTCTGACCCAAGCCTGGGCCCTCCCTGGAGGCAGTTCTGGAAGAACACAGAGGGTGAGCAGGAGGCTGCCCTGGGTGTACAGACTCCCCAAGAATGACCTCTGGCTTCCACCCCTCACGGCCCGGACTCACAACAGGGCCTCAGATAAAGAGTACGACAGGCACCTCTTATCACCCCACACAACCTTGGACTCCCACCCAGCTGAGGACAAAGTCAGAAATGGTTTTACCTGGGCCCCGGGGCTCCCCAGAGAGCCCTTCATTTCTGCTGCCCTCATCAAAAGGCTGGGGCCCTCGGGGCGGTTCCCCCACAGCCCTGAGGCCTGGAACAGCAGGAGCCAGGGCCGCGCTCACAGCTGGTCACCTGACACCCCCAGTTCGGTGGACAGACAGCACAGTCAGGGGGGAGGGGCCAGTACCACAAAGGAAACAAGGAGCAGAGGCCCCTTGGCAAGGATGCCTCCCAAACTGCCCCCTCCCCAGTCCCGACAACAGCCTCGGGAAGGGGAAGGGCAGCCCCCTGGCCACCCTCCCTGTCCCTAGGAGGGGACCGAGGCCTCAAGCCCAGAAGTGACTTCCCCAAGGCTATGCAGCAAGTCCATGGCCAATCTCAGTTTCCTGGCTCTGTTCCAAGATCGGAGATTCTCAACCTCAACACTGACGCTAGGAGCCGGAGGGTTCCGTGCTGGGTGGGGGAGTGGGGGGGGGTGTCCTGAGCATTTTAGGTCGCTTAGCCACATCCCGCCCGGGTTTCTACGCACTAAATGCCAGTAGCATTTCCTGAGTTGTGACAACCAAAAATGTCATCAGACATTGCCAAATGTCCCCTGGAAGGCAAAATCACCACCAGCTGAGAACGACTGCCCAAAGAGACCTTGAAAGACAGGCACCTGCCGATTCTAAGGCGCACGGCATCTACTGAGGGCTCCAGCCCTAGAGGCTTCCCCCTCCCGCTGCCAGGTGTGCCGGGCAAGAGGGCCTCGGTACCCTAGGGCAGAGGCTGCCCCATCGGGGGTCTCCTCTGAAGACCGTCTTCCTACCTTCCAGCCTGGAGCCCTCCCTGGCATTCAATGTTGTCACAATCTTCCGGCCACGTTGACTGCACATGGCCCTGAGGACAAAATTTTGAGCACCCCAGTACATCCCCAGCTTCTTTTCTCATAAATTGCTCATAAATACCAATGCATGCATAGATCGTGCAGGTCATCAAACACCCGCAAAAACAGATCAATAAAAAAAGAGATGAGAAGGGGAAAGCAAATTATACCCAAGGAGAGATACAGCGACACGCACCAGCATGGAAGAAGTTAACGGTTTAGCGATACGATTCCCCTGGTAAGGAACAAATTGGCACAACCACTTAACAAGATATTTACTAAAGGTGGGGTGCCTGGGTGGCTCGGTCGGTTGAGCATCCGACTCTTGATTTCGGCTCAGGTCTCGATCTCAGGGTCGTGGGATGGAGCCCCGGATCAGGCTCCGCGCTTGGCATGGAGTCTTCTTGGGTCTCTCCCTCTTATACCCGGGGCTCTAGCAATTCCATTCAGGTTTATGGGCACGCTGGGGTAATGTATGCACCGATGCACCAGGAAACACACACACGAGGACATTCTTACAGGGCTATTCACGGTAGCCGAAAAAGGAAAGCAACCCCAGTGGCCACGAGTAGCAGGCTGGATACAGACACGGTGGCAAGTTCACAGAGGGAAATGCTGCACAGCAGTGAGAATGAACACACGATAGCTACGCGTCATAACCCGGATGGATCTCATGAATGAAATGTGCAGCGGAAATAACCTCGACAAAAGAGAACACGTTCAGTGTCGTCCTGGCTGTTATCAAGTTCAAAATCAGCCCAATGTCTGATACAGATTGCAGACATCGGTGGTTCCGCGATAAGAAAGAGCAAGAACTGATGATCGGAAAGGTCAGGATTGTGGTTACCTCTGGGGGTGGGGGGGGCGGGCAAGGGTCAGAACAGAGGCGGGGCGCACAAGCTAATTCTGGGGCGCAGCCCGCATTCTGCTTCTTCATCTGGGCAGTGGCTACCTGGCTGTTTATAGTTACTTATCACGGCACAATCACGTTTGTGCTCTTATCAGCAGTGATGGGGTATTTCACCACAAAGAGGGGAGGAAGAGGATGGGATATAAGTAAATACAAACAGAAATTCTAATATTATCTTCTCACTCCTGGCTTTGAAAACCACTATAATTAGGCCCAACAAACTGGAGGGGAACTATAGTCCGTCACAGGTCTGGAGTACCTGGTGATGCCCAGGGCTGTGTGCGGAGGGGCTCTGCCGGCTGGCCAGCGCTGGCTGCCCCTCGGCCCATCTCCCCGCCACCACCTCAGGGTGCCCCAGCCACCACAAGCCCCGGGCTGCGGCAGGCCGGGCACCTTCGCACCCGGCTCGCCCTGCCCCGGGCCACTCTTCTGGGCCCCCAACAGCAGGGCTGGTAGGCTGACGCTGGGAAAGCACCGAGGGGATCCCCTGAACACCCAAAGGTGGGAGGCAGGAAAAGAAATAAAGAGGAGGGTGAGAAGGGGGAGAGAGAGCAGGAGAAAGGGACACACACACTTTGACAGAACACGTCTGGTCCGTGTTCCAGACGCAGTGGAAGTAGATGGAGGTTCAAGAGGGGTGGGAGTGTGGGGGGCAAAGGAGAGAGGGGAGGAGAGAAGGTGCTGGAGGTGGGGAGAGGTGCAGAATCACAGCCCCAGATCCCAGGTCAAGTCTTGGGGGCGCAGCAACAGGCAGGCCCAAAGAGGTCTGAGTTCTGGGCCCGAGTTAGCATCTCCCCCATCGCCGGGGGCTTCTGAACGGCAGGTGGGCGGCCAGCCGCCTTCCCGTGGCCTCCCCTTGGATTCAGCAGCCTCTGGCCCCCCCTGGAAGGACTCTGTCCAGGAGGGAAGCTTCCGGGTCTGCAGAGGTGACCTGCAGGTAAGAGGATCCAGGAAGCAATAGAGCTGCCCTTCTGGGGGCCCCAAGGGTGTATAGGGCTGAGCCAAGATCTCCAAACTGGCACGAACCCCTTGGTAAAAACTCTGTCTGGGCGAAGGAAGAACGCTTTTCAGAGCGAAGGGCCAGGACACAATTGGACACATTTCCGTTCATTTATATGTAATTCTGTCCTATCTTCCGCCAGTCACCTTTCTTTGTTGTCTGTGGTTCCTGCAGTTCCCCCGGGGCCATCAGCTCTGAGGGAGGAGCTGTGTTCTCATTCCCACTCTCCCTGCACAGCGCTGGGCACCGGGGAGGCGCTCAGTGGGTGCCTGCTGACCCTAAGCGTGCCCCAGGCCATGGGGTGCCGGAGAGGCTCCCTCACGCTCCCCAGGCCTCAGTCCTTCACTCTCCAAAACATGGGGGAGGCACCAGCTGGCTTCTAAGGCCCCCCAGCGCCACAGCCCCAGTTGGCCCCCAGCAAAGCCCGCCACAACCTGCCGCAGGGGCCGCTGAGAGCACACCTGGCCAGAGGCAGCAGGGGACGAGAGGTGACAAGAGGCGACAGGGGCTGGAGAGGATAGTGTGTCACCTCCTGGCAACTCTATACCTCTCAGGGACTGCAGGGGGGAGCTGAGGCAGCTGCTGTCCCCAAACCAATTATAAACAAGGCAGAGGACAGGCTGTGACTTCCCTTGGCAAACAGGAGAAAATAAACGGGAGCCCCACCCCACAGACCCACTGGTAGCACTGGGGAGGCCAGGGGGGTGGGAGGGACGCTGGCAAACTCTCTACAGGAAGGGACAGGCTGTCAGCCCTAAACCAGACTGAAGCTGGACCTGGGATCCTGGGGAGAGCAGGTGGCCGGGCAGGGGTGGGGAGAGAGGGGGAGAGGCAGGGAGCTCCTCCCTGTCCAGCTGTGTGCCCGTCCCTCAGTATTGGATGGCGACGCCGATGCCCTGCCCGCAGGGCAGAGCCCTGTTGTGTCTTCCTTTCTGGGCACTTGGCGGGGGCTCAATTCACACTCACGCCCTCACCCCACGAAAGTGTACTGAGCCCCCACTGGATCCCAGGCCCTCTCCCGGGCCCTGGGGACACAGCATCACGCAAAATAGATCCAGCCTCTGGGCTCAGGGTGCCGGCGCTGGAGTGTTCCATTCGTCTGCCAACGGACGGGCCAGTGACCAAGCCCACGCTGCCGCCTCCCCCTTCTCACCTCCCATCATGGCTTCTCCAGCTTCCAAGGAGGGATCTACCCCAAGAGCCAGGGGTCAGTCCCCAAGGTGGCCCGATCATCTGCTGCCTTCAAGGCCCAGGACCTCCTAGAAGATGACGGAGACACCCCTCTATCCAGCAGGGACAACCCCCCCACCTCGGCCAACATCTCCAGTCCTGGTGCGGCCGGGGAAGGGCTCGGCTGCTTTCTGTGCGTGTTTTATCACTTTTATTAGTAGTAAGAAACACAATGCAAGCAGTGACGCCGTGCTTGCCCGCCGAGGGGTAGGAAAGTCAAGTCACACGGTGGGTCTTTCTACAGCCTCACTTCAACAGAGCCGAGGACCGCTTTGGACGCCTCCCCCCTAATCCAGCAATGCCACTCTGTCCCCAAGCACTTTCGCAGGAGCTTTAGACCCTGGCCCGTGTTCTGACGCCTCCTGGGGACAAGGCTGTCCTTTGGTACCCACCCCATCTCACCTCGATCAAGCAGCAAGTTATTTCCTGTGCACCTGTCCCAGAGGGTGGTGCCGAGGCCACCAGGCTGGACCGTGGTCACTTTAGCGGGAGGTGCCGGCAAAGAGCCAGGGTGGGGAAGGCAGGCTGATTATACCAGGGATTAGCCGTCACCAAATGGTATCGCAGTGGTCTCTGCCCCTTGGGACCTGGCTTCAGAAAGAAGACAGCCTCACAGGCCCGAGGCAACCGGAGACCCAGGAGACAGAAAGCTCTTGCCTGGGAAAGTGTGAAGCAGTGAGTTCTCAAACTGGGGTCCGGGGACCAGCGGCATTAGCATCACCCGAGAACTCGTCCAAAATACAAATTCCAGGACCTACTGGAATTCATAGGCCTACTGATTCCAGACCTACTCAGTCAGGAACCCGGGGGGTCAGGCCCTAGCAATCTGCGTTTGAACAATTGTTCCAGGTGATTCTGATGCCCACTCAAATTGGAGAGTCTCTGCCCTGGAAAAAGGGCATCAGAATCACTTGGGGAATTTTTTTTTTTTTTTTTTTTTAAAGATTTTATTTACTCATTCAACAGAGAGAGAACACAAGCAGGCAGAGAGGCAGGCAGAGGCAGAGAGAGGAGCAGGCTCCCCGCGGAGCAAGAAGCCCGATGCGGGACTCGATCCCAAGATGCCGGGATCACGACCTGAGCCAAAGGCAGCTGCCCAACCAACTGCGCCACCCAGGCGTCCCCACTTGGGGAATTTTTAACATGGGCTTCCTCCTTCAAGATTCAGATGCACTAGTTTTGTTGTTATTGTTGTTGTTGCTGTTTTTAAGTAAGCTCTCTGCCTGGTGTGGGGCTTGAACTCACGCCCCCCGAGATCAGGCGTGGTATGCTCCACCAAGTGCACCAGCCAGGCGCCCCCCACCCCCGGCCCCAGGTTCCAGTATTTTTAAGAGCTCCCCAGGCGATCATAATATCCAGCCAAGGCTACGGTCAGATGAACCGATCTCCCTGTCTCCCCGGACGGTGTGCCTGATGGACAGAGGGTTTGGATAGAGGGAGGGGCGCGGGGGGGGGGGGCGCCAGGAGAAGGGACCAGTGCGAACAAGGACTGGGAGGAGGAAATACGGACCATGGGTTTCTGGAAAACCTGCTGGAATTTTGGATTCATCCCCATGGCATCGTATGGGGGGTACCGGGAAAGAAAACGCACGAGCCCCTGCCCCTCTGAGGCGCCCACTGCTCTGCCTCGAGCCCCTGCCCCTCTGAGGCGCCCACTGCTATCACCCACTGCCCCACGTCCCCCAGCAAGGCTGCTCTGTCGCCGGGACAGTACCACTGCGTCCGCTCACAGCGCAGCCGAGAGGACCTGTACCTTGGGTGCAGAGTGGAGGAGGGGCAGGCAGCAGAAGCGCAGGGGGCAGAAAGCCACGGGTCAGGATTGGCCCAGCCAGATGCTACCCAGGGAATCCCTGGGGGTGGGACAGGGCAGGACAGGGGCGGGAGAGATGCCTCAGGCATTGCAGTCCCTGGGATCTTCTTAACCTTAGGGACCGGGCTGGGTGTGGTCACCAGGGACTGATGGGGGCTGCGGCCACCGAAGCGGCCAAGCCCCGTGTAAGGCATTGCTTTTGAGGGCATCCAATGCACAGGGGAGTCCTGTTTGCAACCCATGGGTCTTTTTTTCTTCGCTAGAGCTCTCTGTGCCTCTATTTCCTCACTTGGGAATGAGAAATGAAGAAATAAATGAGTTGTAAGAATCCGTTATGATTAATACCATCTTTGAGCGCGATGCTATTCTAGGTCTTGTACCTGCCGCGGGCGTCAAAATACTCAGCCCAGATGGAGCGCCTCGGTGACCTGGTCGGTTAAGTGTCTGACTCTTGACTTTGGCTCAAGGTCCTGGGATCGAGCCCTGCGTCGGGCTCCGTGCTCGGTGCAGAGTCTGCTTGGAAATCTCTCTCTCTCCCTCTCCCTCTGTGCCTTCCCCTGCTCAAGCTCTCTCTCTCTTTCTCTCTAAAATAAATGAGTAAAATCCTAAAAAACAATACTTAGCCCTCCCTGTGGCACTAGTAAGCAGGTGCTAGCATAATCCTTGCTTTCCAGGCGTGCAAATGGAGGCACAGTGGGGTTAAGCAGCTGGCCCAGGGTCACACAGCTAGGAAGTGGCAAGGGTGGGATTCCAAGCCAAGCAGCCTGGCCCTGGAGCTCCTGTTCTCAACGATCTCCTAGCGATGTGGCATTTAGCTCAGGACTCAAGACATGCCACTCTGGTTACGTACCAAGAGAAACTGGCTGGTCGCACCGCCCGGGCCAGCCTTGAGCTCAAGCTCTAGGGAGGGGGCTTCAGCAGCACCCCCTCCCCCGGAACCACACGTGCCTCTTTCTGGGGAGCCTCTCCTGTCAGAGAGCCTGAGAAGGTTCACATCGGAGGGGACCCCCCCCCAGATGATCTAGGTTCCCAGCCACAGAGACAGAGGCTGAGAGCCGCAGGGACCTGCGTGGCCATACGGGCTGGCCGGGAGGGGACGCCTGTGTTCTCGTGACTGCTGGCTGTTCATTCTCACTCGGGAGCTGCCGCAGCCTTCCCCCACATCTGAGTAAACAAGTGCCTAGCGAGGGCTGCACGTAAGTTAATGTGTGAGGTTTCCAAGGAGACCCAGGGAGCCTTGTATGAACTCCTCGCCTCCCCGGGCCGGTCAGGAGAGCCCTCGCCGGAGGTCCTTTGGTTACCTGGGTCAGCAGAGTTCAGAAGAGCGGCCAGGAGACAGGTGTGGCCTTGGGGCAGAGGCCTCAGCCAGTTCCCACCCCCGCTCAGAGCAGGAGACCCTACATGGGGAAAAGAAGGTTCCCAGACCCCCACCAGCCCACCTTTTAAGAGAGAACTCCTGGGAAACCCGCAGTGGCCTGCTTGAGAGACTGAGAACGCGGACTCTGGAGGCAGGAGGACCTCGGTTAGAGTCCCCACTGCTTCTGGGCTGTGTGACTTCAGGCAACTTGCTTAACTTCTCTGAATCTGGATAATGAAAATAACCATTCCTACCTTCCCCTAAAGAGTAAATACACGGGATGCCTGGGGGGCTCAGTTGGTTAAGCATCTGCCTTCGGCTCAAGTCATGATCCCAGGGTCCTGGGATCGAGTCCCGAATCCGGCTTCTTGCTCGGCAGGGAGTCTGCTTCTCCCTCTGCCTGCCTCTCCCCCTGCTCGTGCTCTCTCGCTCTCTCCCTCTGACAAATAAATAAATAAAATCTTTAAGAAAAAAAAGTAAATACACATTAAGATTGGCAACTGTTATTTATAACTAAATTTTCTTATAATGTTATTCTCTTATGGTATAAGGAGACTAGGTGAATATTCCATTAATAAAGCGTGTGGTTATACTCTCACAGACACACACAGACTATTCGTCTGTACGCATGTAGCTAGATGCCCATCATCTCATCACCACACACACACACACACACACACACTCCTCTCAGTTACACACGCCCCTCGTGAAACACAGCCACACCACGGCCTCCCCAAGTACCTCACACTGCTCCACCCTGGGCCCTCACGACGGCCTGGAAGGACCATACCTTTTCCGCTCTCTTTTTCCAGAGGACAACAGACACGTTACCTCCGTATTCCCTTGCCGCATCCTGGGGGGTAGGCACTTCTGGCAGCTCTGGAAATCCTGACCTCCCTCCCTCAGTATCAAAGGAGGTCAACCCGATTTCCACGGTCATCTCCAGGGCAGCCCCAAGCTGGGCCCCAAGTGCTGACTGCCCTCCATCCCTAGGACAAAGGCCCAACCTGGCTCTCATGCCAGCTGCGGTTGGGGAAACCCCTGCGAAGGGCAGAAACCAAGCTGAGTTTGAAAAGGAAGAGACAGCAGCCAGGGGGTAGTTGGGCCACTCCCTGTGGGGGCAGGTGCTAAGTAACTCCATAAACCCCAGCTAATGATACAATTACAGCCATAAACAAAGCCCCAAGAGACATGAGGGCCAGAAGCCAGACCCTCAAAGGACAGCCAGGCCTGAAGGGCGGGAGGCCCCTCCTACCTACTTTCCAGCCCTGAGACTCAAAGGGGGCTGACTGGCCTTGGGGGTGGGCCCTGGGTAGCCCCTGCATCCCAGGCCCTGGCCCACCCCCGGCCCACCTCTCACTGTGAGTCACCCAGCCCTCAGCCCTCAGAAGCCCGGCTGGCTCTCCACGGATTTGGTGCTCACCTGAGGGGGAGTCCCTTGCCCCGTGTCCTGGACCACCTCCACGGGACCCGGAACAGGATCCTGATTCATCTGCACCTCCCAGAGCTGAGTTGAGGGCAAAACAGCACTGCAGCTGCAAAAGGCCTTGTACACTGTAAGCAGTATCTGCTGTCTTCCAGAGAAGCAGAGCGCAGAGTCCTGCCAACGGCCTTCCATTTACACTTTTTGGTTCCTGACTCTCCCACCCCAGCGGCCAGGGGGCAGGCAGAAAGAAGGGGGCCAAGTGCTCATTTTGCTATAGCTGGGGAAACTGAGGCATGGTACTAGCATACCAGCAAACTACCACGCAGGGCCCTTCCCTTCGGCTGTGTCTAAGGCCCACCTTTATTGCTGGCTTCTCTCTCCCCAGACTGTTATCTGCCTGAGGGCAGGGCCTGGAGGCTATCCACCAGGCTGGGCACAGAGAAGCCCTCCCAGCAAACAGGCTAAGGAGCCAGGAACTACATTCCGATCTGAGCCAACGGCATCTGGCCGCCCAAGAGGAAACCAGAGCCACCTTCCTCCCCCACCTTCCCCTCCACCCCCAAGAATTGCCAGGTCTTGGGCCAGTGGAATCTTGGACTGGGCGGGTGCAGGGGCCTGAGCCCACATCTGAGAAGTATCACTAAGGGCCTGCACCGGCCTTGCTCTTTCCCTGCAGGACTAAGACCCCCTCACTCAGGATGCGGGTTGCGCGGTAATTGACGGACACTTCCTGCAGGCGTAAAGCCAAAGAAAGCACGGCGCTCAAGTCTAGACCACAAGCCGTCTGCGCCGAACCGTCCCCGGAACAGACAGACGAGAGAATCTCGGTTGGAGTAGACTGGGTTAGAAAGGACTCCGCAGCCAGCGGCCGCCCGGGAACGGGGAAGGGGAGCCCTGGGGCTCTGCGGGCGCGCGTGCAGAGGAGCCCCGCCCCGGGCGCCCTCCCTCCTCCCCCCTGGGCGCGCGGCTGGGGCGCGCCAGGCTGCTGCGGCGCGAACCTGCTCTCGCAAACCGGAGCAGCTCGGGGCAGCGGTGCGTGAAGCCAGAACCCCCGGCCGAGAAGGGGCCGAGGGGCGGGGACGGAGCTGGCATCAACCGGCTCACTTCGAGGAGGGAAGTGCAAGCGCTGCACCCCCTTGGCTGACCCGGGTCCGGGGAGGTGGGGAGGAGACCGAGCGCGGATTTCGGGGGCGGGACGGCTAGGGATTGGGCGGTACGAACTCCAGGAATAAGGGGAAGAGGGGCGTGTTTTCCGGGATTCAGGACCAAGAAGGTGGGGGCTACTTAGGGGTGGGCAGATGGCTGGGAGCTCGGGGGAGCTGAAAGAGGGGCGCGCGAAGGGTGAGCTCCGGGGTTGGGGTTCCCAGAGGTCGCGGAATAATGCAAAGGGGAGAAGACGCCTGAGCTCAGGATACCAGGGGACGCGCCGCTTCTTAAGACACCGAGGAGGAGGAAGAGACGGGAAGGGAGGGACGGATGGTACTTCCACCCGCCCCACTCCAGCAGCCCAGCCCCGGGGGCGTGGCGCTGTCCCGGCCCTCCCACTCCCCGGGACCATCCAGGTTGGGCCAGGCCCGGCCGGACTCGGCCCCCGCACACCTCCCGGGTCTCCGGCGCCCTCCCCCGAACCGCCCGCTCCAGCCGCCTCCGGTGGAGAAGGAGTAGGCGCAAGGCCCACACGTCCCTCAAACTTGTTGCAAGTTCACTCCCACGTCTCCCGCCCCTTCGACTCCCAGCTCCCGAGTCGGGAAGGCCCATGCCCGCCCCGGCCCCTCCCGCCTGGTTACATAAGGTCGCGGAGAAGCCGCCCCCGGCCCGGGCCTGCAGTGAGGGGCCGGAGGGGCTCCTGGGCTCCGCGAGCAGCTCCGCTCCGGCCATGTGCCGAGCGTCCCGGACTAGACGGGCCGCGGAGCGGGTGGCGGCGCGGCACACACACTCCCTGTCCCCTCTTCAGCCGGCACCCCATCCACCCACCTGTCTCCCTCACCCACAATGGGGGCGGGGGAGCCTGGGTCCGGGGTTCCGGGCCCTCCGTGCACCCCTTGCCCCCCGGTCCCGCTCACCTAGCTCTGAAGGTCAATCCGTCCGCCGCCTGTCCCCCGCGGCTGTGGCAACTTGTCCCAAGTTCAGGTGTCCGGCCCGCGAGCTGTGCCTGCCGCCCCCTCCCGGACTCCTCCGGCTCCGCGCCACCGGGGAGGCCCGCCCCGTCCGCCCTTCCAGCTGCCGTCGGCGCCGCCGCCGCCGCTCCCTAGGTCCAGCCGGCGGCCGCCGCCTCCGCTGTCACCGAGCCCCGCGCCCGGCGCCGGGGCTCCCCCTGTCAATCCGCACCCACTTCCCGCCGCGCCCGGCAGAGGGCAGCACACGCCCCCCGCGGTCCGCCCCGCCCTGCTCCGCCCCTCGCGGACCTACCGCGGCGCCCGAGGGGAAATGTAGTCCCCTCCCGTCGGCTCCGCCAGGAACGCCGGGATTTGTAGTCCCAACCTGTGGGCCGTGGCCTGTGGACGTGGACGTGGCTTTTTGACTTGGAACTTAAGGTCCACTTCGTTTCTGCCCCTTCCGCAAGTTTTTTTTTTTCTCTTCTTACTCAGAGATGTCACGAACTACAGCTCACTATGATACACCCCGTGGTCTCTCGGACCTCAAGGAGAGGCCTGCGGCTTGCTATCTTTCCCAGAGTCTAGGAAAGGTGTAGTCCCAGATGGTGATGGTGGGCTGTTGCTATAGAAACTACTCCGTGGCAAACCTCAGTTTCCCTCGTGTTTTGGAATGGAGTGCCAGACTTGGATCTTGTATTTCTCCCCTGCCCCTGAACATAAGGAGCAAGTTTGGGGTTAGCCTAGTGAAGGACAGGGTGAAAGAAATGTGTACAAGGAGCCTACAGCCCTCCCATTATGGTTTTCCAGTAATACCTCTCCTCAAGCCTCATGAGTCCTAGCTTGCCCCCACACCTCCCTCCCCGCGGCAGAGGGGTCTAGATGAAAATGTGATCAGTTTCACTCAGCCCAGACCTTCTGAAGCCCTTCTGGAAATAGGTTCTGGGAGCATCACGACCCTTCCAGAAGGACCCATGACTGTCACAAGGGTACGTGGGCATCTAGCATTTCTCAGAAGCTCCTAGTGCAAGCTTGATCACAGGTGAGGAGATGAAGGCCTAGGTGGTGGGAGGTTGGGAGCTCTCGTCACCGTGCTGGTGGACTTGCCTGGGGTGATTCTGCCGGTCCTTTGATCCATTAGGCCAGCAGAACATTTTGGGTTGTGGTAATAGGGCCCCTTGGCCCGTCACAAAAGGCTGCCTGCCTTGGCAATCTTGCTTGGACAGACTCCAAGCTCTGAGGGGTCCAGGGCCCCTCCCCAAGCCCTACCTTATGCCCCATCTCTCTTAGAACCTCAGTGACCCCCCTCCCCGCCCCCATAGACCTCCTAGCCCCTGAGGGAGAACAGGCCCAGCAGAAGCACATATGCCCCTGACTCCCACTTTTCTTTCCCGTTCCCTGTGACGAGAAGCTGCCTTACAGGCCACGCCACCCTCGAATAAACAACACGCTGGCCAACAAGCAGAAGAACTATTTATTATGATAGAAAGCCCTGAAGAAAGAAGGCTGAATCCAGAGAATTAGCCCCTGCAGGGCTGGGGGCGGAGAGGAAGAAGGGAGCCAGGCGTCCAGGCGCTGAGTCTAGGCGGCAGCGGCAAAGCCCACCCTGTTGTTGCCAATGTCAAAGATGGAATAGTAGGACCTGAGGAAGACAGCCCCGAGGATCCACAGGGGCTGGCCACTGCTGGAGGGCAGGTAGGTGGCCTGGACCCCAATGGTGCAAACACCATTTCCCTGCACAACACAGAAGGGCAGCGCTCATTCCTTGGCTTACCCGTGGATCGGGTAAGCCCTGAGCCCCAGGCCAGGAGCGCGATGCAGATATGAGGGAGCCAGGCTTGCAGCCCCTGGGGGCCCTCAGGCCAGCTGAGACCCAGAGTAGCAGGGATTTCTGCAATGAGTAGAAGCGAGCTACAGTGACAGGCTGCGGTCTCCTCTCCCCGCGTTCCCACCCACCTCCCTTTTGCTCCCTATCTGGAGGAGGTCGGCCTGCTGGTGGAGCCTTGAGGCCACACCAACTTGGCTTCCAAGCTGAGCTTCACCCCGACTAGCTGTGTAGCCTTGTGTCCATTTCTTAACCTCTCTGGACCTCCAAGTTTTCACTTGTGAAATAGAAACTAGCACCTCTCTCCTTGAATGGTCCGACAGTTCAATGGCATGGTGTAGGCAAAGCACTTCCCACGGGGCTGACCCTAGTAAGTGCCCAACCAATACCCCAGCACCTCGCCACACTCATTAATAATAGTAATCGATAATAGATGGCACTCTTCTGTGTCTTGGCCTCATGCCAGAGTAGGGGTTTGGAACCAGTGAGGGCAGGAAACAAAGCAGGGCCCGCGGGGAGTTGGGGGACGGCACGTGGTAAGGAGGCCCAGCGTCTCAGGCCCCCGGCCCCTCTCACAGCCCGCACGTTCCTACAGACTCACTGTGAAGATGTAGGAGTGGTAAGGCAGGGAGAAGTGCACATGACTGATGAGGAAGGTCAAGGAGGGAAGGTTCTGGATGTTGTCACAGTCCACGGTAAACTGCAGAGAGGAACCGGGCCCCATGTGCCGCATCGCCCACCTGGGAGGACCTGCCAAGCCCCTCACCCCAGCACCCTCGGTCCCGCGCCCTGCTTGGCCCCACATTCCACTTAGTTTGATCTTACTCCAAAGCCTGGAAAGTGTTTAACCCGTTACTTTGGAGGGGCTGCAGCTCCAAGGAAATTCTGCCCAGTAGTAGCCACCCCTTACCCTCTCAGCACAAGACCCTGGCCCTCGGCCCCAGTTCTCCTAGGGCCCCCCACCTCCAGGGCTTTGGGGCAGCTAGAAGCATGTAGGCCAAGAGTGGGGCTACTCCTGGAAGAATCCTAAATGCCTCCCAGGGGGCCTCTCCGAAAGAAGGGGGCTGCCTCCACCAGACCCACCTGTCCATAGTGGTCGGCCTGGGCCCCTGTAGCCTGCAGAAGGGCACTCAGGTACTGCTGGGGCACGGTGAGCAGAGATGTGCCTGTGTCCACAATGGCCTGGCAGCCCTGGGAGCACCAGCCCGTGGCATGGCCGCCAATGAGGAACCTGAATGGTGAGGAGATGAATGTCCTCAGCACCTCCAGCTCAGGGCATCTAGGAAGTGGGCTTTCCCCCACCACCAAGGGGGAAAGCCACAGCCACAGAATCATGGTGTACCTCAGGCAAGTAAGGACTCTGCAGAGGTCATTCTAGCTGTCCCCCTGCCTCACACCATTCAGTCTATTCAAGGCCACCTAAATGGCCACAGAACGTTGTTCTTTAAAGTTCCAAGGAAGGTTCTAGAAACACTGAAAGCTGGAGTCACTGAACGGTTTAAGTACCAAGAGCACATTAATCCCCCCCAATACATCATAGTTTCCAATTAGTAAGCACAGAGTGTTGGACCACAGGGATTAGAATGTTTGAGATTCCAGACCTACCCCATTTATGTTGTGCCCACCTCACCCACTTCTCCAGACTGAGCTGGGCCTTCAGTCTCCAGCAGAGGATAGCTGTGGCTTTGTGGGGGCAGGCTTCAGGGGTCCCCATCCCTACCTCCCAGCAAGTACCTACGTGTGTGTGTGTGTGTGTGTAAGAGAGAGAAAGAGAGAGAGAGAGGGAGAAAGAGAGAGAGAGACATGAAATGCCTAGAAACCTGCCAGGTCCTCAAGCCCCAGCACAGACTCACTCCTCAATGCCAATCTGCCAGTAGCGCTCCTGGGTGACGGGGGCCCAGTAGATTGGTCCGCTGTGCAGGCTGTGGTCTATCCCTCCGAATATGAGAACTGCTCCATTCTGAGAGCTCATACCTCTGTAGAAGGCAAAGGGCAGGGTCAATCAGGTAATGGCTATAGAAAAGATTTCCTGTTGAGCATTCATCCTCAAAGGGAAATTGAGGTCCTGCCCTGGCTGCAAGCTGGGGCTCCCTGAGGGCAGGGCCATGTTTCCCCCTCAGACTGGGGCTCCCTGAGGGCATGACTGTGTCTCCCCCTCAGGCTGGGGCTCCCTGAGGGCAGGGCCATGTTTCTGCCTCAGACTGGGGCTCCCTGAGGGCATGACTGTGTCTCCCCCTCAGTCTGGGTCTCCCTGAGGGCAGGGCTGTGTCTCCCCTCAGACTGGGCTCCCTGAGGGCATGACTATGTCTCCCCCGCAGGTTGGGGCTCTCTGAGGGCAGGATTGTGTCTCCCCTCAGACTGGGGCTCCCTGAGGGCGGGGCTGTGTCTCCCCTCAGACTGGGCCCCACGGACAACAGTGTGTCTCCCTCTCACACTAGGCCTGCTGAGGGAAGGAGTTGTGTCCCCTTTCTCTCTGCAGCTCCAAGCTGAGCCCCTCAGAATTCCCAATGCCTCTGGTTCTCTGGGGAAGCTGCTGGTTGTACGGCCCCTACCTCGTCCCGCACCCCCTTCTTCTCTCCCTTCCACTTCTTGCTACCAGTGTCATATGTCACTGGGAGTCTCACCCTGAGCCCCGCTTGTCATTTTTCTGCTGGGACTGGAGGGCGGTGGGGCCTTGGCAAAGAAGAGGGAAGGATATTCCCTGCTCCTTTCAGCCTCCCCTGGGAGCCCAACCTGAGTGTGGAATCGGGCAGAGCTCCTAAGGGCTAAACTCAGAATGAATTGTAATCAGAGGTGAGACTAAGTCAGCAACATGAGCAGCGGGGTAACACTGTTGATAGTCAGGCTCCGGTGATTAAGGCCAGAGAGCAGAGGCTGACTATCTCCGGAAGGTGGCTGGCCAACTCTGGAGAGGAAAGAAAGAAAGTCCCTCTCGGGCCACTCACCGCGGCCCCACCACCTGGCTCCCGGGCACCCACGCTAAGGGGCTGCATTGCTTGCGTTTGTGGTGAGGAAAACACCCCGTCAGGGGCAAATGATGAACCTTGACCAGAAGATTCCAGGACCGGGAGAGAACAATACATCAAAGGAGATGAAGCAATAGATTGTACACAAAAGAAGTGTCCAGAAGGCACTGGGCTAACTGTGGCTCCGGGTGGGAGGTAAATGCAAGAGGTACTGAGAATGAGCCGCCCCACTCAAAGCTAAGTTCACCCAGGAGAGGGAAAGATTCTGAACTGGCGACGAAATGTGAAGAGAAGTCTGAGTGGGCTAGGGACTGACACAGGGATGAGGGAAAGGGTGTGGGCGGGGGGACAGTTTCGAAGCCCAGGAGGAAAGTCCTAGACACAGGAGGAGCTGAAGCCAAATGCCTGCTGGGAAAACCCCAACCCCCATATCATTGAGCTCACTTGTCTGGGGTCTGGGGAGGATGGGGGGAGTTGCCTGGGAGCTAAGGATGCCCCCAAGCAGTCTCTTACCTGCCCAGGTAGAAGCTGAAGACCGGGCTGGAGAGGAGGCCAGCCCGCAGCAGGCCCTGCAGGGCGGTGGTGCTCCTACCCTCTGCGAGGGCCGGGTAAGCCAGGCCCAGGATGCCATCAAACTTGAGCTGGAGGAAATAGGGACTTGGCTCATGCTCACTGAGGCCAAACTGCTGGTTGGGGACCTGGGTGCTCTGGACCTGGAAGGGACACAGGGGATGGGACATGACAAGTGTAACTCCACTCGTCTCCCCATAACCCTCCCCCACAAAGACCCTCGAGCCTCCCTTGTTCATCCCTCCCTCAGCCCTGCCCCTTGCCTTCTTGACACATCTTGCAAGAGCCAGATTTGCTCTCAAGTGGCCTTCCCTGGCTGCTGCTGCAGCCCCCCGGCCTCCATGCTTTTCCCCCTGCCCCCCTCTCCTGGCTTTAAGCTCCTCCGCCAAAGGACCAGGTCATCCCTTTTATCCGAGGGTGCTCAGTGCGACCGGGTGATAGCATGAAGGGGCGCCTGGGGTACTCATCGCCCAGCTGGTACTCAGTAGAGCACTAGGTGTTTCTCCGTATTGTCAGGGTCTCGGGCTAAGCTTCCATCGGACTCAGGTCTGGGAGTTTCCAGGCCAGGTCAGAGCCCCGGGGACAGTCCCCACGTCCTGGGGTGTAGAGTGGTCTGCAGCCCGGCCCACCCTCAGAGTGTCATAGCCGTAGACGCCGCGGAGGCTGCCGCTGCCGTACTGCACGGAGAAGGTCTGCCCGTGGCTGGAGTAAGTCGAGGACATGTTGGGGTCGAACCGGGAGTGAGCAGCTGCGGTGGAAGGAGGTTTTGGGGAAGCAGGCTGGCAGGTGGAGGGCTGCCCCCCTGAGTCCCCGCCCGGGCTCCCATCCTGGGGCCCCAGCATCGCGAGACACACAGTCTTGGGGTTCCCAGCACAGGAAGGCCCGTGGGAGGTGGCCAGGCTTGGCCTCAAAGCCCCCTCTGACTTGCAGAATCTTGCGTTGTTCTTGGACTGTGACCCTTGGTAGGTAGGTGGCCTAGAATCCTTCTCTGCTTCCCTGCCCCCCTTGCAGATCCCCTCCTGAGAAATCACTCATCAGCTGTGGGAGCAAATATACTTCCAGGGGATCCCTGTGTTCCCTCCACAATCACCCCGTCAAAAACCTGGCCTGAGCTATCTAGGGGCATGGTCAGTGAGGGACTCTTTGGCCAAGAAGCGTCGGGAGCCAAACCCCCAGACTCTGCCAGGGACCAAGGCAGCCTTAAGGAGGGGAACGCGGTCTGTCTCCAAATATAAGACGGGTCAGCTCCTGCGTTGTTCTCCCCGTGTGTCGAGGAGAACTGTAGGCAGGGGAGCGGAGTGGAATGGAGGGACCATTGTTGACTTTGGAATGGCGCGGTCTGCGGGGAACAGAGTGGAGACTGGAACGGGATAGACGGAGCCGGGGGGCGGGCTGGAGCAGGTGAAGGAGCATGTGTCGGTGAGAGGAAAGACAAAAGACCACCCAGGCCCAGGGCCAGCCTCTTCCCTTGGTCTCGCGCATGCCCCTTGACCCTGGCCGAGTCCCTGACTCTCAGGATTGAAGCCCCCAGGCCCTCACCATCCCTGCCTCGCTCGCCCCTTCTGCCAAGGCTGTCAGCGCCCTTCCTTTCCAACCACTCTCCCTAGTGAGCCCCGCACTTACCACAGGCCTGGCTCTGGCACCGGACGGAGGGCACCCACAGGCTGGAGGATCCGGTATCAAAAAGGACCAGGAAGTTTTGCGGTGGGGTCCCGATGGCGATTTCCCCAAGGTACAGACTCTGGGGGGCCATGGGGCAGGCTGTTAGCTCTGGAGGGATACAGAGACCCTCAGGCCTCTGCACAGACAGAGCCCTTGCCCTACCGCAGAGGCAGAGGCCCAAGCCTGTCTTCCATACTTGCCCAGAACACACAGACCCTCAGTGGAGGCTGGCAGGTGTGAGAGAAGGGAGCAGGACCCAGGGGCCAGGTGGGAGGGTGCGGAGAGGATAGCGCGGCACGCCCCTGGGGCCCAGCCTCAGCCTCTGGCCCCAAGGAGGGGGAACGCCCACGGAGGGTCAGGACTCACATCCAGATAGGCCAGGGGTTCGTAGACCATGCCGAGGTCGCCGAAGTGGTACTTCTGGGCAGGGTCATTCTTGTGGGTCCTCAGGAGCTCCCCCAGTAAGCCGTTCTCCTTCATGGTCTCACGGAGGGGCTCTAATTGCCTCAGGGGGACTCTAGAGAAGGGCTGGCGTCAGGGCAGGACCCTCCATCCTTCCTACTGCACCTCTGACAGTCCCCGTCCCTCCATCCCTTCCTGTCATACCCCCTCCAACAACATCCCTCAGGCTCCCACCCCCTGAGTGGTGTGGAGCCCAGATCTGCTCTGGAATTGCGACTAATGAAATCTGGGTTTCTGCCTCTGTCTCCCTTGGTTCTCCTCCTCCAAGACCTGCTTGCTGCCACCACCTCGGGGGTCTCTGGGGGTCCACCCAGGCTCCTTCTAGACTCCAGAAGTCCCACTCCTTTCTTTTGTTTCCCCACCTGAATCCCTATTCCCTCAGGACCCCGCATTTGCCCCCCATTCTCCATGGAACCCATTCACGCTGAGCTATGAAGACATTGATGATTGGGGCGCCTGGGTGGCTCAGTGGGTTAAGCCTCTGCCTTCGGTTTAGGTCGTGATCTCAGGGTCCTGGGATCGAGCTCTGCGTCAGGCTCTCTACTCCACGGGGAGCCTGCTTCCCCCTCTCTCTGCCTGCCTCTCTGCCTACTTGTGATCTCTCTCTCTCTGTCAAATAAATAAATAAATAAATAACCTTAAAAAAAAAAAAGACCGATGATTGCTCCAGCTCGCCACCTCCACAGAACTTGCGATTTATACACAGTTTTCTTCGAGGAGCCTTATCTTCAGGGAGGCATCAGTCCTTACGGGTGAGACGGGGAGCAGTGTGCGGGCCAGGTGCCCTCCCAGGTCCTGGGAGCCACGCCTCCTCGCTCCCTTTCTCCTGACACCTCAGCAGGTGCACATTACATTCCTGCTGTCTCTGCTTAGATGCCTGTGCCATCTGCTAAATAAATTGTGGGCCTTAAGGGAATTTTTAACAAACATCTGCCTATCCAGAAATCATCGCTCCTTTCTGTGGAAGAAAGCACACCTGCTGTCCAGGGTCTATTGGGACAGCAGTCACCTCGACTCTGTCCCGGGTCCATCTTTTCTCATCAGATGCGGAAGCAGCTGTGTTTTTCCCTTTGTTGGAAGTGCGCCCACCAGCAGATTAAGTCCACATGTAGCAAGGCATGTAGCCCGTAGTTAAAGATTATGGGGAACACACCAGGATGCTTTGCTTAAGATAATGAAAAGGAAGCCCAAGAGAGTAAGAAATGAATTCGCCTGCACAATCGCAATGTATGTGGCCCCTGCATTTACTAACAAAGATAGTGTCACTGACACACATTGCTGGGATGTTTTGCAGATCCAGAGCAGGGAAGGAGAGGGCCACCCAATCACAGCTGATGAAACCAGACAAACCAGGGGCGCCAGGGTGGCTCAGCCGGTTAAGCATCTGCCTTTGGCTCAGGTCGTGATCCCAGGGTCCTGGGATTGAGTCCCGCATCGGGCTCCTTGCTTAGCAGGGAGTCTGCTTCTCCCTCTGCCTGCCGTATCCCCTGCTTGTGCTCTCTCGCTCTCTCTCTCTCTCTCCCTCTAACAAGTAAATAAGAGCTTTAAAAATTAAAAAAAAAAGGGGGGGGGAGTAGGCACCTGGGTGGCTCAGTGGGTTAAAGCCTCTGCCTTCGGCTCAGGTCATGATCTCAGGGTCCTGGGATCGAGCCCCGCATCGGACTCTCTGCTCAGCAGGGAACCTGCTTCCCCCTCTCTCTCTACTTGTGATCTCTCTCTCTCTGTCAAATAAATAAATAAAATCTTTTTAAAAAAATTAAAAAAGAGAGAGAGAGGGCGCCTGGGTGGCTCGGTTGGTTGAGAAACTGCCTTCGGCTCAGGTCATGATCCCGGAGTCCCGGGATCGAGTCCCATATCGGACTCCCGGCTCTGCGGGAAGTCTGCTTCTCCCTCTGACCTTCTCCCCTCTCATTCTCAGTCTCTCGCTCTCTAATAAATAAATAAAAAATCTTTAAAAAAAAAAAAGAGAGAGAGAGAAACCAGACAGACCAGTGCCAGAAAGACTAGTCATTCAGTCGTGAGGTTGACCCAATCTCTGATCCTTCAAAAGAATCCACGACCTCAAGCCCCTCGTCTCTGATTATTTCCCCATGAAAACCCTCACTTGCAAACCATCAGGGCATTTGGGACTTTTGCGCACTAGCTCCCGTGCTCCTGGGCAGCGCCACACCGACAACTGAGCCCATCTTGCTTCACGGCAAAAGCTCGGGGTCGGGTTTCTTATTGGCTTGCAGGGCACCTGCTGGACAAAGTCTCCTCTGGTTCAGTTACAGACATTTCATGAGGGCAAAGCTGTAGCTCTGAGTCCCCGGCTTACACCTGCTCAGGGAGCCCTCCCCGCCCCGCAGAAACTCCTGTGGAGACTCGGCGGGCGGGGGGGCGGGGGGCGGCGCGGGGGGCCAGCCAGGTTACCCCTCACAGGGCTCCAGACTCCTGTCTGGACTCCTGCTCCAGCAGCCAGACCCCAGACTCACTTGACGACTGCCGCCTCCAAGAGCCGGAAGCTGACCAAGGCCACCACCATCCACTCCATGATGCCGGTTCCCAGCTGGCCACAGAGGAAGGGCCCCTCCAAGTTGGGCTATTGCACTAAGGGAAGGCCTGAGCACTCCTTCTGCCTTTATACCCCCAGGTGCTAGCCCGATCCCTGCCTCCCTGCCCCGGGCGAAAGCCTGACTTCAATCCTAGGTGCGCCTGTGCTCCGTGTATCAGTTGTTTCTGGGTGTTTTCCTTCTTCTTTTTTTTTTTTTTCCTCCAATTTATTTATTTGAGAAAGAGAGAGAGAGGGAGCACAAGGAGGAAGAGGGGCAGAGTAGAAGGAGAAGCAGGTTCCCTGCTAAGCAGGGAGCCCAACGCAGGGCTCGACCCCAGGACCCTGAGATCATGACCTGGCTGAAGACAGACGCTTAACTGACTGAGCCACCCAGGCGCCCCTATGTGTCTTCCTTCTCGAAGGTGGCCACGGAGGACTTTTCATCCTCTGCACTTTTGAATGCAAGCTGTGGGGGCCAAGAAGTGTGAATAATAGGAGTTTCCATTAAGATGCACTGGTGAGGATTTCTTCTTGTCCAGGAACAAAGGCATGATGTGACATTTCGGGGCAAGGGTCAGAGTCAGGTGCATGGAGGGCCACAGGGCCTCCAGAGACAAGTTTCTCAGCCTCCATACTATTGTCACGTGGGAACGTAGGATTCCTTGTCAGGGGGCTGGCCTGTGCATTGCCCAGTGTCCCCTTAGGGGCCCAAATTGTTGAGAATCGTCGGTGCATAGGTGATGCCCGAGGAGGTCTGACTCAAGTCCTGGTTCCCAGCACCCCCAAACCTCGTGGGATGCCGAGCAGGTGGCTGGGGATGATGGGGCCAGTACCTAGGATGCTGGTGATTCCATGGGGTAGTGAGACGCTGCTGCGGGTGGTGACGACGGCTGCATCCTTAGCCCTGAGGCCGATGGTGGCTCTGGCGCGCCGACGGCTGAGGTCAGAGCTATTTGCAGGAGCCTTGGAGGCTTCCCAGTGCAACGGAGTTCAAATTGGACAGTCTGTCATCATAGTCCAGCAGGTGCTCGGGCCACACCCGCGATGTAAATCACACCAGCCTCTGGGACGGCTCAGCAACAAGAGGCCTGGGGCAGGGGAGGAGGGGACAGGTCAGACCTTGCCTCTCTTCCTCCTTGTCTCTCTTCTCCAGCCCCACGGAGGCTGCTCCTGTCTTTAGTGCTCCCTCCGCCGTTACTGTCCTCCAAGCCCCCAAGTGCCTCTGTCCGCCCCTAAGTCTGATCTACCTCGTGCCTCTCAAACCCCAGGCGGAAGGCCACAACCAGCCCGCAAACACGGATCTAACCCAGCCAGTGGGGCAGATTCACCTCTGGCCACCACGAGGCACTGCCCGGCCAGAGCCCCAGAGCCTCCCTTAGCCCTGTGAAGGGGGGGAGAGGGCACTAGAGGTCTTCCCAGGACTGGCACAGAATGGGATGCACCTAGCTGATGGTGTCTCAAAGCCAAAGCACCGCCTGTTCCTCCCTGCAGTCCCCCAGGGACACGTAGGACTCTGGGATGGAAGGCAAGGGAGCGAGGGACTGCACCCCGTGGAGCAGGGGCTCCGCAGATTCAGGAGGGCGGGCTAAAGAAAGGCACAGGGTTCTTCCAAGCTTGACAAATCCTATGAATAGAGCAGAATCCCCAGGATCCCCTAAGTCTTCTGAGTCCCGCCAGACTCCCCAGCACGGGGCCTCCAGCGACCATTTCTTTTTCTGGTAGTCCCTGGGGGTCTGACAGCTCTCAGGTTAGCCTTCCCCAGAGCCCATGGCCCCACGTCCCTCCTGAGCAGCCCTGCCCCACTGCTTCTGGCCCAGGCTCCCTTGTTGGCTGCTGGGCCTTCAGGATTCTGCAACCCCACCTACCCAGCCTGATCTTCCGATAAACAGTCAGGATCCCCGGTGTCCTCAGATGTTCCGAGCCCTCATCTGTCTCTGGCCTGACCCCCAAGACCCAGCCACCTGTTGGTGGAAAGCCCGCTTCGCTCCCATCTACCTGCCCAAATTCTGTCCGTCCTTCAGTGCCTCTCACAGATTGGGGAATGTGCGGTCTGAAGATGTCACCTTAGGTGTCGTCCACGGCCACCTCCTACCAAGGACACCCAAAAGCTTTTGTGCAACAAAGGAAACCATCAACAAAACTAAAAGGCAACCTACGGAATGTGAGAAGATATTTGCAAACGTCTTAGCAGAGAGAGGGCTGGTATACATCATGAGAAGGTGTGTGGGGCGGGGTATTTTCTATCTATTCTGTCAGGCAACCCTCACAACCATCCCACAAGTTGGGTTACCTTATCCCCATTCTGCCCAGGAGGCCGTTTTCTCCATCTGTAGCTCAAACAGCTGGAAACTGAGCTCTGTGTGTCGATGAGGAGATTGTTTTTCCCTCTGGTCTATTGATTAACACGCTCTCGCTGCCTGGCCACAGGTGGCCTGGCTGGCTTACGTGGAAAGTGGCGGGGGGCGGGGGGTAGCACTGGATGGTGGGGGGTATGTCACACAGTCACCTCACCGGCTGCAGGAAGGGGAGGGATGGGGCAGGGCCTCCAGGGCAGCTGGAAGCCGGCATCCAAACACCACTAGGCCCTTCTGGCTTCTTTTCATTCCCACTGTGCTTCTATCCGCTGCCCTCCCCCACCCCCCACTGCATGGGAACTCTTCACCACCGCGCTTTGCACAGAGTAAGAATGGGATGGTCGTGTGTGACATGCAAGTGCCTTGAGGAGACCAATCTCCACCACTTGTTGATCCCTTGACCCCAGCAGTGCACTTACCCTCTCGGAGCCAAGCTTCCCTGACTGCGAGTGGGGATAACATCACCCCCAGGCTTGCGGACCATCTAATAAGGCCTGTGATTGTGAAAGTTCTAGCAGGCACCCCCCCCCTGCCCCCGCCCCCACCTCCCAGCTGAGCTGGAGTCTCTCTCTTAAAGGAGCAGGGCTGGAGGCGGGGATAAAGAGGAGAAGGGACGGGGGCACTGACAATGTGCTGATTCTTTTTTTGTTTAAAGATTTTATTTATTTATTAGAGAGAGAGAGTGAGAGAGAGCATGAAAGGGGAGGAGGTCAGAGGGAGAAGCAGACTCCCCATGGAGCTGGGAGGCCGATGTGGGACTCGATCCCGGGACTCCGGGATCATGACCTGAGCTGAAGGCAGTCACTTAAACACTGAGCCACCCAGGCACCCTTGTTCTGTTTCTTGACCGGGGCTCCCCTTCTGAGGTCTGTTGAAGTCCTCGACCTGCGTACTCATGCTCTGTGCATGATGTATTTCCATTCGTGTTTTATAAAGTCACCATGGGAGCAGAAGGAAGAGAACAAAGGAGACAGGACACCTGCCCTAGGAGGACTCCAGAAATGAAGGAGGGAGACAGTCCCTGCTCAGGGAGTTCCCAGCTGATGGGGACCCGGCAGGGTCACCTGTGATACCACTGTCTCCAGCAGGACAGAAGCGGAGATGCCCTCACGGGAGATAAGGGCCAGCGTGTATTTTGTGTTGATTATATAACATTTATTTATTTATTTTTCATGACACTGCAGTTTATCGTGAAAGTAAATTAAACAAACAAACATACAGTATGGCTAGTGGCAGCAAAGGCGATCTGATAGCTCAAGGCAAGTTTTAATGGAGACGGGTTTAGACGAGATGATGCCGTGATGTGATTTTTTAAAATATAGATTATGGAAAAATATCAAATTGCATCCATAACTTTAATAAAAGTTTTCAAAGCCTGCACTCATGGAGAAAAAAGACTCTGGACCTTAATGCCGGCATTAAGGCAGACGGAAGCAGTGGTGTGCTGAATGATAGGAAAAATCGAGTAGTTACAGAAGGATGGCAATATGAACATTTAATAACATTTGATCTTAATTACGGGTGGAACGAAGGCCCCTAGCTGGAAGCAAGAGAAGAAACTGTACCATCATCATCGTGTTATTTAAAAAAATTAAGTGCAGGGACGCCGGGATGGCTCAGTTGTTAAGCGTCTGCCTTCAGCTCAGGTCTTGATCCCAGAGTCCTGGAATCGAGTTCCGCGTCGGGCTCCCTGCTCAGCGGGAAACCTGCTTCTCCCTCTGCCTGCTGCTCTGCCTGCTCGTGCTCTCTCTCTCTGATAAACAAACAAACAAACAAACAAACAAATAAATAAATAAATAAAATTAAATGCAGAAGTCAAAAACCAAAGAGCTCTGTAGTAATCTTAAAATACCACTTCGAGGGCCACTTAAAAGGTGATTCTCTCAGGGGAAATGAGGGCCGAGTACGTAAACATGTGAGGTGCACAACACCAAAACCCAACCAAATTCATTCATAGTCCTTAGTTACACAAGACCAGCACAGTCTTTTATGATGTGTTATTGTTTATAACAATTTAAACACACTCTTTACCATGCATGACTGTAAATACGTAAAAATATTTTGATTCTGAGATACGAGATATGCTTATGAATTATAAGACCTATACACGATGAAAGTTATACCTTCATCGATCAGGTATATATACGTATATATGTGTATGTGTGTGTGTTTTATGTGATGACCTCATCTACCCAAAGGATACAAACATAGTGATACGAAGGGGCACCTGAACCCCAATGTTTATAGCAGCAATGTCCACAATAGGCAAACTATGGAAAGAGCCCAGATGTCCATCGACAGATGAGTGGATAAACAAGATGTGGTGTATACACACACACACACACACACACACACACATAACACACACAATAGAATATTACTCAGCCATCAAAAAAAAAAAATGTAATCTTGGGACACCTGGGTGGCTCAGTTGGTTGGGCAACTGCCTTTGGCTCAGGTCATGATCCCAGCATCCTAGAATCGAGTCCCGCATCAGGCTCCTTGCTCCACAGGGAGCTGCTCCTCTCTCTGCCTCTGCCTGCCTCTCAGCCTGCTTGTGTTCTCTCTCTGTTAAATAAATAAATAAAATCTTTAAAAAAAAATGAAATCTTAATTCCACATGCAACAATGTGGATGGAACTAGAGGGTATTATGCTGAGCAAAATAAGTCAATCAGAGAAAGACAGTTATCATATGTGGAATTTAAGAAACAAAACAGAGGATTATAGGGGAAGGGAGGGTAAAATAAAATAAGACAAAATCAGAGAGGGAGACAAACCATAAGAGACTTTTTTTTTAAAGATTTTATTTATTTATTTGAGAGAGAGAATGAGAGAGGAGAAGGTCAGAGGGAGAAGCAGACTTCCCACAGAGCCGGGAGCCCCATATGGGACTCGATCTCAAGACTCCGGGATCATGACCCGAGCCAAAGGCAGTAGCCTAACCAACTGAGCCACCCAGGCGCCCTCATAAAATACATTTTTGCAAAAATTCAGAAATGTAGTAACATTTAATGAATGTGACCATGAAAAATATTTCTAAAGAGGTACCAATGACTTAGCACTTTTTCCAGGGTTGTGTGTAAAAAAAAGTTACATTCAATCTGACAGTGAGCCTATTTTTAAAATAGTCTTATACTAATTCATCTGAAAAGGTTCTATTAATAGTCCTTTTGGAAAATACCATAAATATAACCTGTGAGTTTTTTCCAAGAATAATTAATGAAGAAAATGTACCCTCTGCACAGATGAACATTTCTCTCTAATCTTTCATCACCCAGTATTGTTTTTACAAAAGCAAACATTACGAAATACACATAAAAGCAGCTATCTTAAATATGATTTTAATACAAATTACTGTGGTAGCTGATTCATCATTATCTCCAGTTTTTTTTTAATACTTGTCTTTTTTTTAAGGTTTTATTTATTTATTTGACAGAGAGAGAGAGAGATCACAAGCAGGCAGAGAGGCAGAGAGAGAGGGGGAAGCAGGCTCCCTGCTGAGCAGAGAGCCCGATGCGGGGCTCAATCCCAGGACCCTGAAATCACGACCTGAGCCGAAAGCAGAGTCTTTAACCCACTGAGCCACCCAGGCGCTCCTCTCCAGTTATTTTTTAAAAGTTTTTTTATTTACTAGAGAGAGAGCGAGACAGCACACACACACACACACACACACACACACACACACACACACACACGAGTGTTGGGGAGGGCTGCAGTGCAGAGGCAGAGGGAGAGGGGGAGAGAATCTCAAGCAGATTCTGTGCTGAGCGTGGAGTCTGACTCGGGGCTCAATCTCACAACCCCGAGATCATGGCCTGAGTCACAATCAAGAGTCAGATGCTGGGACGCCTGGGTGGCTCAGTTGGTTAAGCAGCTGCCTTCGGCTCAGGTCATGATCCCAGCGTCCTGGGATCGAGTCCCACATCGGGCTCCTTGCTCGGCAGAGAGCTTGCTCCTCTCTCTGCCCCTGCCTGCCTCTCTGCCTGCTTGTGTTCTCTCTCTGTTAAAATAAAAAAATAAAATCTTAAAAAAAAAAAAAGAGTCAGATGCTTAACCACCTGAACCACCCAGGCACCCCTTCAATACCTCCAACTTAATATGCTCTTTTATACATGAAGAAGCTCTTTTCTGATTGACTTTTTAAAAAATCCCTAAATGAAACAGAAGCCAGCCTGGGACTTCTTTAGGCATTTCCGTAGATTATTGCCATCTACGGAGAATATCTCCACACAAACTCAGGGTCACACAACACAAAGTAAAACAGATCTGGGACAGATTAGATTTAATACCAATTAAAAATTTTTATGTTGGGACGCCTGGGTGGCTCAGTTGGTTGAGCAACTGCCTTTGGCTCAGGTCATGAACCCGGCGTCTTGGGATCGAGTCCCGCATAGGGCTCCTTGCTCCGCGGGAAGCCTGCTCCTCTCTCTGCCTCTGCCTGCCTCTCTGCCTGCTTGTGTTCTCTCTCTGTTAAATGAATAAATAAAATCTTAAAAAAAAAAAAAAATTTTATGTTTGGGGCCCCTGGGTGGCGCAGTTGGTTGGGCGACTGCCTTCGGCTCAGGTCATGATCCCGGAGTTCCGGGATCGAGTCCCACATCGGGCTCCCTGCTCGGCGGGGGTCTGCTTCTCCCTCTGAACTCTACTTCCTCTCTCTCATTCTCTCTCTCTCAAATGAATAAATAAAATCTTTAAAAAAAAATGTTTATGTTTAAGGAGGGAAGAAAAAGAAGCCGATTATCAACATTTAAAAGGATACAGCAAGGGACGCCTGGGTGGCTCCATCGGTTAAGCATCTGCCTTCGGCTCAGGTCGTGATCCCAGGATCCTGGGATCAAGTCCAGCATCGGGCTCCCTGCTCAGCGGGGAGTCTGCTTCTCCCTCTCCCTCTGCCCCTACCCCTGTTGTGCTCTCTGTCTCTCTGACCAATAAATAAATAAATAAATAAAATCTTAAAAAAAAAACAACAAAGAATACTGCAAGATAGAGTCCGAGATGGCAGAGGAGTAGGAGACCTTAATTTCTCCTGGTCCCAGGAATTCAGCGAGATAGCTGTCAAACCTCTGAATACCTGCGAACTTAGCCGGAGATTGAAGAAAAGCAAAGCTGCAACTCTAAAAGGATACTGCAGCTTTAACCACCGTAAACTTTGTGTTAAAAGGCGTGGCAGGGGGGCGCCTGGGTGGCTCGGTTGGTTGAGCAACTGCCTTCGGCTCAGGTCATGATCCCGGAGTCCCGGGATCGAGTCCCATATCGGACTCCCGGCTCTGCGGGAAGTCTGCTTCTCCCTCTGACCTTCTCCCCTCTCAATCTCAGTCTCTCGCTCTCTAATAAAAATAAATAAAAATCTTTAAAAAAAAAAAAAAAAAAGGCGTGGCAGGGGCACCTGGGTGGTTCAGTCACTTAAGCACCCGACTCTTGATTTTGGCTCAAGTCATGATTTCAAGGTCTTGATATCAAGCCCCACGTTGGGCTCCATGCTGGATGAGGAGCCTGCTTGAGATTCTCTCTCTCCCTCTGTCTCTTGGCTTACTTGTGATCTCTCTCTGTGTCAAATAAATAAATAAAATCTTTAAAAATAAAATAAAATAAAGCTGTGTATCCCACACACCTAAAATTCTAATAGAACAACTGATTTGGGGGGGGGGGGAGGAAGAAACCCTCTGATAAAAATTTTAATTTCTTGCCTTGTTTTTAAATGACATAAACTTTTAAATTAAAGTGGAGGATGAAATGAGCTTTCCAAGTGGATAGTTTCAACTCACTCAAATCACGCCAAGGTAAGCCCGCATAGAAAAAAAAATTCAAATTATTGGCTGCATGCGTACAGAATTAGAAACACAGGTATTATCCTCCTACTGCAAAACCATGGCAGTGTGTGATGCCTTGTTACTAAGGCTGAGGACTAGACTGCAGCACCTCCAGTGACCACAGTTTCTGGTCTTTTAATGACTATTTCTGCCAACTAGAAACAATGTATGTGTAAAGATGGGTGGGCAAGCCTGCTGCTAATTAACGAAATTGAAGATCATCACCACCACCTACATTGGAGCCAGGACTTGGGTCTTGTGGTTTCCTTGCGTCTCTCTCCTCCTGGTGGGACCTGTCTCGTCTTCTAGTCCACACCACCCTCTCGGAGCCTTTGGACCCTCTTCGAAGGCCCGTTGTGCTAACACACCCGCCGGCGGGGCTCGCTCCTCATTAAACCCCAGGCCGCCCCTACCATCTGGTCTCGCGAGGTCAATGCAGCCTCTCCAGGTAACAGGACTCCGTTCAGAGTCATGGGAGCCTTCCCATGCACCTTGCCCCATCCTCCCGGCTAGGTGTGTGTTGTGTTCTCCCTGCCAGCTGGCCGGAAAACCCTGCAGAGATAGACTGGCTCTTGGGGCCGCTAAAGCGATTTCCCAGTGGCCATCGGGGCGGGCGTTCTCGAAGCATTCCTGGCGCTCTTCGGGGGGGCCTACCCCTGAAGTCCGGGTACTTATTCTCACATTCGCCGCTCAGTTCCCTGAGGAACTCACACTCGAGTTCTTGAACTTGCGGCTCTGGTTAGTAACGGGGCGTGGCACCCTTCCCACCCTGAGACGGGGCCCTTCAGCTGGGGCTTGCGGGGCACCTGGGGGTCTGCTCCACCCTGACCAGCTCGATTGTAATATATTTAGTGTCGATGCATCACAGACACATCATGCCCGTGATTTCACGGACACCGAAGGGTAGGAAGGAAGGGCTCCTAAGAGAGGAGGCTCAGGAAGCAGCAGAACGGCAGCCTGGAATCCTTGCCTTTCGGGCACCTGGGCTGGGCACCTCGGGGAGGGGCGGAGCCCGCAGTTAGTTACCCAAGGACACCGGGCCCCAGCGCTGGGGTCTCTAGGGGTTAGATTTGTCCTCCTCCTTCCCCTGCCCTGGACCCCCTGGCAAGGGGCGGTCCACTAGAGATGAAGTCCAGCCGGGAACCCCAGTCTCTCCCCGCACCACTGGGGCACACCGCCAGCGGTCCTGCCAAGTGGGGGCTCCCCATCTATGGCTCAACTGCCCCCCAAACTGACCTGACCCCCTTTTCTTCAAACGCCAGCCACCTGCCTGTTCCCCAAAGCCAGAGCCCACAGAGCCGCTTTATTTGGGGTGTCCTAGTTCTCAGCCCTGAGAAACTGAATTTGGCTGGAGCGAGTGGCAAATAGGGCTCCCCAGCTTCTCTGAGACCCAGAGAACCAGGGGTCATGCCTCCGACCAGGGGCACAGGCAGAGACAGTCTACACGGCAGTGGCCGGCTCCCCTTGTAGTTGCCCAGGCCAGACATGGAGTATGGACCCTCAGGCAGGCATCATCTGGGAGCCCCAAGGGCCAACTGGTCTCCCAGGGAGGTGCCCTGGGCTGGAACCCCATGAGGAGGGAACTGCACTGACCTGGAGGAGGAGGACTGAGGTGCTCAGCAGGCAAGTCTGGCTGGGTTAAGGCAAGAACCTGAGCTTGGAAATCAGAGAAGCCTGGGTTCAAATCCCAACCCACTTCTGGCTAGCTGTGTGATATTGGGTAAATCACTTGACCTCTCTGAGCTTCCTTATCTGCATCCCTTGAAGGGGGAGGGGGGAGATAATGTGGCTCAGTGCTGCAGTCAGCACCATGAATGTTAGAGAAAAGAGTAGAGAAGGGTGGCCCTGGCCTGCAACATAGCACATGCAAAGGGCCTGAGGTAGACATATGACATGATGGAGCTGTGACAGGGAGAGGGGCCTACTGAGGGAGGCAGAAGCTCAACCATGGAAGCTGAGGCCTTGAGGATTTTTTTTTTTTTGTACCACAGTTAGAAATGTACTTTACACCGTAACCTTGTACACATGCATATAATAACACACCGGAAACAAAAACCTCCCTGCCCCGTACAAAACTCCAGTCCATGGTACATGTGTGCACCCTAATTTTTCTGTTTTATTTCTCTCTAAAGTGTTCGTTCTAATCAACTAAACTGATTTCTAAAGGGTTGTGAGCTGCAATTTGAGAAACACTGATGTACATGGCATTGAGCCCATGTACACCTGCACACACACACAGCCTTGCACACTCAGCTGCCCTTCCACACGTAAGCGATTCATCGCAGGTTTCTGGAGAGCTGGGTGGTGTCTCTTCCTTCCGCCATGTCCCTGGTGGTGGAAGCAGAGGGGATGCTCACTGCGTGTTTGTTCATCAGGAGCGGGGTGGAAGGCTCTGCAGGAGAAGAGGGCCGCAGCCCACCACGTTTGGAGGTGGGAGGAACCTGAAGAGGACCCACTGCCCACCATGCCTCTTGCTTTGGCTTCAACCCTTTCCCTGGGCAATTAGATTGGAGACCCCCCCCCCCCCAACAGGTAGTAAGTACCAAGTCTCGGCTTAAGAAAAGGCTGAGGGATCATTTGTGGGCGGGAGGGTAGGACCTGCTCCTGGGACGGTTACCAGGATTTGAAGAGTAAATGCCCAAGGAGATTGCTTGGTATACCTTCTGTCCGGACGTGGCTTTGTAGGTATGCTGGCCTTTCCTGTATGAGTCTCCTATTTCTTCCTAGGAAGGCTTTCTTTTCTTTTCTTTTTTTGGAATGCTTTCAAAAGTAGGGATGAGGCCTTTCCTATGAGACTGGGGCTCCCTGAGGACATAGCTGGGTCTTCCCTCAGACTGGGGCTCCCTGAGGGCAGGGCTGTGTCTCCCCTCACACTGGGGCTCCCTCAGGGCAGGGCTCTGACTCCCCCCCTCAGACTGGGGCTGCACTCCCCATATCCCTATATTGCTTTCTTGGCTGAACATTCCCTTTTCCAGATTCTGAGAGGATCTGGAAGGAGTCTGGGTGACCTTCCCTAAATCCTCCTCACCCTTCATGGTCCACCTTCTTTAACAAGCTTCCCCCCATCACCTGCTATTACTGTGACCACCGTAACAGAGCTAAACCTAGGGTCTGTGCCAAGCACCCACCAAGCATTTTGTTTTGTTTTGTTTATGTGTGTTTTCTTATTTAACACACAACATTATGAGGTAAATGTTGTTAATTTCCCTTAATAGATAAGGAAACATGTTCAGAGAGTGAGTGAAGATCTGCCGAGGTCACACAGCTTTCAAAGGCAGAGGCACGCATCCCACGCTCCTGTCTGTGTGAGCCTCACTTCCTCAACAGCAAACTTTGGAGAGTTGAGGTTTTGTCAGGACTCACCCCACACAATCTGGATTCTGAATCTTGGACCCGCTGTGTCTAGTGTCTTCTTGAGAAATTGAGACTACTAGACCTGTATGATTATGCATCGTGCCCGCATCCCAAGTCTGAAATATCAATATAATGATCTATTCCTCGGGGCCCTTAGTCCCAGGGGGAATGGAGCTCAATAGGAAAGAGGCCAGAACCAACCCACTGGGCCAGAGAGGCCAAGAGCCTCAAAAAACCCCACCCCCACCAGGCCCTCTGCCCGATGCCCTGCACTCTTCCCATCCAGGCTCCCGTTTCCTTCCAAGCCCGCCCCAGACTTGGCTGCCCGACTCTCCCCAGCCCAGGCAGCGCCCAGACAGAATTAGAGTTGCATTTCATTCCTTTCCCCAGAGAGTCGAAGTCTCCAGGTTCCCTTCTCCTTGCCTCCACACCTTGTCCCAGCCGCACTCCTTCTGGGGCCTTCTCACCCTGACAGGAATGGAGCCAGGTAAAGGGGGTAGGTGGAGGGAGGCAAGGGAATGACACCCCGAAGGGGCCATGCCTCCCCAGCTAGAGGGCAGGCCCCAGGGAGAGGGATGGCTGAGGAAACACTCAGCTGCCCCCCCCCCCACCGTGGGGCTAAGGGGCCCCTCCCCCCACACAAAGCTCACTAACTCAGTCATTATGTTAATAATCTCTTAAGAATGAGCATAATGACAATCTCCACCCGCAGCACGAGCCACACTCTCACGCCGACCTCTCCAGCCGAGCTCCATAGGCCGCCACAGGGCCATGGGTCAGCCATGTCTGCCCCGGGGAGAAATCGGGCCCAGAGAGGCCAAGAGAGAAGCTCGCCTGGTGAACAAGGTAAGCAGCAGGGAGGCTTCCTGTCAACCATAGCGGGCAGAGTACAGCTTCTAGAAGAGCTAGGCTGAAGGGCCCAGGGATGCAGCCAAACTCATGTTCCATGACCCATGGAGAACCCCCTCCCAGACCCTTCTTTCTTATGCTCCTGGCTCCCATCTATGCTGTCCCGTCACCTCCGTGTTCACAGCCAGAGATGGCACCTCTAAATTCCAGGACAGACCCAACAACCAAGAAGAAATGTCACCTGAATGAAGGGACAGTTCAGACTTGGAAGTACGAAGCCAAGGACTCTAATATCAGACAGAGGTCGGGGCTGAGGAGTGCTGCCAGTGTCCCTATGGAAAGACCTGGTGGTTTCAGGCCAGCCCTGAGGTCCCAAGAGCCAAGAGGGCCAGTGAAGGGAGCGCTAACTTGGGCCATATTAGCAGAAGCATAACGTCTAGAACGAGGAAAGAGTTGGGCTGAAGGAAGGGGAGGGTCAAGCCTCGCTAATGCACCCCATTCTGGACCAAACTAGACCCTGGAGGGCTGGACAGAGGGTTGGATACCTTTCTGGTTGTGCCAGAAAGAACCATGTTCTGGTGACAGTCTCTGCCATTTACTGAGCACTTACTATGGGCCAGCCGCCATGGTTCATGCTAGGCAGACATTCCTTTATTTTGATCCTCACAACGATGTCATGCGAGAGGGACCGTTATTGTTCCTCTGTCACCGGCGAGGAAACAGAAGCACAAAGGAGCCCAGTTGTGAGTAAGTGGAGATGCCAAGTTTCAAAGTTCAGCACCCTTGGCAGAGGGACCAGGCGGCCATGTGTGGGCCTGTGAGCAGAATGAGGCCCTAATGAGAGGCATTTAGGGACATCTTAACACTGACTGGAGGGAGGACTTCTGAGATAGCCATCTCCCCCTCCCGGGAAGCATGTGAGCAAAAACCTGATAGACATCTCCAAGAATCCTGTCCAAAGGATCCCTGGATGGCTCTTAGCTCAGGTGAGCCACGAGATTCCATCCTGAGCTCTGATTCTGCAGACACAGAGCCCCGGGGCCCCCACACAGGCCCTCCGGCCCTGCTCCCTTCCCTTCTGCCTCCTTTCCGGAGTCTGGAGATCCCTCATTATAAAACCCCCTTCCCCTGTGAGTATGACTCCCCTTTAAGGAATTGCTCAGAGAGCACTCCAGAGCTCAGAGAAGCCCTGACCTAACCTAAGGCAGCCTCCCGTGAGGACCCAAACACATGTCAGGGGAGGGTGGCCAGGCGGGTGGGGGCAGGCCGATTCCCGCACAGCCATCCACAGAATGGGAGCCATTCCCAGGTCTTGCAGGAGGAAAGGGGGCAGACCTGAGTGTCAATGGATGAATGGAAGGGCGCCTGGGTGGCTTAGTTGTTAAGCATCTGCCTTAGGCTTAGGTCATGATCCCAGGGTCCTGGGATCGAGCCCCATGATGTCCGGGCTCCCTGCTCAGCAGGAAGCTTGCTTCTCCCTGTCCCTCAACCTGCCGGCCCCCCTACTTGTTTTGTACCTCACTCTGTCAAAGGAATAAGTAAAATCTTTTTTAAAAAATAAAAGTAAAAAGAAAAAGGTGAATAAACCAACAAAAAGCAGAATGAGACCTATAAACACACAGGACGCATAATGGTTGCCAGAGGGGACCGGTGGGAGGTTGGGCAAAACGGGGGAAGGGCAGTGAGAGGTAGAGACCTCCAGCCCTGGGATGAGTCAGTCACAGGAGTGTGGGGTACCGCATCGGGATACAGTCGATGATCTTGTAAGAGCCACTGACAGGACAGAGGGAAGCGACCCCCATGAGCAGAGTGTCACATATACACTTGTCAAATCACTGACCTGGACACCAGAAATGAACGTAACTTGTGTATCAACCATACTCAAATTTAAAAAAAAAAAAAGTAAACAAAAAAGTAGAGGAAGCCAGGCCAGGGGGCCAGGCACCGGGCGGGCTATGGGGGAGCACGTTCTCCTGTCGACCAGGCAAGGCCCCACCGGGAATTCGAGAGGATTCGGGAGGATAGGCACTGGACACACGGCGTCCACAGGGACTCCTCCGGGCCCCACCATCCAGGCCAGAGTACCTAACATGCTCTTTCCGCAGCCCACCCGAGGGAACGAAGCCCCCGCAGGCCAGGTGGGGCATGGAAAGACACACGCCTGGCATGCGGCCCAGCTCAAGCCACTAATTACCTTCATGGCCCGAAGCAAGTCACTTTACCTCTTGGCCGGTTTCCTCCTCTGCACGGCAGTGATAACAATCCAGCCCGACCAGCCCAAGAGAGATAAACGGTCTACAAGGCCCTCTGGAAAGCCGACTGTGTTTATACCATTGTAGAGTGCTGTTATTACCCAGGGGTGGGCTTGGGGAGGGCCCCTCCTGGTCTGACCTGAAATGTCACTCCTGGACAGGATGCTGGCTCCAGTCCTTTCCTGAGGGCAGCCCAGGGGGTGGGGAGGGCCTGTTTCTAAAGGAGGGAACTGAGCACTCAGCAAACATTCACTGATGGTGGTGATGATCTTTGATATGATCCCGTCAGGACGCCACACCCTGACATCAGCCCGGCAGGCTCCCCCGCCCCTCCCACCACACCGGCGGCCGGGAGTCGTGGTCGCCCTCCCGGGCATCACTCCCAGCCTCCACTTCCCGCCTGGAAAGCTGTCCTCTCACACCCCACCCGTCCCGCCAGAGGAAAATTCCTGCAGTGGATCTCGTGGGGCAGAGGCGACGACCTGGGGAGGGGAGCAGGAAGGCTGGCAGCCACGGGGGGGGGGGGGGGGCAATTCCTGGGCTAAGTCTTCTGGACCCCCAGGCCCCACAAACACGTGCACGGAAGCCACTGTGACTTGGTCTGGGTCTACCCCGAAGGAGGAGGCTAGCTGCTCCTGGCACGGGTCAGCAGGGGGGCGGCAGGAGGCCCAGGGCTCAGGGACTGAAGAGCGGCGACTTCTGTGGTCCCCCTCCCCCCGCCCGGAACAGCTGGCTTCACACAGCTGGCCCGCTGTCTCCTTCCCAACATGGGGTCGTGCTCGTCATCTCACTGGCTTCTTGTCACAGCTAGCTCCGTGTTTCCCAGGTGCCAAACCCAAGGCCCATGGGGGGTGACCGGTGGCTCCGGAGAGAACCCCAGCCCAGCCTCGCGACACGAGCATGGCTCCCCCACAGCAGCGCCCGTCGGGAGGAGCCTCAGCGGACTCGTGAGTCGCTGACTCGGCCATACCTCCCTCCTCCCCCATCTTGGCCCTCCTGTTTGGAGAGACCAGCACTCCTGATGAGGGGCCCCCAAAGGAGGAGCAGGACTAGCGGGGGGAGGACATGGAGAGAGCAGAACGGCGCTACCTAGTGCAGGGTGGACACAGTGCGAAGGACCCAGCCTGGAGCAGTCCTCCCTCCGGCCCAGAGACCAGGAGGAGGCAGAGGGAAGGGTCTGGTGCCAGCTCGGGGAGAGTAGCCACAGCTGTACCCCACGACCCTGCTAGGCCCCAGGGGAAGGGTCTCTCCTACCTCCCGCCGGGGCCACTTCTCTCTTCGCCCCTTTCACTGACAAGAGAGTGACAGCCAAGTGTGGAGAAGTCTGGAAGCTGGTCAGTCCAATCCCCACCAGGGTAGAGGGCAGTCCTGGAATTGAAGCCCGGGCATTGTTGTCCTGGACCACAGGTGGGGAGGGAATTGGGAACCCCCCACCGCCCAGCCAGTTTTCTTAGGAAGGAGGATGGGTCTGGTTGCTCAGTGGGGCAGGGAGCTGGGGCACAGACAGGGACCAGAGACAAGAAGGCTTGTCCCTAAGTCCTGGGCCAACCTTGCTCCCACTCCTCCTCTGGGCCCCGATTGCAGATGCTGGATTTCCTTTAGATTAATCACGGGCCTGAGATGGAAATGGAGTCTTGGAGGCAGGGAGGCCAGCAAGAGGAGGCAGAGGCAGCCTCAAGACAAGGAAAGGGAGCAACACGGCAGGGATGGGGTGGGGCTTATGGAGCCCCTCGCAGGCCCCAGGCTTCCAGGCAGGTGTTCAGATGTGGGGACTCTGCTAGGGCCCATCCCAGTGGTAGGGTACAGGCGCCCCTAGGAGCCCATTCCTGGAGAGCAGTTCTCTGGGGAAATAACTAGGCAATCCCGATGAGTCGGTTACATGTTACAGCCTTGCGTTTTCCTTTTGCTGTTCCTGGGCTTTTAGCAAAGTCCTGTATGAAGGTTCTAGCCCTGATCCAGCCGTGCCGGGGGTGCCGGAGGACCCAGGGTCCACCTCTGGGCCAAGGTGTTAAAGGTCAGTACCCCCAGGGACCTGGCAGGGGGCAGAAGAGAAGTCAGCAGGGGGTCCTGGCCAAGGTAAATCTGCTACAGCCCCCCCTCCCCCAGTCTCTGCCCGCCCCCTCCAACTCAGGAGGGTCAGGGGGTTCCCAGTAGGGCAGTTTTCCTTCCAGATCACTTTTCTGCATCCGGAACCCCAGCTGTCCTGTCACTTTGACAGCACATCCGTCCCTGGCAACTTCAATCTGGACCAAGGCTTCTTGGAGGAGAAAAAGAAATGGCCACAGACTTGTCACAGTAACCACCACCACCCCCAAGTTTCCTGGAATGAAGCCCCGCCCTCCAGTCGGCCCCCCCTACCCCCACCCAGAACCGTGCCAGAAAAGACTCCCTAAGAATTCGACATCATCCACCAAGCCAGAATTTAAAAATAATTATATTAATAATAAATATGTTAAATTACATTTAAAACAATAAATAGAAAAATAAACTGATAAATAAAATCAACAGGTACAAAATGTTTCAAAATTTCAACCAAAGAGAACACACAGACAGACGACAGAGACAAATGGACATAACGTGAGGGTGCTTAGACACGTCAGAGGAACCCTTCACAGTTTACGACCCGGCTCCCTCCTCGCCTGGTCACCCTTCTTCTCTGCCCAGCTTGGGAGACCAGGAGACTTGTGGCTGCGGTCTTTGGGGACGCCAGCCAGCGCAGGGAAGCGTGGGGTTCCACCTCGGTGCCCTTCTGCAAAGCAACCTTGAGCCCGGGCTGTGGGTTCGGGCTGCGGGTTCGGGATGGGAGTGCGCGGCAGAGCGTGATTAGTCCCTACAGAGGCAAGTCGGTGCTGTTGTGCCGGGTTTTCCTGGCAGTGCCATCGTCTCGGGGCAGCGCCCTCTGCAGGTTGGACATGGCCACGGTCTTTTTGAGGTCAATCACGGCGTAGGAGTCTGAGCTGCGGGCGGGGTGGGTGGTGGGCACGGGGGCTCGGGGGACCGAGGGGTTCTGGGGCCCCTTGGGACGGTCTCCACCCCAGCCCTTCAGCTCCACCTGGATGTAGTTGAGCTGCCTGGGGGGCTCGGGGCCCGGCCGGCGGAAATCAAAGTTGAAGACCCTCGGGGAGCCTCGGTGGCGGGTCAGTGGCACAGGAAAGCTGCCATGGCTACGGAGGGCAGCCCGGGTGCTGGTGGGCTTCTGCAGTGGGGTCTCGTCCTCCTCGCCTTCAGGAAAGCCATTGGAGGAGGGAGTGAGCCCGTCCCTCGAGTCTCCGTCATCCCCAGCCTCCTCCCCCAGCTGCTGGCTGTGGCTCTCCCACACAGGGGGCAGGGAGGGCAGGTTCTCATAGTGCAGCAGGGCGGCCCGGCGGTGGGAAAGGCCATTCCAGCCTGGTTCCTCCGTGCTCAGTCTCCAGCCGGCCCCGGGCCGCAGCCCCGCGCTGACGTTCTCATAGGTGCACTTGGGCTGGGCCGGGCACTCGGAAGCGCCCTCGTTGTTGTTGTTGTTGGGGGGGGCCTCATGCAGGCTGGGGCAGAGGCCCTGGCACTTCACCATGTGCCGCCGAGCGGGGGTGGGGCCCAGCACGAATTTCACCTGGCCCGGCTGCAGGAACACCTGGGCATCCCGGGGGTCAGGGCCTCCGGGCTGGGGGGGGCAGGGCGCCTGGCCCTCGGGCAGGGGCTGCAGGCAGTGCCGGCTCCGGCGGTGGTCATCCTCGCTGGCGGGCGTGTTGACGTAGGTATGGGACTAGAGGAAGGAGTCCAAGGGAAACGGGAGGGCGCAAGGGCAGGGAAGAAGGGGAGAGCAGAAGGGACAGCGTAAGAGAAGCGCAGAGGAGAAGAGCCAGAGGATCCCCCTGCTTCCTGGTGCTCCCAACTTCCCTGGGAAGCTACATCCCTTATCTGGGCAGTAAGGGGCCCTATGGACTCTCTTCCCTTGCCGTGATCCTTAGGAGGGTCTGTGTTTCCTGACCCCCCTCTCCACCGAGACCCACGGGGAGGAGCGGCTTGCTCACCTGCTCATCAGGGGCAATGAGGGCATGAGTAGACTCTTCCCCAAGCGAGGGGTGTCGCAGGCTGCTTGTCGAGGGGCGCCGGGGTGCTGAGAATCTCGGGCCCTCTCCCGGGCAGCCGAGGAAGCCATTGGAGAAGCTGGAGACAGTGTAGCCTAGAGCTGGGCACACAGGAGACAAGCCCACGTCGGGGCGGGAGGTGGGGGTCCTTACACCACCTGCAACTGCACACGTGGCATCCCGGGAGTCCCCGGGGAGGAGAGGAGACACTCCCCGGGCCCCCCAGGTGGTTAGCACCGCTGACCCAGCAGCCCCCAGTCTCTCTCACCTCTCCATTCCTCAAACCCTGCCCCTTCCCCCAGTCCGGCCTTAGCCGAAACACTTTAGGCCACCTTGTCGTCCCTGAACTTGTCCCTTCACCTCACTCTAGGTCTGCCAGTGAGCTCCAGGGAAGGGCCCAGACATCAGGGATGGCATTTCTCTACCTTCTGCCCCCTATGGGTCAGCCCACGGAAAGAACAGCGAGCAGGGGCTCAGGGAATAAACAAGTGGAAGGTGTGGGAACCTCTCTAGAAGAGTCACGGGCCAAGATGCCTGCACCGAGTCAGGAAAGGTAGACGGGCATGATCGAGTAGATAGAAGGAAGGAAGCAAAATAGCTCCAGACTGCTGTTTCCATGGAAACTCAATGTCTTCCTGTCTGCTCCCGGACCATCAGTCACGACAAGGCCCAGGACTCCCCAGTCTCAGCCCGAGTCACCTGATTGGCCCAGACCAGGCCTTATTAGTCCCCAAGAGTCAACAGATGGCGGGTGGCTGGCCTGGAGGGCTGGGGGCCGTCCCACCCGCCTGCCTGGCACTTCCTGGAACTGTGCCCAAGTGTACAAGCGCGGAGGCCGAGGAGGGGGGGTCTCCTCACCATTGGGGGGCTGGGGGGCCCGTGGGAGGCCGAGCTCAGCCGGGTGGCTGTTGCGGGTGACGATGACGGGCTCCTCCATCACGTTGATGCTGTTACACTGCATGAGATCCTGAAGCAGGTTGAAGATCTCCTCGGCCCGGGAGCACTTGAAGGCGAATATCCCTGGAGGAGGAGACGGAGAAATGAGGCTCCTCTCCCCAGAGAGGCTGAGCAGAGGCACAACACTCAGGGACTGTCCCTGAACTCGAGTCCCAGGCCTGCAGGGGGCGGGAGGGCCCCTCTGCATCCCCAGCACCCCCTAAGATCCAAGAGTTCCGGGAGAAGTTGGGCCCAAGGCCCCCCGCTGTCCCGCCCACTAACCATGACCGTGGGCTAGAGATCTCTACCTCACCTGAACTCCTCCCTGGCCCGATCATGTTCACAAGTGAGGGGGTACACAGGTGGGGCGGAAGTCACCATCAAAGCAGAAAAGGATAGTAGCTGCTCCTTAGCCACAGTTTTGCTTTCTGCGGGTTCAGTGACCCCAGTCAACTGGGGTCTGGAAGCAGACGAGCCTCCTTCTGATGGCCTGTCAGAGTGTCAGCAGGAGCATCCCGCAACCTCACACTGCCTGCGTCCTTCCCCTCACCTCCCCTCATCGCGTGGGCTGGTTACATTCCCGCACCATCACAAGAAGGGGGAGCAGATACCGCGTTTTGAGAGACAGACCACATTCACGTAACTTTTAGCACAGTCCACTGCTGTGTGTTTGATCTTATCGTTGTCGTTGTTAACCTCTCATGCGTATAGTAAAATACGTAGCATATACAGGTTCCGTACCCTCTGTTCCAGGTACCCACGGGGGGTCTTCCCTGCAGATAAGGCGGGGGTACTACTGTGTGAGTGACTATCCCACTTCCCATGCTGGCCTATCTCCCTCTGCCTCCCGCCCTTTGCTCCCCGGAGAAAACTGAGCCCGACCCTCGGCTCGATGCCCAACCACGTGCAAGCTCTCTGAAGGCAGGAGAGTGTGTTCTGCTCAACGCTCGTTCTCATTCGCTGGGCGCTTAGCCCAGGGCCCGGCCGAGAGAGGATGCCTACCCTGGGAGGCCACTGACCTCACGGAGCCTAACCTCCGGTGCAGAAAGGAAGAGAGGATGCGCGGACTCGCCCGGGACGCCCACGGCCGGGCCCTCACGCGGCTCTTCCGCGCAGCTGCCCCTACAGCCCCTCAGGCTCCAGGGCGGCAGCTCACAGTCCCACAGACGGCGGGACTGGGCTGAGTATCTGCGATTCAGGGGTCCAACGATGGCCCTGGGGTGTTGGGCCAGCCTGGGATTCTGCACACCCCATCCTGGCAAGCCTACCTGGGGTGCGAACGTGCACAGATTCACGACAAAGATCAAGCAAACCAGCCTGGGATACGGGACAGCTGACTTTTGCAGGAATGAGACAGCAAGGACAGAGGGGAGGAGAAGGAAAAGGACCCTTCTGGCAAGGTATGTTAGGAGCGAGGAGAGGATGGGAAAGCCCGCAGTTCAGGGAGAAGCCGGTGGGGGGGCCCAGGGCTGCCCCTCTGGAATCCCAGGTGTGGACGAAACACCACAACGAGAAGCCCCTTCCTGTCGTCTTTCTGCTCAGCCAATGTAAGCGCCTCTGGTGCAGAAGCCCAAAGGGGAAGATGGTGGGGGGCTCTCAGCCAACAGGGGGTCAGAGACTCACTGCTGTGACGGCGGCCTCGTCAGAGAAGCCTGTTCCTGCCGCCCCAGCAGTCACAGCCCTGTCTACGTCTCACGAGAGCCCGGCCCGGGCTCCTTCTGCAGAGCTCGGGTCTGGGTCCTAAGAGCTAAGCCCAGACCGTGCTCCTCCTTCAAGAAGCCGTGGCGGGCTCTGGCCTTGGCTTCCTGGAATGATCAGGACTCTCTGACCCTGGCTGCGGGGAGGAAGGGGAAGGAGGGAGAAATACATCACACTCTAGGTGACAGGAGGCAAAGATTAACCTCTTGCGGCTTCCTCTGTACATCAGAGACCCAAGAGCCCGGGCTCAGCAGAAAGTCTGTTCCCACAGAGGGGACAAGGGGTGCCCTCTAAACTGGAGAAACCGAGGACGGAGGGACCACTTGCCTTCCCAGGCGGGCTCCGGCCGGGAGCACTGGCTCCTGCCCTCGGGCCGTGCAACAACCGCCCTCACGACAGGACCCGGGCTGAGCCGCAGTGCCCGAGGACAGAGAGCACTGGCCCGGGCGTCTGCTGAGTTCCGTAGTGCCATGCTCCGTGCTCTCGGTCACCGCCCCTGCAACACCTGTCCATCACGGGCGTCCCCACGGTCCCCGGTCCCCGGGGCTCTGACCTCCCGCCCCCACCCCGTGCCAGCGCGCGGCAGGAGCAGCACTCACCCTGGCCCGTCTGACAGCGGCGGCCGCTCTCGAAGGAGAAGAGGTTGGAGTCGTAGCCGTAGCGCCGCAGGCAGAGGTAGGGCCAGCGGACGGCCTCGCGCCGCTGCAGGTGCAGCACCAGCTCGCTCTGCGTCAGCTCCATGACCCCGGAGCCGAGCTCCACCCCCTCGTCATCCACATTCGTCACCTGGCGGGCAGGGAACCGAAGGGTCAGCGGGTGCGGCGGACAAGTATGGGCCGGGGTCCCCGAGTCACCGGGAGGCAGGCCAACGCAGGGCGGGGGCTGGGCGGCCTCAGGGGCTCCCTCGCCTCTACCGGGCTCTCCGGGAAGCCACGGGACCACCGGGAAACCCAGCAGATGAAGCAGTGCCCTTCCCTAGGTCTCAGCTTTGGCACTTGGGCAGTGAGGGAGGGGTGGTCAGTTGACGTCCAAGGCTAGAGGACCTCCACGGTCCCCGGCTTGTGCCCAAGGACGGGACGCTGGTAGCGGAGGGGGTTCTGTTACAAACTCAAAAGCAGAACGCAGACCTCCTCCACCACCTCCCCAGCTCCAGGACCTTGCCGAGGGCTCCCTCTTCTGGCAGGAGTGAGAAGGAGCAGGAGAAGCTGGGCCTCAACACGTTGGGTGTGAGGAGGGGAGGTGCGAGGTGGAGGGGACCAGGGGCTGCCCCGGTCCACTGGGCCTGGCCTTCGCTTCCCGAAGCCAACAGCCAACGCTCAAATAGAGCTCACTGTGCGTTACGCATACTTGACGTATATTAACTCAGAAACACAGACTTTTGTTGTTTTCTCCAAAAAATATTCTATGTATAGCGACAAAGGGATGCTGGCAGGACTGAATGTTCCAAAAGCATGATTTTTGCATCGCAGCATCTCTGCACTCCTTGGAGGCCATTCACTGTAGGAGAGCCACACAACGGGCAGTGGCCGGGCCCCTGAGGACTCTGAACAAGCCACTGCCCCAGCCTTCGACTCCACCTTCTCTAGGGAGGCAAAGGCAACTGGACAGGTTGGCTCATGCCCAGGAGGCCATGCTGGGAGCTCAGGAGAGGAGGGAGCTGTGGGTACCTTGAACTTGGCGGGGTGGCTGTCTGGGACGCTGTCTCTGTTCAGGCAGCTGCAGCAGCCCCCCATGGTGTCAGAGCAGCCAGTCCGCCCTATGGGAGAACGAAAGAGAGGTCAAGGTCAGCTCCAAAAAGCCTTGCTTCGGGGACTCTGGCCGAACCAGCTTGTTGTGATAACCTACTCTTGGACATAGTACGACCCTGTCCCTCCTCTATGAAATTCACTCTCTCAGTCCAGGGCCCGACATGCATTGGAGAAACATTAATTCCAATTAGGATAAGTTAAAGATTAAGGCTAACAGAAGGATGGGAGACACTTCTCAGAGGTAACAGCTGATCTGCACCTAGAGAAGTGAGGAGGAATTTGACTGATGTAATGAAAGGGAAGGGGCGCCTGGGTAGCAGGAAAAGCCCAGATAAAGCAGGGAGGGGAGCCTGGGTGGTTCAGTCGGTTAGGTATGCAACTCTTGATTTCGGCTCAGGTCATGATGTTAGGGTTGTGGGATCGAGTACGAGCCCGAGCTCCGTACTCATGAGTTTGCTTCTCCCTCTCCCTCCGCTCCTCCTCCCAGTCATGTTCTCTCTCCCTCTCCCTCTCTCAAACAAATTAATTAATTAAAATTTTTTTTAAAAAGGCAGGGACCAGAAGAAGTGATTTGCTTCAGAGGGAGCCGGGTCCAGGCCTTCATCCGCATTTAGCACAGAAACTGTTAGTAACTTGGGAATAACTTGGGAGTCCCCCACACTTTGGCCTGGACCTTCCTCTTTTTTTTTTTTCCCCTTCTTTTTCACCTCACCCTTCCCACATCACCCAAACTCTCTCTTCTTCCCTCACCACCAACCCAACATCGACCTCAAATTTATCTTTTTGATGTTCTCTTCTATGAGGCATCACATCATGCTCACAAGATACAGTAAGAAGACTGAACTTGTAATAGAGCACATTTTTTTATAACCTTGATTAAGTATTTCTTCCTTAAAAAAATAAATGCTCAGGTTGCTTCCCTTTCGTCTAAAGAGAAGATCAGAGAGGAGACCACCAAGCTGGAGTGACCTAAGGGAGCAAACAAATGCACAGAACACTCCCAACCAGAAGGGGCTACAACTTGAAGCGAGAAATGAATCTGTAAGGAGCACCTGGGTGGCTCAGTGGGTTAAGCCTCTTGACTCTTGATTCCAGTTCAGGTTGTGATCTCAGGGTCATGAGATCGAGCCCTGCATCAGGATCCATGCTGACCATGGAACCTGCTTAAGATTCTTTTTCTCCCTCTCCCCCTCCTGCTTGTGCTCCCTCCCTCTCTCTCAAATAAATAAATATATCTTTAAAAAAAAAAAACAGATCTTTAAGATCAGATATCCTTCCAAAACTCCCACTGTATGTGTAAAGCCTTGAACAATCCTGACCTGTATCCCCCATTCCACCCAACTTGGAAAACTCCAGAAAAATGCCTTCTATACACAGCTCTCACCTCACCCAGGCCATTGGGGAGCTGACCATGGGAGGGGCATGGGGAAGGACCCCCACTTTACTCCCCCTGTTCTTGGTGGGGCATCATGGCGAGTAGTCTGCAGAGAAGCCACTTGGATCCCTCTGGGACACACCTGGGGCTCACCTAGCACAGGAGACAGAGACCACAGGTTAGTGGAAACCTTCCATCCTCACCCCAGTTGCTAATGAAACTCACTTGCTGTCAGTCCATCCCACCTGGATATTTGTCCCAGGTCCTAATGGGACCGAAACACAACGAAGAACGTAAGATCAAGGGCAAAGGGGCCACAGATTCCAAGCCCGACAGGCCCTGAGAGGGAGCGACTCCCTTGGTAGCGATGAGTTTGAAGTCTGAGGCAGCCTTTTAGTTGCCTCTAGAACCCATCTGAATTCCATTATAACCACCACCAAAACCACCACCTTACCTTTGCACAGAGCTTTAAGTCTACAGAGAACATTCTCAAAAGGACCCTGTGATGTACTGAAAAGAACACTGGCTTAAGATTGAGAAAACCAATATTCTAGTCTGTTTTGTGGCCACTAAGTATCTGAGAGACTCTGGCAAGGCAATCCCCCACCTCCCACCTCAAGGCCTTAGTTTTCAAGGGAAACATCTGTAAACGGTGAGGATTCTAGCTTAAATAACTTCTAGAGGTAAGTAGGTAGGGAAAAGGTCACGAAAATGGACATTTGCCTCTTCCAGGACAAGCTAATAAGCTCCCTCAACCTCACATTTGGAAGCTTGAGAGATTTTCTGTCCCCCAAGATCTGAACAGCCTACAGTTTTAATGTAAATGCTAATAATAATCAAAATTTCAGAGATGTGAGCCCCAGGTGGACAAACTGACAAGCCAGGATGTCGTAGAGCCTTCAAACCCCACCCTCCTGCTTTCCAAAAGCAATTATCCTTTCCCAGGGCCCCCTGTGCTCTCCTTCCGCATACAACTTCCCAGGTAAAAGGACCCCCACCCTCCTGGCCTGGCTTTAGAAGGAAGCAGGGCGAGAGAGGTGTGCACAGCCCAAACGGAGGCAGCTGGGAAAATACTGAGGCTTGAGGCACCAACAGGGAGTCAGGGTGAAACCAAGAATTATAGGGTGCAAGATGGGGGAGGGTGTTGCACCTTCTTCTGTCCCCTGCATTTGTCTTTAAGATATCAGGACATATCACGACACTTCAGTGAGGAGGAGGGGTACGCTGGCTGGGACAGGAAGGGGCTCTGGTCTGGGATAAGTGTGGATTGGAGATGAGAATGTCAGGGTAGGTTATGGGGACCCAAAATATATGAGGGCTCGGGAAAACGTGGGCAAGTTTTTTGAATTTGAGCATGGTGCAGGGAGAATAGGGCGTATGCGGGATCAGAGGAATCGCAAAGCTCTGGAAGCATTTGGGGGTATCCCGGTATATGGTGGCTCTGCGGGCGTTATCAGAATTCGCAGGAGTGAGGGGATCGCGGGGGCTCCAGGACAAGCGAAGGTGTGTCCGGGGGTGGGGGTGGGGTGGTTCTGGGGAGTGAGCGACAGATTCAGGTTGCAGGGCTGTCAGGGGAATTTCTAGAGACATCGGGAAGCAATGGGGGAGGTCGGGGCCGCGCGCCTTCCCTGGATCCCGCCTCCAGCCCCGGGACTCCACCGCCCGCTAGCCCAGGGCTTCCTCGGGAGGGAGCGGAGACTGTGGCGCGGCGCGGTGCGGCCTCGGTGGAGCCGCCTCGTCCCCGCCCCGCCGCGCCCCGACTCACATCGCCCCGCGGCCCGGGCGGCGCCGGGCCCCGCTCCCGGGTCCCGCTGCAGCAGCCGCCGCCCGCCCGGAGCTAAGGCCTCCCTGCCCCGCCCCGCCCCGCGGCCGCGGGGTCGGAGGTCACTGGCAGCACCAACGAGACGCTGCGGGCGGGCGGACCCGATCGGGGGCGACCGGCGCGCAGCCTAGAAGGTCCCTTTGGAGGACTTTGCGGTCGGGAGCAAGGAGCATGCGCAGACGCCAGAGGGCGCTCCGGGCCAGCTGCGGAGCTAGCCCCCCGCGGGGGCGGGACTAAGCGGAGCCAGGGCGGGGCGCGGGGCGGGGCGCGGGGCGCGGGGCGGGGCTGAGGAGGGAACCAGAGATGGGACCAGATGTTTCCACTCCCGGGATCAGAAAAGGGACCCGGGTAGGGGAGAAACGAAAAAGATAGGGGAAGGGCCTGAAGGGACAGAAGGGAGAAGGAGAAGACGAGGGATCCCTAAAAAGGGCTGGGGACCGGCGGAGGCAACTGGGTGAGGGTTGAGGACACCCCGAGAGGGGCGGGGATGAAGTGGGTACCTGCTGGCTAAGAAAGGCGTACTGTTCCGCGAGCGATTGAAGACTCGGCATCACTGCGGCTCCCGGGTGTCTGCCTATGCCCCTGGGGTACGGTGCCGGCGCTACACCCCTGGGAGTGGGAAGGGGGGCAGTGGAGCCTGCACATTTTCCACCCGGGGATCCCCCAAATTCTTTCCTTCAGGCTGCAACTCCAGGCCCCGCCCGAGCCGCCGGCTCTACTAGTCCGGGAGGGGCGGGCAGGGGCCGCGGGGAGCGTGGGAGAGGAAGGGGCGCGCTCCCGGGGCGGGCAGAGGCTGGCGCTGAGGCCTCGGGGTGGGGACTGGGTGGGGGACCCGACGGCGGCATCTATCCAGAATGGTCCGGACGCCGGCGAACAGCGAGGGTGAGACCCCAGCAGAATCCCATTCCCTCCCGTAAGGTGCGGGCAGACAGACTGCGAAACCCAACTGACTCCCGGAGAAGTCCAAGAAAAAACTTTGGAGATCTGTCGAGAGGGCACTTGGCGGAACCGGACACTTCTCCGTCTCACTGTCGGTGGGACACCTTCCCATCCTTTTACCTCCCTAGTCCCTAGGGCCGCGCGGGCTCTGCCCTCGAGGGCACGGGTGGATTGGAAAGGTCGAACTCTTGAGCCCCGTTGCACCTGCGCGGGGTAGGGGTGGGGGGGACCGGAGAGAAGGGGTTCAGCCCTGAGGGGAGGGGAATTCTTGAGGGAATCCAGCATGTTAGTAAGGAACAGCACTGGTCCAGTGCTGGGTGGAGGTGGGGAAATGGAAGGGTGAGGGGTGAGAGCTGATTTCTGAGCGTTGTTTCTGTGGGGGGCAGTTTCATACAAACTATAACCTGGAAGAGAGGGTGCAAATCCACTCTAAGGTCCCAGTTGGCCCCTTTTCTGTGCCCAACTGTCTCCCAAGTACCTCTCGCTGCCTGGAGCAAGGGCAGTCCTGTTAGGGGAAGTGGCTACTCTTGGCTCTGAATGTGAACAGCCCATCCTGGCTGCTTTCCACAGGAAACTGACCAGAGGGACAGACTGGAAAGGAAGCAGGTGGGTGTGGAAGCAGGGACGGGTGGCACAGGACCTCTGAAAGGGGGGGGGGCGGTGGTGCTCAGGGCTGGGATGCAATGTAACTGTTATAGTCCAAACCTTGTTCCCAACTCCACAGCTCGGTCTTCTAGAGGCCTGGGATTTGGTGAGGCCCTCCTGTGCCCAGCTGCTGTTAGAATCTATCCGGGATCTCAAAGGCAACCTCTTCCTAGGACATCCCTCAGCTTTCTAATGTGACCTTAGGGAAGTTATCCTCAGTTTGTTTCAACCATCAAGTGGGATAACAGAAACTATCTGGTAGGATTGGTTTGAGAATGCATTATATTGTGTAAAATGCTAGTATAGTCCCTTGCACAGAGTAAACATTATAGAAAAGTTTGCCCTGGTTCTTTTGCTTCCTGAGGTGCTGTATACACCTGCCCAGAGCCCCAGCCTCATTCTGCCGGGTCTCATCTCTGTCTTACTCACTGGACTCCTTGAGGGCAGGGCCCATCGCTTTTGTAATTAGGTAGTCCCCCCTCAGCCCCCAAGATACTGTGTTCCTGCTAGGGCTAGCCCCGAGGAGGGCCGAAGGGATGTGTTTAGAATTACCCAGTGAAATTGGAAATTGCTGCTATAGGTAGAAGCCAGAAGCATAAGAGTTTCCTCTGTCCTCGAGCTTAGAGACTAGATGAGGAACTCAAACAGGCACAGGGCACAAAGAGAAAGGTTAGTACTAAACGTCGGGGTGTAGACTGTACTTCCTTCTGGAGCTCAGGAAAGGGAGAGCTGGTATGGGCTCGAGGGACTGAGAAGGGCTTCCTTTTACCTGGCCTGAGCCTACATCTGGGAAAGTGGGGCCTGTGTCAGGAGCGCCTGTGTCAGGGGCCTGTGGCAGGAGCTACCACCCCTGGGGAGGGGGGTGAGGGGCCAGTCTGCCCAAAGCCTCAGTTGAAAAGCGGAATGCCCAATGTGGGCCTCCCCTTTCCTCCTTCTCAATCTTGGGAGACCCCAGAATTTGAGCTTTGGAAACTTTAGAGCTGAAAGGCCTGGCCTCAAGATCTGGCCCAGTCACTTGGTACCTGTGTGACCTCGGGCATTTATGCTTCCGGAGCCTCAGTGTAGCCATCTGTAAAATGGGGACAGGAATACCACCCACGTACATCATCTGGTCGTTGGAGGGATGGGAGGAGATCATTCCCTGGCATATTGTAAGGGGCCAATAAATGGAGGGTGTTCTTGTTTTCTGGGCAGACTTTGTCACCAATGTCAGTTCTGAACTCTGACTGGCCCCGCCAAGGGGAGAGCCTCAGCCCTCAGGAGCCGGGTCCTCTAGCCAGCTCAGACGGTGACCCAAGCCCCTTGCCAGAGGAGGACCCTGAGGAGACTTCTGCTCAGGTAGTGGGAGCCCTTCCCTTCCCTCTGAGACCTCCTCCCGCTTCCACCACCTGGAAGGTAGTTAGCCTTTGTGCCCAGCCTCCCATGGCCCTTTTTTCCTCTGCAGGAATCCCTATCTGTATAGCCCCTTCAGGATGGGACGTGGGGGTCTGACTTTAAACTTATTCACATGAAGACACATTATCTCTCCCCGGGGGGTGGGGTGGGGAGGGATCTGTGTTGTCAAAGCACACTCTAGACTTTGGCTCCGATGGAGGGAGTAAACGGGGCTGATTTAAAGCCTAAGAAAGGATGCCTTTTTGGGGAATGGGGCCTCCCCAACCTGCTTCAGTCAAACCACAGATGCAGGCGTGGGTCCGCTGTCCTTGTCTTGGTCTGGAAGGAAGGGGTGCTTGGAGGTCATTCCGGATTGGAGAAGAGGTGGCAGTGAGGACGGAGGAAAGAAGAGCAAGGCCAACCTAACCACCCATCTCCTGCATCTCCTCAGGATCCTGAAGTTCTGAGCTTGGGGGTCGCTGGCCTGGACCCCCACGGGGCTCCCAACTGGCCTGGGCTTCGGAGCCTCCTGCAGCAGCTGCCTCCACAGGACAGTGATGTGGGTCCCCCTCTCTCCAGCGTCCGGATCTCTCGCCTCTCTCTCGCTCTTTACTGTGGGTCCAGAAGCCAGAGGACCTGGATCTAGGGCCTGGCTGCCTGTGCCACTAACTGGGGAAGTCATCCCCCCCCGCCAGCCTGAGTTTTCAAGTCTACACAATGGGGGCAATAGCATCACTCTGCCCACAATGCTTAGCTGAAGAGCAAATGAGAAAATGGACATGAACCACTTTTGAAACTGATAATGGAATGTACAGATGTAGAGAGTATGGTTAAGTATTTATTGAGGCCCTATGTGTGCCCAGACTAAAGGCTTACACTCCAGTTCGGGGAGCTGGGTGGCGGGGAGCAGGGCAGGAGAGCATGGAATCAATTGGAAAAAAAAACCACACACACAAAAAAAACCGGAAAGTGATAGCACCAGATCATGGCAGGTAAGGCTCTAAATTTGTGGGGACAGAGCTCAGCGGGCTGTCAGGACCCGAGTGGTGGCCATTCCTGGGGGAAGGTGAGACTGGGGTAGACTTCCTCCATCTCTCTTCCCTCTCTCCCTCTCCTTCTCAGTGCCCTTCTGTGTTATCTCCTGCACCTCCTGAAGCTTCTACAATCTTCTTTTGACCTAGCAGCTAAGCCTTCTCCCTCCAGTTAAACTCTAGTCTTGCCTGCTGGGGCTCTCCCAGTCTCAGTGGGGGCCTATTTCTGCAGGAGCGCTACTGCCTGGCCCTTGGGGAGGATGAGGTGGCCGAGCTGCGGCTCTTCTGTGCCCGGCGGAGGCGGGAGGCCCTGGGACAGGGGGTGGCCTGCCGGGTACCTCCCAAGCTGGCAGAACACACCTGTGAGAAGGTATGTGGCGTTCCCCCCACCCCATTTCCCTTTGCCTTCTCACTTTGGCAGAAGGGGCGAGTTCCAGGGACTCAGGTCGGGGAAAGGGGTTTGGGGATTGACAGTTTGACACACTTGAAAAAGAGAAGCGAGTTTAGGGGTTCTCGGTGAAGCCTGCAGTGGAGATGGGGTTGCCAGGGGTCTGGGGGGAACAGTTAGGTTGGGTTGGGATGAAGAGCCAGGAGGGAAGCCAGGAGCGTGGTGTGGCCTCTGCCCAGCCCAGCACCCCCTGCCCGGCAGTGCAGAGAGCGGCTGAGGCCTGGGGAGTACGGCGTGTTTGCAGCCCCGGCAGGAGAGCGGCGCGGCTGGCACCCGGCTTGCTTCACCTGCCAGACCTGCGGTCAGGCCCTGATAAACCTCATCTACTTCTACCACGACGGGCGTCTCTACTGTGGCCGTCATCACGCAGAGCTGCTGCGGCCGCGCTGCCCGGCTTGTGACCAGGTACGGCAAGAAGGGGGTTGCTGGGAGGGGGCTGCCCAGGGTCCAACGTGGCAGGATATAAGGGGACACTTCTGCCAGTACCGGGGAGTGAAGAACTCAAAACCAGCCTGGGACCTTTGTGTTCCCTGTTGCTCTGACTTGAGTTCTGGGCATGGGGACCCATTGCCTTGTGCCCTCCCCCACTGCAAGCAGAATCCCCCAGCTTTTCTTGGACTGAGAGAATTTCTCCGGAGCAGGGACTGTTGGACAGACGTTAGTCTCATTTGCCTGGTGCCCAGTGCTGTGCCCGATCAGGCGAAGCCCTGCCATAGTGTCAGCATAAGAGGCCGGGGAACCCTGGGTTGGGGGTCCAGGCGGCCGGGGTGGCACTTTTTCAGCCTGTGCCACCTGCTAGCGGGATCTTGGCTAGGCCAATCAGCCCTCCCTGCATCCGAGAGGGGTTGAGTAGATCAGATGGGATGTCTGTAGACGTGCTTTAGCGTTAACTGGGTATAAGGCGTGGTTATTGGGTGAATGAATGAGTGAATGAATGAATGAATGAATGAGCTGTTCTCCCTCCCTCTCCCAGCTCATCTTCTCTCGGCGCTGCACTGAGGCGGAGGGACGGCGATGGCACGAAAATCACTTCTGCTGCCAGGACTGCTCTGGGCCCTTGGGGGGGGGACCTTATGCTTTGCCGGGGGGCGGCCCCTGCTGCCCCAGCTGCTTTGAGAGTCGCTATTCGGATGCCGGCTGGAGCCAGGCCCCGGCACTGGAAGGGAGGGCGTCGCTTGGTAAGGGAGAAGGTGCAGATCAAAGGGGAAGGGGGCAGCGGCTTGGGCTGGGCTGAGGAGGGGATTCTCCCGGGCTGGGACCCTCGCCCCGGTCCCACGCCGTCCCATCCCCCCACCGCACCCCCCAGACCCGAGCCTTGGGGCCCGCAGCTCTCACCGCGCGTCCCTGGCCGGAGCGCTCCAAGGGCCTCCCGAACCCATCCCGCGCCACCGTTGGGGCTGCGGCGCGGGACTCGCTCCCGCACTGGGGACACGGCCGCCCTCTGGTGGGCGGCGGCGGGGATGGGCGGGGGAGCCCGGGAGAGGTGTCGCGGTGGCGGCGGCGGCGCGCACGGCTCGGGGGCGGGGCGGGAGGCCGGACCCCGACTGGAACTGGCTTCTGGGGCCCGCCCCGCTCGGATCCGGAATAGGGAGATTCCTGGCTCTGAGATGGGCGTTTCTGACCCTGCCCGGAATAGGGGAGGCGAGACTCGATAGAGTTGAAGGAGACTGCGCCCCACTGGACGCCGCTACCATCTCCCGGGCAGCCCTTCCCGCCGCTGCCTCCCGCTCCAGTCCGGAAACCCAGAGGGGGCTGCTTCGATCCAGTCTGAAGCAGGAGGGTCGAGCTGGGAACGAGGCGGAGGCACCCAGAGGGCGGGAGCAGGGCCGCCTGGAGACGCCCCTCGATGCCAAGCAGGACGCCCCCTGCCCCACCTGCTCCTCTTCTTCCGACTCGGAACCCGAAGGCTTTTTCTTAGGCCAGCGCCTTCCCGATACCTGGAAGACCCCCGGAAGCCTCCAGGCTGGGGACAGCGACACCTCCAGGAAGCACTGCACCATTTGCTAGTGGCGCAGCCCGGAGAAAGGGAAGGAGATGTGATGTTAGGTGGGAGAGCGAGGTTCTCCTCCTATAAAAAATCCTAGACTGAACGCAGTCTGGGGCACGCCTGGGAGGGGCGGCCAGATCACAAACTTGGAGTGCTCGCTCTTAAGCCTGCGCAATCTATGATTTCTGACGAAGAAGTTCTTGGGGAACCCCACCCCTCAAAGCTACGCATCCCCTGAGGAACTCACTCCTATGCCCACCCCCTCCCCCCAGGCCGGGACAGCCTCAACCTCAGCATCTTCCTGAGCCAATGAAGTGATCACTCAGAGACCACGTGTGGCGGTGCCCAGGCCTGGAGGGAGTGGGAGGTGGGACGCGACCCGGCGACAGTAGTGCGGGGCCGCGCTCCCCGCCTGGCGGAGCTCGTGGACGCGCAGCCGGGGAGTTCCCGTTCTCCCCCTCCCCCCGCCCCCCAGCGCCAGACCCGGCTGGAGCCGCGGCGCCCCCTGCCGCCCATCGCCGGCGGAAGTGCGAGACCGGAAGTTGCGTGCGCCCGGGGCGCCCACACGGTGCTTCGGGAGAGGCTTTGCGGATCTCTAGCGTGCCGCTATGGCTTCCACTGGGGTCGGCGTGAGCGCTCCCAGCGCGGCAAATGAAGCACCCGAAATTCCGGACAACGTGGGAGATTGGCTCCGGGGCGTCTACCGCTTCGCCACCGACAGGAACGACTTCCGGAGGTAACCGAAGCCCCGGGAACTTGTCCCTTTCTGGTCCTCCGAGCCCCCGGCGTACCTCCCCTACTTGCCTTCTTCGCCCAGCTTGGCCCCTCTACGTTGCCAGCATCTTGGTCTCTTAGTGGCTCTGGCTGCGCTTTGGAGAGGTCCTCGACTGGGACAGTTCCCGTGCAGCAGAAGCGACTTTTTGAGTTACTGGGCTATGTCTGGAGAATCTCCCCCTGATATGGGGGACCCGGGAAAAAGAGGCGCCAACACAAACAGGCTTTTTGGCCCTGGGCGAGTGCTTAATTGGCATTTGCATTAGATTCTGCTCTTATTAGACACAGAAACGAACTCTAACCATGTAGGTCTTGGGCAACCTACCGTTGTAAAGCCCTACGTTCCTGCGATTCTGTAACAGTGTTTTTTCCTCTGAAGGTTTTTCCAGGGTGATGGTAAGTCTCTTCCCCCAGTACCTTTCGTTAACTAAAGACAAGTGACTCAATGATCCCAGGGTTAATGAAATGTCCTTTTTCCAGGAACTTGATCCTCAATTTGGGACTTTTTGCTGCGGGCGTTTGGCTGGCCAGGAATTTGAGTGACATTGACCTAATGGCACCTCAGCCTGGGGTGTAGCTAAATAGGTAAGCACTTTACTGCTCTGCCTGTCTTGGAGCTTTAGAGGCCGAGAGAAGCAATAATTTGTACCATCTATTCACAAAATACAGGAAGGAGACTTGACAGAAGTTCCTTGACTATTAAATGTGTTAAATGTGTTTATAGATGTTGCAAGAAATTTTGAGTCTCTTACTGATTTTCTTTCAGTGCTTTTATATTTCTAATGCCACGTATTGTCCTGTGGTCTGATTGCAGACACATGGAATCCCCTGTGCTCTACTTGAACCTTCCAATAACAGAGCCTCCAATCTGTGACCGTCACAAGACTTACCCTGATGGAAGTTGAAGTTGCATACAGAGGGGCACCGTCCCTGCCCGATTTCCTTTTCTCCATTTAGCCTGCTCAGAACTCCATTCTCTGGTTAGCACTCAGGTTTCAGCCAAAGTGGTGTCCTCTGTTCTGTAAAGTTCTGTACATAGTTCCTAAGTTTCTGCAGGGGGTGATCTTTGCTCTTGTCCCGAGGAATAACCTAGTGGTATTTTAACAATTATTTGGAATAAAGACTGCACACAAAGAATCATTTTATTCTTTTAATAAGAAACTTCAGCTTACAAAAACAAGGTGTAAAAAGTCAAGATTTACAAAAATCATAAAAACATGATTTATAGTTCACACTCAAGAGACAGGAACAAGCCCCAAACATGGATTGTAACAGAGGTGGTTTGCTTTAAAAGAAAAAAAAAAAAGAAAAAAAAGAAACTGTAGCCGCTGTACACTGATGTCAACATAAGGTGAAACTTATTTTTGAGGAATTTCCACTTTTGAGCAGAACTAGGGGAAGAAGCCATTTGGTGTTGCATAGCATTTTAGTGCACCAGGTGGGTTTTCCAGGCACCAGAGGGGCATTGTTGCTGTCATCAAGTGAGATTTGTTGGTCGAAAGAGGGCAGTGATGTGCAGTGGAGGCAATGTGTAAGCAAGCCTGGGCAGTGAGCACTAAAGTGACACTGCCTGAGGAAGCTGCTTTCTTCACAAGGAAATAGAGGTTTCCTGACCGTAAATTCACGATAGTGTCACTGTCCAAGAGTTGGGAGTTCTTTGGAAATGGAATATGTAAGGAACTGGCATGGAAAAGACTCATGTAGGCTCAGATAGAAGCGGAGACGGTAGGCAATTTTTTTCCTAATTTATTCTAGGCATTTTTAATTTTTTTTTACAGTTTATTTAATCTGCACCCAACGTGGGGCTTGAACTCATGACCTCGGGATCAAGAGTCACATGCTGTTCTGACTGAGCCAGCCAGGCACCCCATGTACTAGTGATTTTTTAAAATCCTGCTTTTCCATGCCAAGTCTTCTATGGAACTGGTATGGGTTTAAAGGACATGAATTGGAAAAGGGTGGGGGGTCAGTATGAATACACCACAGTGGCCTAATTGTTAGAATTGACAGATGTCTAGCAATCTGTTCACAAAAGGTAAGTAGGACAAAACAGTCCTTTTTGACCCTATTGGCATAAATCTCATTAAGAAATCTATTTGAGAATCAGAATGTGTATATATATTTTACAAAGCACCATTCTCTTGCAGTAATCAGGTGGGTCCCACCTGTTAGGGAGGAGTTTGAGTGTGTGTGAATTCAGGCCTGTGGACGGCTTTCCATAAAGCCAACACCCTCTAAGAATCTATCTACACTGGGACCACAGATGGTTTGACAGGTGTTAACAGCCATCTTATACTGGGTGTCAAGATGAGGAAGGGTCACGTACATGAGAACAAGGCTTAGGCTGAAGCCATCACCTCCTAGATGGTGACCGGGAAGGAAACTTTTAAGCCATAGCATAGATTCTAAGCCCCTTCAGATCTGCTAAATCTGATCACTGCTAAAACAAGAAATACCAGCACTTCCTGTTCTTCATAGGTATGAAACAGATCCTTGAAGTCTGTGACCCGATCTACTCATAACTATCAACAACTGTACTTTATAAAGTTTTTAAAAGTTGAAAATAAAATCCAGCAAAAATTAAAACATGGCAGCTCCCAAAGCATAATTCATATTTCACTCAAAATTTTGTTTTAGCTTCAAGTAATGGTGTTTACTGTTAGTTGGTTTAAAAGCCATAATACTGGCAAGGTAAAGTTTTATTTAAACTGGCTTAATTCCTCAAAGTGTTATGAATTTAGCAAGTAAAGCTATCAAATCTACAATTTCCCCAAATTTCGATGAATAGTCATCAGTTCTATAGATTAAAATGCTGGCTTTCACCATTCCAACACAACATTCTCCCCAAGCAAAGTCAATTTCACATCTGTCACATGATTTTCAGCCCTGGCTGGTTAACATAGTAACTACAGAAATCTCTTATACTACCTGGTTAGATTTTAAGTGGAAACATGCCAGTAGAAAGAAGTATGGAAAGAGTCCACAAAAATGACCATTTGCCCCAATGCTAGAGTAGCTATGGTATATTTAGAACAATGTGTGGGTTGAAGAAGAAACACTGGTTAAAGTCAAAGCCCTAGACCAAGACCCTAGACTAGACCCTAGACCAATGGTTAAACGGGAAACACCTAAACTAAACTCACAGTCATACTTAGAAGGCGCTTTCAGCTTAATTTCAAAAAGAATCTGAACCACCAGGGAGATGCATACTTACCCAGTAGAAAAACTAAGTTGCCATGGGAGATTTTGCTCAAAAGTACAACCTCCTCACCTAATTAGGCCAGTAATTAGGCTGAAGGAACCAATTATCAAATGTGCTTCGAGTGGTGAGCTTTTTAAACACCCTTTGGTGAAGTCTCATGAGTTCAATGGAAACCTTAAGGTCAGAGTGAAAGAAAAGGCTGTAAACAGCCCTGCAGGTGAGCGGACTGGGTCTTCTCCCCTTCCACAGCCATTCAACACCATCCCAGTCGGCGCCTACCAGGGAAAGGGCTGGGGGGCTGGGACAGGTTCTCTGAGCCTTCTCTTTTGCATATTACACAGTGCACTGGCTTGCTATACAATCTAAAGGTTCACATATAGGGGATTGTGTCCTACACTGCTTCCTGAAATTTTGTGCAAAAGAACCTCAGAACTAATTAATGAAGATAATACTTCAGGAGGAACCATTTTTGTTCAACTTCTACCATAAGTTGCTCAGCATTAGAAAAAAAGGCCCTTTCTGAACATTTGTGCTCTCCCAACCAGCTCGAAAAGCAACCCTTCCACTCATAGGATATAACCCAATAAGGGGTATAGTATATGTTTTGGAAGAGGTAGCACTCCCAGCCTACCCGAAAAGGACCGAGTTAATGTATGGGACATAAAGGGGTGGTGAGAAAGAACGGGGTACATAGTCTGCCTTGAAAAGCAGCCATTTGATGAAGAGTCACAAATCCAAAGATTTGGGACATTACAGTAAAATTTCAGAACTTGCTGGTAAGAGTAATTATCTTTCACACACATGAGATGAAATGCTTTTAAAAAGTCTGATACCAAATGTCCTTTACACTGTACAGACCCATTTGCCACCCGAAATGACAAGGCGACATCCTTTCCCTTAATCTTTTCAATCCCATGCAAACCATAACTGGGTACAAGGCACCAAATGTTATGAATTGTATAAAATTAGTTCACAAAGCTTTATCAATAAGTAAAACAAACTGCATCTCCCCCTCCCTGCCTGCCCACCCACATCCCACCCCCCACACCCAACCAAGTTTTCATTCTGTACTACTGTCGACCTCCCTCAGGCTTACGTGGAGGCCTGGCTAGGGGCCACCCGCGCCCCACTGCCCGCCAGTCCATTTGATTAGTTCTTGCACTTGGATGAAGCTATAAGCGTAGCCAGAGTAGGGAACTCATACAATCATTGACTCTAGAAGCCTTGCCATTAAAAACAAAAATAAACTCTGCTATTGAGTCCATAGGACACATTAACACTCCTACAGTTTCTAATTTTATTCATGACATTTTGAGAGACATCAGGAAATTCTTTTCAGCGTTAGCACTGCCCCCCTCAGCCTGAGAGGGGGCTGGGTCAAAACTGGCAAGAGCTCTGCTCACCATTTAATAAGAGCTTCAGTTCCTGGCTATTGAGGGCATTCCTAATTTTTTTTTTTTTTTTTTTTTTTTAACACTAGCATGGGTGCTCATCTCGGAGGCAACTGCAAGTATGAGGGTCAAACTAGATTGAGGTAAAAATCCTTTCTGAGGGCCAGGGTGCATTCATCGTGGTTGGCGACAGCAGAAAGTAAACACGCCAGCCAGCTACAAAGGGCTCCTGGAACGGGACTCTTAACTACTTGTCTGGGAGCAGCAGGCCCCGCAAGGTTCAGTTAGGAGATCTCGAGTTTGATTTGGCAGCATCTAGTCAACGTCTACCTGGTTATCTTCTTCGCTTTAGAATGTTTCAGTTTAAAGTAAGATGCAACTAAGAAATCCACCTACTTCCAATATGTAAATAAATTAAAGGCAAAGGGCCATTTCCCTCGTGACAGCCATTGGCCTATGCAGCAGGGAACTCTTTAATAATAAAAATCTCCATAAATACTAACTTCTCAACAGCGGCTAGTGCTGCTGCCTCTGGGTACCTGAGGGGTCTGTGACTGCAGGGGCACCTTCGAGAGTACGCAGCTCAGTGAGGACTCTGGTAGTGGTTTCCATTCCAACTCATTTTCAACGATTTTACGAATTTGATAACGGGTGCTCAGCTAAGCATTTCTTTCACAAAGTCCTTAAATCTGCTTAATAATTCTTATAAATATTTGGTATAAAACTATTTTTAAAAATTAAATTTGAAGATCTTTTAATTTTCCATTAAATGTTCATTTTTCTTAAGTTTCCCCCGGACAGCCTGAGGGATGAAGTAGATGCTCTATTAGTTCTTTTCCATTTGTAAGTTCTCTTTTTCTAGAATAACAAATATAGCATTCAAACAAAGATGAGGCACAATTTATATTTTCCTTTTCACTCTCCTTGTTTTTTTTGTTTGTTTTTTGCTTGTTTTTGTTTTGTTTTGTTTTGAGTTAATGGGCTTTTCCATTGTCACGAAAAGTCATCACCAATCCTGCCAACTTAAAAATATGGATCTAGAGAGTACAGCTTCACATCAGAGCCTCTGGCAGCATGGGCAGCTGTGACACTTTAAAACAGTGTCCAGGAGAGGGCGAGCCCGGGCCAAGCTTGTACAAAGAAGCCTGCAGTAGATAATATAAACCAAATAGCATAAAAAATGCCATACGCTATCGCTTCCAAATAAAAGCTAAATATTACAGAAACCTCACAGTGTTGGAAAAAGCAAGTTTAATTTAAAATATAGTCACTCCCCCTTCTTTCTCAGGGTGAGCCATTTTCTGTCTGAATTTCCTCCGTGTCTCAGTGCTGTCTTGACAGGTCCTATGGGAGAGTCCATCTCAAAAGAGGTCAACAGCAGATGCTCCAGATCTGCTCTGGAAATGGGACTCATCAACACCCCTAAGCTACGACCCTCTTTCTTACCCTCTCTTTCCCCAACCTCCCACCCTTCCCCAAACTCCCTCCACATCTGCTTCCTTCAAGTGACAAGTGTACTTCTACCTGAATTGAAACATTAATACGAGACACTCAGTCAGAAGATGAGCATTCACGGTGACAGGCTGAGACAGGCTGCGGCAGCCCCCGCAGCGACAGTTCCAGGCCCCGTTCACTTTTACTGCGGGGTTGAGAAGGGAAATTCAGTGGTGCATGATGAGGAGGGTTTCCATCTGGGCCATTTCGAAACTGACCCGGTATAAAAAGAAACATGTATTTTACTAGCACTTAAGCAAAGGACAGGGCACTCTTTTTTTTTTTTTCTTTCTCCAATGAACTGAGCGTAGGAGGGTAAAGAAACAAGTAGGGATTATCAGATTGGGGAGGAAACACGCCGGGGCCAGCAGCAATGAACTGTTCAGACATAGGGGGGCAGATTCCTAAGCCCTAGGAAAGCATAAGTTCCTAAACCTTGTGCTGAACAGGAATGCTCCAGCCCGCCAGGTGCAAGGAAGAAGCTGCAGGCTAAGGAAAGCCGTGCGCTGCACCACGGTGAGAACAGGTGCTGGGCATTCAGACAAGGCCTGGACCACCAGCTATCCCCGCCTACCCTCGACTGAATTCTGAGCCAGCCTCAGACAACTGACCTAAAGACCAATTTATACCGAACCATGTGCTTGTCTACACCCGAGCCAGGGATATGCTACAGAACTGGGTAGCCAGGGGTGCCCTTAGGCTCAGCATGCAACAAAGAACATGGCATGGACCAGTTTATTGCTTCCCCATATGAACTGCTCCTTCTTTAGAATGAAGGGGTGTTCATGCCAGTCTCAGAAGACGTGGAGTGATTCAATGACAGCAGCAGCCAGGGAGGGTAGGACACTTGAAAAACCTCCCGTTTTGCATGGGGAAACTTACTCTGTGCCTCTCATTCCACTCTTTCACTGCTACCCCCTAACACAGGAAGTCTGCAAGCTGTCAGCCCTTGAGAGTTACTTCCTTTGTGGGGACAAATCCTTATTATTCACCTCCTGCCTTGGAACCAATCCCATCCAGCAAGCTGCCAGCCCAGGGCTCCACCTCATGTGCTCTGTCTGGGGCTGCTCACATCAGGAGCGTTCTTCTGGGGTCGCAAGGAGATCCTGATTAGCGGGGGAGTCGTGTAATGGAAAGATAACATGGCTGCTCTCCTGGCTGCATATGATCAATTTACCCCCTCTTTCCTCCACCCAGATCCTCCCTATTCAGAAGCAACTGATGAAAGAATCTTCATAGAAGTTACTCCTTTTGTTTTATCAAAGGAGGGAATTCCCAAATCCATTCAAAAGAAAGTGATTACAGATTTTATGATAGAACATGAGTCACCTAGCACCTTCTGCTGTAGTCCCAATGAGGCAAACCTAGTACTCTGTTCCTGCACTAAACCTTATTTCCTGTAAGAGGAAAGATATACGAACACCAATAAGTTTAAAAGCAGGCCGGTCCTTGAAACGTGCCTCCCATTCAGGGGAAGGGCCGTGGTCTGCCCTCGCCGTTGTTGCTGGACTGCACCTGAGCTTGGAGTTGGGTTTCTGAAATTCTTGCATTGCCCTGAACTGTTCTTTGAGTGTAAAAAAGGATGTAGGCTTGAGTTTTGCACACTTCCTCGACACTGCATACATTCAGCTTTGAGTCATTGCAGTGGACCCAAAAACCTAGGAAACCAAAGGAAAGAAAGAGAAAGTGACTACCCAGCCCGTATTTCCAATCAGTAGGCAAAACCGGGAGATGAAGAAAGGGACACAGGAGTTCTGAATAGAACCAGCCCACGACCGGTAGTGGGGCGGGCGAGGGGAGCAGTTGTAGGTTTGGGTCGGCAAACCAAACCAACAGACTTCCCTGCGACCACCGGCTTCAACTCCACCCAAGCCCACCGTGATACTACTTACAGTATCGACTGACTGTAATTTTGGTCCTCGTTTTATTCAGGCTTTTTCATTGCCCACTAGTGCCTTCTACAAAGGCAGCCTGAAGACTGGGGGCTAAGAGATGGCAAGAGGAGGGGCAGAGGTGAAATGGACATGGAGCAGTGATAAAGGGGAATTTAGAAGGAATAAAAAATTATTTCACCCTGGTCACCTTAAGGGCTGCAGCTGCAGCCTACCCACCTCAGTGCACAGTAGCTGTGAGGCTGTGCTCTGGGGGGACGAGGACTGAAAGCTCCTTAGGCGGGGCCCTTGTACCCCCATCCCTCCTATGGTAAGGACATAGGAAGTGCTCAGGAAATGGCTTCAGCTTTATTATCAGCTGGGGCTGGTGAGATTCATATAGTATCTCCATGACGTTACAAAAGTCATAGCATTTCTGCATAACCACGAAGGAAACAGAAGTCTGCAGGAGCATTAATAACAATGAGAAACCTCTAAAATTAATTGAACATTATGTTCGAGGAACCGTGCTAAGTACTTTTATGTGTGTCGGTTCCTGTCAATTCTTAGAGCAATCTTCTGTTGTCACTTGGTGATATATCCAAAATCTGAACCCCACTTTCACAATTCTTTCTGCTAGATTTTCATGTATGCAATATCCCCCAGAGATGAAATAAAAGGAAAGCGATGGAATGTGGACACACCAACCCTTTTCCGTGTCCCCCACCCCACAGAGTCAAGCGCACGCACCTCCCTCTGTGTTGTAGCAATAGGCTGTGTAGTGTCCCGAGCCAAACCCTTTCCCGTGATGCATGACCACTGCGGAGAGATCATAGGCAAAGGTCTCTTTGTCAAGAGAGGAGAGCATGTCCCTGCAGCAGTAAGGTTCCATGGTTAATACCTGGTCAAAGACGACATGGACCCCAATCTTCTCTCGATGATTACGGCCAGACCACCTAAAATAGGATATAAAGTTCTTACTAGTAAAAAATGGCATATGTTATCCCAGGTAGAAGAAGGTAAAACAGGGAACTGAGAATATATAACCTTCCAGATGTGGCTTTTGCATCAATAAAACAGTGATCAATGTCCACATATATTTCCTGTGAATGTCCCATAATGTACTCTGAAACTAGAAGTCCCTAAAACAAGCAGTTCAGGCAATAATCTTTTTGTAGTTTACTGCCTGCCCTTCTTTTCACAGATTATGTCATACTTGGTTCTGAAGATGATTCTTTATAAGCCCAGGTGAGGCTAGAGAATCTCCAAGCACAGACACCCGGTGCAGGCAGGCTGATGAGACAGAACCGTGCGAGCTGAAGCCCGGTCCTGCCCCCCGCCCCCCATGGACATGCCTTACTGGGCAGGAAGCATTTAATCGCCATGGAAAGTGCGAGGTCTCTAGGGAACAGGCTTCCGTCCCAACACCAAAGACATCTGCCCTCACCAAAGCCTTTGAGGCAGGTGTCCCCACAGCTCACAGCCACCTGGAAGGCCCCAGAGCAAGCTCACCTGAATCTTTTAAGGTGCAGCCGGAGGACCTGAGGTAGTCTGTAGATCATTAACTGCTTTCTAGCTTCACTCAGAACAAGGGGTTTGGGATTGGATTTTCGTCGTTTGCCTATATGGTTTGGGAAGGTATAAGACATAGATTATGAGGAGTCTCGTTCTTTCTTGGCTATGGCAGAGACAATGACTTGCCACCCAATATGTCTTCTTCTTATTTCTCAGTACTGGGACCTCGTTTCATCTGGGGCAGCGCTGTGACCCCCTCAGACTGCATTTCCCACCCCCACATGCCCACCTGGGGTGCTCACGGCAGTTCTCCCAGACGTGGAAGGGATGACCATGTGATGGCACCCTTAGGGTGACTGCAACTGCTCCTCTTGGACCACGAGGTAACCTTAGAGCCCCAGTAAACACGCAGCCACTATGCTAGTCTCTAAATGTCCTTCAGACTTCTTTTATAGAACAGAAAAAAATTATACCTCATTTTTAAGTCATTATTTGAGTTAATTGAAAACAACCAAATCTAATCCTGATATATCTACTTCCAAATTTTTACATTAGCAACCTCCAAAACTGGTATGAGTTTCCGGTGGTACATTCCCAATATCATGGATTTGTTAATGGAGTATACTGGAAGGTCACCGCAACAACATGCACACAGAGTAGATGCACATGTCAGGGTTCTATGCGTTTATACATGGGCTTATCACTTAAATCGTGATGCACCAGAATGTAACTTAAAAAGTTTTTGTTTTCATCAAGTAGGCCTAATTCTATTTCCTGCTCACAGCTAGTTGTATGCTGTTCAAAACTATCAACCTCAGTTTCCTCTCCTGTAAAATGGGGAATAATGCATATATTTCAGGCTTGGAAAAAAAGTAAGAGGGCACAGGATTACCAAGGATAGAATATTTAAACAGATTCTTTCTTCAGCATGATTTGTTTGTGACATATACAAATAATTACAAAAGAAACTGCTGGTCTTATAGTTTTATGCTGTATCTAGTTTTTGAAACATGTTTGTTGGATAAAAGCACACGGCTGGACACGGAGGACGAGGTGGACAGATTGGCCAAATTCATCCAGTCCAAAGCAGAACCAGTGCTCAGACTCTCATTTTGTTTCTAAAGCTACTGAATTGTGAGGGGAACGCACTTCTAAATTACATCAAATAAACAACGGAAGTAAAGTTCTCTTAATTTCCATCAGAAGCCTTCTCTATTTACTGACGACTGCTCGGTTATTATATTAATTAGACCCGGTGAATGGATGGGAATATAAAACTAGTGGTCCACTGTGGTGCCTGCTTCTTGTCTCTGAGATATCATGGTCTCAGCGTCTGAAGGGCTTGACATCTAAGTCCTGTCTATACCACTCATGAAAGGCAGCAAATCACAGCCAAATGATGCTTCACGGGCTCCCTGGGACAATAGGACGTGGGGCTGCTGGTTCTCATAACGGGCTGCAGCAGATGAGTGTGCCGGAGAATCGTTCAATAGGGCTGGTGGTCATGATATGTGGGGGCATGAACAGCAAGAGAATTCAAAGAGGGGCCTGGCCTTATTTTACATTCTAATTCACCAGCAGATTTTCGAAAATTATTGCAGCACTGCCTGGGAACCCTGGCAGTGAATGCCACTCTCAGTAGAGGGAGCATGTGAGCTAAGATGAAGACAATATAGAATTCGGCTTTGTTTCCCTAAAATGAAATTCACAAAGAAAAAGAAATTACTGATTCAACTGAGATTGAGCAGGTCGGTCTCCATTTGATTAAGCTGGCCACGTGGAGAGGGAGAAGCCTGATAGTGCTGAAACTTCACAAGCACACTACGACAATGCATCTCGTACCTTTTGCCATAGCTTTCCTTCCCTACTATTTGAGCCTGCCTAGAGAAATCCTGATAAATTGGCACATCGGGCAACCAGAAAAACAATCTTTTCATGCAAAAATAAATAAAACTATTTCCTCCCTAACCCACCTTGTCCGAGAATGATGGAGTTAAAGCTGTTAACATCCTTCTATTCCTAACAAAGTAAAAAGCTTTAGGAATCACTACCTTAAAAAAACCAAACAAATACTGTTCGAATACAGTATTTAAGTCACGACCTTTATATCTCAATAAGGAACAGGGCAGGTGACTCTGTCATTAACCAAGTGCAGCATTTCAAACTTTGCCTAAAAAATGGCAGAACAGTATCAAGCATGATTTTTTATTTTTGTCCTGATTCTTCAGGGACAATAGGTTTCCCACAGTTCACTATTTTAAAAGACCATAGGCAAATATTTTAATAAGGGTCATCATAAGATTGTGATTCTCAAAACTTGTAGTCCAAACTATTTTATGGCTACAAACTGATTTCAAGATATCTACACAATCCATTAATTTTAATTTCCAAACCCAAATTCAAGCTTCCAAGTATTTGCTCCACATTTCCTCTGTACGTGCTGGGTTCGCAAAAGCACTAAGTGTCAGTGTGGCAAGGCAGAAGGAGCTCTGCAGAAGGTGCCTATGTAGCCACGTGGAAAGAGTTCCACTTTAAAATTAGAGCCGTGACAGAGAAATACTGTCTTACGACCTTCCCCAGATGCGTGGCATGTGAAGGCATGTGAAGAAACAAATGCAGAAAGTAACCACGAAGAGGAGGCACCTCCTGACTTGCCTCCTTGGTCTCATACCAATCTACAGCATCGATTCTGACAAGCTTGAAATCTGCAAATTCAGTACAAGGCACACCTTTCTGAAACTGTAACCCTCAAACAAGCTATGCCACCTGACTTTAGATGAAATCAGAACTGTCAGATCTATATTCACGAACCGAGGCAGGACCCTTGTAGCACTACAAAGCTAAGCACTCACATTCTTAGCGTCCCCATTTCTGGATCCACACTTTCAAATGCCTCCCAAGATAACAACTAATGTCAATCATAGCAGGAGGCAAAGGAAGCCCAACTCTTGGGTTTTGTATTGTTTTTTAACGCATGAAGTCCACGCACTTGTTCTCAGGAAAATGGGAGGAAAAAGTCTTTAAAAGATGCTTTAGAACCACTCAATATTATCAGTATTACTTTTCACTAAAAGGGCAAACAGCACCCTGCACTGATATTTCAGATGCATGTTCCCCCTCTCCCTCTCCACTTCTACCCCCCAGCACTCACTGTTACACTGGTCACAAGCGTAGATTCTCCCTTCCAGGGCCTCTGTCTCTGTGAACTTGGCCAGCATCTCAGTGAGCAGGCACTCTGTCTGATTCAGAGGGACAAACCCCTTTTCTATGCAGTGATACCGTTCAGGGAATTCCAGGGACAGATCCCAAAAGGGCTCAATGGTATTGGATTTGTAATTGCATGATACACATGTGACCTAGAATGAAAAAATTGATTTACAGGTTATACACCCTCCATGCCTCCCACATACATTTTTGCTCGATTTATACAAAACACATAACTTATCAAAACTAAGTGTATAGTGTATAGTTTCCAAAAAAAAATTTAATTATAATATTAAAATAATAAATGTAACCTTAAGAGCATTAGAGCATATTACTGTCAGTATACATTTCTAACTATGATGCTAACTGGAACTGGAAAACCACACAGCACAGAGATTATTACTTACCCCTTTGTCTCTTCTCTCCCAAAGCATGCTCTACCATTCAGTGCTGCGGCAGTAGAGACTGGGTTATCATGGGACCATTCTCAGATCAGTCTGAGATAGAGAATTAGCAGATTCCTATCTGTTTCTCTTGTCATCATTCTTTCCTCATCCAAACCTTGCTGCTTCTACCCACTCCAACTTGCCTCTCTTTTTGCCCTTGTTTCTGGCAGTATCCTTACACAGATCCCTGTACTTAAAGAGCATCAAAGTACCTTATGATCAGAAATCCTCTTCCACCTTAACCTTCCCAGATACACTGTTCTTCCTGTGAACCCACAAGGGGTAGAGGAAGTGCCCTTAAGTACTCCCCCTTTACATGCTAAGAAACAAAAGCCTAAATAAACCTCTTCCCAAACCCATTCATCATTCTTTTAAAACCCTAAATATGAGAAACAAACCTCCATAACATATTATAGAGGTTTTTTCTGAATCCATTACGTTGCCCACCTTTTTAACTCTAACAATAGTTTCTGCAGATTCTCACAAAGCCTTATCTATGAGTCTTTGCTTATGTCCCTACATGGCCTACGATCCAGAAAATGAGAGGTAATGGGGAATAGAAGGGGCACTTGCTTAGGCCTTTGGCATCCTCCTAGCCATCTCCCTTCTTTGTATGTAAAGAATGTTCTGGAAGAAAGAAGGCTCTTCCAAACTACTGTGAAACCAGGGTTATAGGCAAACTGTTCAATTTCCTAAAACCGACCAAAGATGGCACGCCAACAAGTCTTAATTATAACGAGATTATATTACCTATATTGTCATTAAAGGTTAAAGACATTCACTGAAAATGACGCGATAGGCAAATTCAACTAAAAATCTGCCAAGATGGAGGAGGCAAGTTCACCAACAAGGCCATTACAACGCACAGCCCAACTGAAGGTACGATGGCCACCCTCCGTCACGTGTCATTACGGCGAATGTCGAACGTCGGCTATCCTCATTCGCCCAATAACCTGGCGGAGGTACTCACGGGAAGCCCAAACTCTAACCAGCAAGCCTCCCTGCCATGAGATGGGCAGAGTCGGGGGCGGGGGGGGGGGGCCAACCTACCTGACTGAGTAGCTGCCCGTGGAATATGGTGTTCACCACCTTTAAGACCTGTTTGGTGAGCTTCCTCTGGGAGAAGGGGATGAGGATCCGGCGCGTGGTGCCCTCGGACTCGAGCTCTTGCTGCACTTTGTGCAACAGCTCGCACAAGAATTCCTGCGCATCCTGCTGGTCATAGCCGCGGAAGGCGGGGATCAGGCTCCACACGGAGTGAAGCATGGCGAAGGGCGACACCAGGGCCCACTTCCCAGACCACATGACTCGGAAGAGGGTGTGCAGTTCGTGACAAAGGGAGATGTGCTTAGAGCTCGGCTCCTTGTTCTGGATGAGTTCTAGGCTCCTGCTGATGGAGGACCCACCGTTGAAGCAGAGGCCCTCCCGCTCGCACGCGTCGGCCCCTCCGCTCCTGACCGACAGTTCGGTGGCCGAGCCGCTGGCCGGCCTGCCCGAGAGCGGAGCCTTCCCGTTGGGGGCCTTGGGAAACAGCTGCTGGGTCTGGGAAGGGTCGAGGTTCAGAAAACATTCGCGGAACTTCTGGAGGTGGCTGAGCACCTGCAGGATGGAGTTCATGTAGCAGGTGTTGCCCAGGTTGCGAAGGCCCGTGACGCCCGGCGCCATGGCGGGCGCGCGGCGCGGCGGCGGCCGGCCCCCAGCGGGCGCGCGCGGGGCGGCGGCGCGCGGCGCGGCGGCGCGCGGGGCGTGCAGCAGCAGGCGTGCGCTCTTGCGCGGAGGGGCGCTGGCCAGCTCCTCCAGCAGCCGCCGCTTCACCTCGCGCCGCCGCTGCCGCGCCTCCTCCTTCTTGCGCTCCAGCGCCTCCTCCTGCCGCCGCTGCTCCAGCTTGGCCTGGCCGCGGGAGCTCTTCTCGAACCAGTGCCGCAGCGTCTTGGCCAGCAGGCGCTGGCGCCGGTACCACAGAGCCGTAAGCATCTGCGGCTGTCCCTGAGGAGCGCCCTGCGGCGGGACGGCGTCCTCGCCCGCGGCCATGGACCGCAGCGTCCGCCCGCGCCTCAGCGGCGGGTCCTGCTTCTGGCCCCTGACCGCCAGGAGGGAGCTTCGGAGCAGCTTCAGGTCCCCCTCCGGGTTGTCGTTGAGCACATAGTCTTTGCACAGGTAGCAGAACACGTACAGATCCCGGACCTCCATGGCTAGCGGGTGCCCGGTCTCCTCGAAGTGTTTCAGGGCGTGATCTTCGATGTAGCGGCCGCAGGCCACGTGGGAGCACTTGAGACAAGCCCACACGGACTCGGTGGTGGAGCACTCCCGGCAGCACCACTTCTGCGGGTTCAGGATGGAGTGGTCCTGGGCGAGCCGCAACCGCCCGACATGTTTGCATCTATCCATGTCTTAGAGAAGGCTCCACTCTTTCAACCTGGCACGACAGAGCCCCCAGAAAGAGAGAGAGAGCTTCAGCAAAATATTCTCCCAGAAAAAGGCTTGCAACTGCCATTTTCAATTCAATGCTCATTACATTTCAATTCAAAATTGGTTCCGTTGGAAGGAAGTTAAAAAGAAAGAAAGAAATACTGGGGGGAGGGCTTAGCACCAAGTTGAATCTTTACATTTTCTAAGCCTCTACCAATTCTTGAATATCAGCTATTTTTCATGTGAGGTTGATGTGTATTGCTGAGGAAATGCCATTAACCTTAGTTCACAGTGCATCCAACTGGCCCCCCCAAGGGAAAGAAACCTGTATTCTGAACCATCTCTGAACTGATGATGTCCTGGAAGTGAAAGCCTCTATATCGTGTACTGATTAAGATCCTAGGTGTATGCACAACGTGACAGAGGGCAGGAGAGACATGTTTTGTATCCCAGTGAGAGACGAAGATCCTCAAAAAGGCAATCTTGGGTTCGTTTTAATGTATTTCAAAGCAGAGGTAACAGGATAAGGTAAAGGTAAGAAAGAGAGAGTCCTCCACAGTACAAAGTATCATTTTTATTTTCTTGAGTCCAAAGAACCTACAGACATAGTGTGTGAGCCTCAATCGAAACAACTATTTTTAAGTAGGTTCTATGCCCAATGTGGTGTTCAAACTCACAAGCCCTAGATCAAGAGTCACATGTTCTACCAACTGAACCCACCAAGTGCCCCAATCTATATTACGTTTTATAGGTCAACTATGGTCTGACTGTGTACCCCCTTTCATATGCTAAAATATCACCCCCCCCCAAAGGTGATGGCATTAGGAAGCAAGGTCTTTGGCAGATGATTAGGTCGAGAATGTGTTGACCTTCACGGGATGAACCTTCACTAATGGGATTTTTAGTGCCCTTATAAAACAGTTCCCTCATCCCTCACCCATGTGAAGACACAGCAAAAAACCAGCGTTACAGTACAAACCAGGAAGTCCTTACCAGACATGGAATCTGGTGCCATGATCTTGGACTTCCAATGTTTGCTATTTATAAGCCATTCCGTCTATGGTACTTCTGTTATAGCAACCCTGAGAGACTAAGACAATGTGAAAAGAATATGTGCATGTTGTAGAAAGGGTGGGAAAGTGTTTACTTTTGGGGCGCCTGGGTGGCTCAGTGGGTTAGGCCTCTACCTTTGGCTCGGGTCATGATCTCAGGGTCCTGGGATCGAGCCCCACATCGGGTTCTCTGCTCAGTGGGGAGCCTGCTTCCCCCCTCTCTCTGCCTGCCTCTCTGCCTACTTGTGATCTCTTTCTCTCTGTTAAATAAATAAATCAATAAATCAATCAATCAATCAATAAATCATTTTTTTTAAAAAAAGAAAGTGTTTACTTTCTTTACAGAATTAGACAGATCTGACTCGTAGAACAAGTGGTGGAGTGGCTACTGGTTTAACCAAACTATCAAGCAAAAAGAAAAAAAAAAAAGCAAATCTTCCAGATGATATATATGAATTTTTTTTTTTTTTTAAAGAGAGAGTGCGAGAGAGCATGAGAAGGGAGAAGGTCAGAGTGAAAAGCGGACTCCGCGCGGAGCTGGGAGCCCGATGTGGGACTCGATCCCGGGACTCGGGATCATGACCTGAGCCAAAGGCAGTTGCTCAACCAACTGAGCCACCCAGGCGCCCGAAAAAATTTTTTTAAAAGTAACAACATATTGAACCTTTTTCCCTTTTTCTTCCTGTATTCCTAACATTGCTTCTAATATTGTTCCTCAGAGAAGCCCAAGGAGTAATTTCTCCAAGGAGAAGAGGCTAGGACAATTATTTTAAAAGAAAACCTTTTCTTCTTTGGCACCTTGACAGTTTTTTTTCCCTTTCCTAGTACCAGTATTTGAAATTCCCTAAAGATAGTTCCTCTTATAAAGAAAGTGAACTTTCTTCGCCCCCATTTCTTCTCCACTTTCATTTCTACGAGCAAATGAAGTTCCATGATTATGCAGACACCCAGAAAAGTTTTAAATCCAGTACACTCTGAGTAGTCCCTTTAGTTGGTTTCCAGATGCCTTTTCTGGCCTGGTACTATTGCCAAAACCCCCACAACTATACCACAGGACCAAATTAGAGATCCTTTCCATTTTTTATTGCCCACTCCAGATTGGCAAAGTCCAAGTCCCTAGATAAGAAACCCTTAAAATCATACAAAGGAAGCAACGTAGATGATTTTCAGTCATATCAGATCATTCTTTTCCTTTGAGTTCTTTCAGGATTTAGTTTCTCCTACATTATTTTTCAAATTATTGATTTGTTACTAAGTGCCCTTTAAGTGAGCTCTCTGGATTTATTTATCCATTTCCAAACTAGATATCATCTTCAGAGAAAATCATGTGTTATATTTCTTTTTTTACTCCTTTATAATTTTGTGGGTGCTCAACTCTTAGTGATCAAAGGTGTTCTATCAGAATTACCTTCCACGCAGTCCAAAATGGTACTGAAATAACCATTTCTGTTTACTTTTTATAGGGCAGTAGTAATGCCCTACTTTTTATAGGGCATTAAAACAGCCAAATTAAAACACACATACATTAAAAGATGAGATGGTAAATAACTAAGTTATTTTTGCTACTTACTACCAATCAAGAGCTCAAGTTTGGTACATATGATATTACAACCAATTACGGGGACACAAATGAAAGTCAGTAATGGAAGAATGAAGGGGGAAAGAAATCAAGAGACTGGCAATTCCCAAGTTTCTCACTTAATATTTTTTAAAAATGTAGTTTCTGAGCCACTTACCAGCATCAGAATTCCCTAGGATACTTGTTACATGTACAGATTTCTGGTCACAACTCCAAACCTGATGAATGAGAGTCTGAGGAGGGGTCTCAAATATCCATTTTAAAGAAGCCCTACTGATTACCCACTTGTACATTAAAACCTTAGAACCACTGCACTAATCCAATAAATTATTTCGGGATGAAGATGTCCTTGTGGAAACCAAAGAAAGAATTTTCTTTCTCAACATCTTCCACTTTGACTAACATTGTCCAATAGAACTTTCTGCAATGATGGAAATATAATTTATCTGTGTTGCCTAATACCATATTAACTGGCCTCACATGCCTACTGAGTACTTGAAATGTGGCTAGTGAGACTGAGGGACTGAACTTTTAATTTTATGTAATTCTACTTAATTTAAATTTAAATAGTGGCTGCATGTGGCTATTGGCTGCAACACTGGATAGCACAGACTTAAATACACCACGACATATGATCTTTAGCTCGCTCGGCTTTTCTTTTTGTTTTCTTTCCTTCGAAAGATTCAGTACTCTCTGAGTTGTACGTGAATAGCCTCTTCTTAGGACTCGAAACCTGGAAAATCCCCATTTTAGCCAAGAGGAGCCTTGATGTGTCTTCAGGAATTTAATTGTTACTGAGATCTTATCACATGAAACACAGCACAGCTTCAAATCCTATAAAGAGACTATCTCTGTGAACAGGAATACAGCGACACAACACCCAGAACACTGATGCCTTGCAAGATCAACTCCTGTGCTAGAAAAAATATGCTACAATGCCCAAAAGCCAAAATAGAAAAACACTAAAAAACCATTCCACACCCTCTCCATGGAGAGCTATCAAATGGAAAGGGCACTCTGGAAATTCTTTCTTCCGATTTCATTTTCTGATCTATAAGTCTGCTGATCACGCACATCCCTTCCTGCACAGCCCTTTTCCCGTTACAAATCTGTCGTGGTGACTCACTAACCTGCCATATGGCAGAGTAAATCCATTCAGGAAAACATGAGGTTACTCTGCACCTCACCACGGTGATTTAAGCTAGGCAGACTAGCTTCTCCAAAGAAAAACGTATCTGGATCACAAAATGGAAACCGCCCACAAGTGACACACAAAAAAGCCCCTTTAACCAACATGCAAAATAAAGAATAAAGAGAACACAATCCAGGTATACTTAGTTCAAGAAAGACAATGTGTTTAACTTACCTCTCATATATACTCTGACCACTTTATTCAAAAACACGGCCTAACACCCACAGGCATAAAGAATTCTATTTTACATTTTTCTGACATGTACACCTTTTCCTTCACAATTCCCAAAGCTTGTAAGAGTTCTAACATTTCCATTGAAAACAGATGTCACCCAGGATGACAGGTACCCAATATCCAAGAGATAAACCTGCGGTGTAACTGGCCAAGAACAAGATGTGCCTCAACAGTTCTCTGTCATTAGGCAGATCAGCAACTTTCAATGACTGTCCTGTACTCCTGGGGCTGATCTGCATATGGGGTAAACTTGACAAAATAATACCTTTAGCTTCGTTAATTACCATGATTTCATTTTAAAAATATGACTCAAGTGGAGCTAAAAGACATAATCACTATTTAAAAGCATTCTACTATAGTTAGTATCACTAAATATTAAAAGGTAATGAAATATTTGATTCATGCCTTTGGGTCTGCTAAGAAACTTCTAGACTTATCTCATTATTTTTTTAAAAAGTCTCTGTATGAGATGACTGAATATTACAATCATCTTTCAAGAATCTATAGTTTAAAACTATGATTGCCTTTTAATTGGACTAGTCCAATTGTTCTCCTGTAGCAAATTTCTTAGCTGATCCTAAATGTGTAACTGTATCATCAGAATAAAACTTCTGGGGGAGATATCAACAAGAACCAAATAGGAAAAAAATAATCTCCTTTGGGGAGATTTCCATTTCTTTTCTCTCTCTCATCATATTGATTTCTTTTCAGTTCTTAACTAAGGACAGTGGAATAATCCTGCCTGGTCTTGGTGAGACCAAGTGGCATAAATTCCAGCTTCAGAGAGAGTAGACACTATGGTAACATGCTGACAGCCTTCATTTACATAAAAGAATACTAATTACGTGGTATCATCAACATCTGCGATTCTGCTCACTGCCATATGCGACAGCACAGGGTATTTTAACCCTTCAACTTACTAAATGTACCCTGAATTGCATGTACCACAAAACTTGCAAAGGCTGCTTGAAAAGGCATAGTAAATACATTTTTTAAAATAAGTATTAAAAATGAATTTTATTATCAGCTAACATTTTATTTCCAAGAGATAGGGGAAAATATAGTTTAATACCAATGTAGATTGAGGAAAAGATGAAAGATACAGTGAATAACCTAAAGGGAAGAATGCTGCATCCTAGAGAATTATGAAGGGCTCTAAGAGGCTGTATTATAAATATGATGAAACTAGCCTTTTGAATTTTTAGATGATGGCTAAGATAAAAACAAGACAAAAACAATAAATACAAAATAAGAAAAACAAGAAGTCACAGCGGAGCCTGAGAGGGATGGGATTAGTGAAAGAAAGTGTTCAGAAGCCCTTTGCTAAAGCAGCGTACGCGTGGGGATGTGGCTAAGTGCGTGGAGTGTCCCCACACACCCCTGGTCCCCTCTCCCCCCTCTCCCATTCTTCCAGAATGTGGGGGTGGCTGAGGGGGGAGCGTAACTTATAGGTCGGAGCATGGCTCAGAGACTCCCAAGGAGGCAGAAGTCTCTGAGAGGGTTTCTTTACGGGATGGGTTCTTCAGCTCTCTGACCGGAGAGCTGGGACGGATGGCCAGTGACGCAGCAGTGGCTCGTGGCCACAGGTAATGGTACACCGCTGTGCTGGCTGTGGCCAACCCTTGTGAGCTGTGCCACTGCTCACCTGGCCTCGGCCGTCAAGTCCTGGTGTTCAGGAATGAGTGTCTAATCGTGGGTGAGGGCAGATTGAAGGTTATGCCCACGTGGCAATGTCTCTTTCACTGGCATCAGGACCTGCCTTCTTGGATTAGAAAGGAGTAGGGTTCATCTAGAGAGCTCTGGGCTGGGCCCACAGCCCTGCTTTGCCCAGAGGAGAGGCCGTGCCTGCGGCCCAGCAGGGAAAGGGCAAAGACAGCACAACCATCAAGGAACAAATGCTCTGCTTGTTCACCTTTCTGTCCAGGTACACACAGGCTCAAGTCTCTCCCGTCTAGACAGAGACATACAGACAAAAGTTTGCCCTGCCTCTAGATGATCACGGACACGGTTGTCAGGCCCCCCCCCCTCCTGCCCACTGTATTTGCGCAGATGACGTGCAGCTGCATCACCTTCCTCACGGCTCACTCCTCCACACATCCATGTCACGGAAACTATGTCAGCAAAGGTTACTGGCAATTTCCTTATAGCTAAGTTTATTGGCCTGGATTTTCAGCTACTGTTCTCTGGTTTTACTCCTAGGTCTGAAATCCCACCTTCCCTTTTTCGTGTCTCTCTCTTCCTTAAAATGTATGCTTTCCTCGAGATTCTGTCAGCTCTCCTCTCAGTGATTTCACCTATTCCTAGAATGCTGAGTATCATTTCTATAACGTATTTTAATTTTCACAAATATTTTCTACAAAGTATTTTATTGATACAGTTTATATACCATTAAAATATAGAACTCGGGGCACCTTGGTGGCTTAGTCAGTTAAACATCTGACTCTTGGTTTTGGCTCAGGTCATGGTCTCGGGTCTTGAGATAAAGCCCCATGTGGGCTCTGCACTCAGCAGGGAGTCTGCTTGGGATTTTCTCTCTCCCTCCACCCTTCTCGCATGCACAGGAGCGTGCTCTCTTTCTCTCTTTCCCCCTCACTCTCTCTCAAATTAAATAAATAAAATCTTTTTAAAAACCCATACTTGGGGTGCCTGAGTGACTCAGTTAAGCGTCTGCCTTCAGCTCGGGTCATGATCCCAGGGTCCTGGGATTGAGCCCCGCATCGGACTTTCTGCTCTGCAGGGAGCCTGCTTCCCCCTCTCCCACTCCCTCTGCTTGTGTTCCCTCTCTCGCTGTGTCTCTCTCTGCCAAATAAATAAATAAAACCTAACAACAACAACAACAACAACAACAAACCATACTACTCAACAATTTTTGGTATATTCAGAGTCCCACAAGTACTTTTGAACATAAAATCTTTCCATTTCATTGCAGATTCTCCAACTCAGATTGAATTTTCACATTCTGATACCTGCATTATGTATACTACTATTAATAGTATCTGCAAGATGAAGCTATTGAATGTGTTTTGCACTTTTTGTTTGTTCGTTTGGTAGCTGTGAGGTTCATGACTGCGATATATACAATTTCATCCAGGTCTCCAGGTGCTCAAGATAGAAAAGATGACTGATGGGGGTTAGAGAGGTGCCATCTGTGGAACAAAGCTAAGCTAGATGGCCTTCGACAGATCAGACTTTTTGACTGATTAGCCTAATACTATCGCCAAAGTGGTCTGTGCCTGAAACTTAACCCCTTGTCCAGGACTATAGTAGACTGGGGACAAGGTGGCCAAAAAAGCGTGCTCACAAGAAATTCTGAATCCACAGGGAAAACACACACAGGCGCACATGTGCTCTTAAAAATGTTATGTGTGACTCCACAGAGAAGTGGCAGCCAAGGGGCGCCTGGGTGGCTCAGTCGCTAAGCATCGGCCTTCGGCTCAGGTCATGATCCCAGGGTCCTGGGATCGAACCCTGCATCAGGCTCCCTACTCAGAGGAGAGTCTGCTTCTCCCTCTGCCTCTTCCCCCTCTTGTGCTCTCTCTCTTGCTCACGCACACTCTCTCTCAAATAAATAAAATCTTTAAAAAAAAAAGAAGAAGAAGTGGCAGCCAAGAGTGGAGGATAACCAGGTCGGCTGTGTAAGCATTAAACAAGTCTAATTCAGAGCTTGGTAACTTATGCTACACCTCCTGATCAAAGAGGCCTTATTTGCTACGACCTCATGTTGTTTCGGCGTGGTCTACTTGATGGGCTCGTGTGAAAGCAAGGTCCAAACTAAAGGCTCCCTTTTCTACTCTACTGCCATATGGGACATTTCTGTTGCCACCACTGAGAGAATCAGGGTTAACCTTTGCCAATCTGCCCACAGGAATCCTGGATTGTCCCTGCAGTGTGCCTCGAAAACACTAGGTTCTCCACAGCAGCCAGGCTGTGTCATCATCAAAAATGTATGCAGATATCAAAGTGTACGTGTATGCCAGAACTTCTTGGATTATGCCCTTCAAATATGTGCAGTTTGTTGTAAGTTACACCTTAGCAGAGCTATTAAAAATTACACAAACACACATCCAGAGAGCAATTTACCCCTAATGAAATAATGGAGTGAAGCAGCAGCTCCTTATACTACCAGGTGAAAGCTAACAGGCAACTTTACCTGGGTAAGACGGGGTGGGTAAGACGGACAACTCCCGACTCCACTGATCAGTTTTACACTAACAGCAGGATGATCACACACTACATGCTACATGCCAATAGGATGCAATAAGGGGTTCACAGCAGCATCACCTATAAAGCCCTCTGGCTGAACGAGCTGAACCTGAGTCCAGTAAAGCATCTGGATCTAACTACGAGGGTCTGAGAAATGTGGGAGACAAAACGTGCTACCCCAAGGCTGCAATTGGCTAGATTACCAAATCTGAGTGTGGCAAATGCTATAGGACCAATGATCTGAAGTCTTTAACAAATACATGGCATAAAGAAAAAAAGGGGGTGAGGGGATGGAGCTACTGTAGACTATATGAAACCTAGAGACATATCAACCACATACAAAGTGTGGTTCATATTTAAATCCTGATTTCAACAAACCAACTATAAAAAGATGTTTTTCGGACAACTGAAGAAAAAGTTTTAAAATATTGTCTGCCTCTACCTATATCACTATATTTTTTAACAGTTTCATCGAGGTATAAGTGACAAACAGTAAACTGCACACATTTAAAGTATATAATAAATTTTTGACATATGGTATATACTTATAAAATCACCACAATCAAAAGCACGAACACATCCATCACCCCCAAAATTTCTTCATGCCTCTTTGAAATCCTTCCCTCTCCACCACAACTGGAAAAATTTAAACACAGACTAAGTATTAGAAAACATCATTAGTTTAATGTGACACTGGTATGGTGGTTATACTTTTTTTAGTCTTTATATGTTAGAGATATCTCAAGTATTTATAGGTGAAATATTATGATGTATGGAATCTGCTTTAAATTATTCTGGGAGGGGGAAAGTGGCATGAAGACAGATGAAACATGGTCAAACCATTCATAATTGTTGAAGCTGGTTGATGGGTACACGGAGCTCAGAATACTATTCTCTTTATTTTAGGATATGCTTAAAAAGTTCCATAAAAATTGTTTTTAGAGACAGACACCTGGGTAGCTCAGTCGAGTGTCTGCCTTCAGCTCAGGTCATGATCCCAGGTTCCTGAGATAAGAGTCCTGCATGGAGCTCTCTACTCAGCGGGGAGTCTGCTTCTCCCTCTCCCTTCACCCCTCCCCTCTGATAGTGCTTTCTCATGCATGCACTCTCTCTCTCTAAATAAATAAATAAATAAAGTATTTTTAAAGATTACTTAAAGACAATAAAGAATATATTCTCCGGTAGCAAAAGAAAACCTTGATACAAACCTATCACAAATTAGAGAAGTTCTGGGACACCTTTTATCCCTAACATCATTTACCATCATATCTAGTTTTACTTTGAAATGGACCCTCCCCACATGAATTCACCAAATCAAAACAGTAGCTTTTCTCAGCAGCGTTAGTCACAGAAGATGGCTAGCAAAATACCCTTTGGTCTGGGCCTCAACTATACCCTTTAGGATCAAGTGGCAACTTCTTTGCAGGCCCCCCAAAGTTGCTTTCAATAACTTTACCAGATTTTTGCCCATAAGAACTTCCTGAGTATCTCTGTCTTTTGGAGTCACAAAGCCACTCGAGTCAATCTGTCGAAATGCTCATGCCTGGTCTAATGTTTTCTCCCTGAAACGTCTCCCTTTATTGGAAAAGAAAAACCCTCATTTTTTTCACAATTCTGCTTCTTCCTCACTAACTCTGATTATCCAGGTGTTATCCTTGTACCTTCCTAAGTCTCACTGTGGTCTCAGCAAACAGTAGCACAAATCTCTAACCCTGGGGAGACACAGGTTACTCTCTGGCCACAGGACGTTTGGCAAAGCAAAATTTGGTCACATGAATCCAGTCCAATATTCACAAACATCAACCAACAGGTTTGTTTTCCAGTTGAGACTTTGGAATAGTCTTCTCAGAGAAACAATGTCATCAACAGCACGTGGGCCCATGAAAGCCCATCGTGTATCTCCAGTATAGTACTAGAATACTAGCTAGCACTACCAGGATGGAAGCTAACTACCAAATGTATTATTTTGAGAAAATTAATTCAAAGTTTCAACTTGAAATGCCAAGAATTGCTCGCCCAGCTGCAGCCCAGGCAGCGAAATTGAGAAATCTCCCTCCTCCCACTCCCCCACGTGGCTGAAGAGGGCTTTCCACACATGGCCATTTGTATGGAAGACACATATATACGGGAGGAACTGCCTGTAGGGGAAAAAAAAAAGAACAATTTCTGTGAATGGAAAATAAATCTGACTAGAATTTGCAAATGGATTGTCAGGATTAGATGCCAGTGTTGGTTATTTCAGTGGCTGTTCCAAGAAATGGGAACCTCCTCTTCCTAATGTCCTGTTTCTTAAAATGATAGCAGTATATTTAGTTCCGGGCCTTCCCCATCAATACACCAAAACACATCTTTCAGGACAAAGGCCCATCATATTTTGCATGAGTGGAGACACAATTTTTAAGCACTTTATTTCAAGAGCAAAGAAGACAAATGTCTAGAAAGAAGGGCCAAATACAAAGGGGTATTTGTTACATACACACAAAAGGAGAAAACTGGAAGCTGCAAAGAGAACACTCGGGCACTTTAATGGAGAACAGATTAAATAAATTATAAATGGGCCATATAACGGAAACCATCAGTTGTTTTCCATTTTGCTTTGTTTTATAAGGAGGCAGACCTATCTGCACAATTCCAAATACAGTATGTGAAAAAAAAAAAAAAACAAAGGGGCAGAATAGTGTATATAATATACCATCATGACTGTTTAAAAAAAAAAAACACTATACACACACAACCTCCCCCTGCCACCCTATGCATTAAGAGGTTAAACTAGAAACTGGTAACACCACACACCCCGTGACGGCAAACTGCGGGTGGAGATGGAGAGGAGACTCGATCATCAACCTTTGTACCTTTTGGGAAAAAGAAATCATGTGTTGTCTATTTTTAAAAAGATATGGCACTGAGGAGACTGTTTGAACAGTCTTAAAAATTCAGGCATCAGCAGGATGACTGAAGATAAGCACACAGCATCCATGGTTTATTATGTTTTCATTAGAAAAGAAGACGTGGAGACAGGCAGTTGGGTGATATTTATGGTGTATGGAGAACCTAAGGAATTATATTCTAGTAGCACTAATCATTGCACAGAGCACCCCCCTCACTCCCTCTCCATAAGTTTAGGACCAGCAAAGTGCAGACCCCTCCGGCTTACTGCAGAGTGGCAATATAGTGGAGCCTCCATTGGTCAAGTGGAAATTGACCAATGGAGGAAAGTGGTCATGTGAAATTTCCTATCAGCCAAGGTACCAAGGTAATTTCCACTTTACTTCCCCAGGGGCCACTACTGAAATTTGTCCACAGAAGCGATTTCCTTGGGCAGGCTCTTGCCTTTCCCAACTCTCAAAAGATCTTTCCTTCCTCCATGGAACAGCTCCTCACAGTATTCAAGTTTACTGGTCAGCAAACTACATCTCTCCACACCCAACCAACCTCTCTGAAGGAGTGTGAGTGTGAGAGTGCGCTAGGGGGCGGCGAAGGCAATCGACTTAATGGTGGGGGACCCTTCTCCATTCCACTCCAAGTACAAAAGCCACACAATAAGCCTGTTTCTCGGTCTGTAAAACCGGGAGGCAACAGTATCTACTTCAGGGAGTTGTTCTTGAGGGAGGCTCAAATGAAATGGCCACATAACTCCACTCTGAGCGCCTGCCTCTAAGCAAAGCCACAGCTGACTTGGCCACCTTATCACCTACCCCTGAAAACAGTGATTTTTGCCTCCACACAGCCTAAAGTTGGGCTGGATAACTGAGCAGCTGACAGTAACTGGTTGTCTGATCTTGATTTTGTCCAGACAGTTTCGTGTAATAAAGCATTTGTAATAAAATACTCTTAAACAAGATAGGATTCTTTTATATTAAAAATGAGAAAAATCACTATTTTCCCCAAGCAAATTAAATACTTTTTTCTAATATTATCTATTTTTCTTAGGTCTTTAAGACCTTTAATAGCAACACAATGCAAGGGAAGTAAAAGTCCAATTAAGATGTTAGAAACAAACCCATAGCACCATAAAATGCAGCTGGATGAAAGAAGCAGACTCGGTCTCCACTCCGTCTCCAGTGGGGGTATGCCCATTGAATATTTACAGGTCCCACAGAATGTGCTGCATGGCAAAAATATAAAAGAGGCCTTCTTTCAAATAAGGCATAGAAGGCTTTTCAAAGACATGAACTGTGCATGAACCCTCATCTCTAGTATAAGAATAAAGCAGAAGTGCTTCTGGGAACTCAACTATAGTAAGCAGACACAAGAGAAAAGAGGGCCAGCGCACACCCAGGCAATGAACTTCATGTAGTTCAAATCCCACAAATCCTAGCCATCTCTGCTCTTATTTTAAAGATCCCAACCCTCCTGTCCTGCCAGTGAGTCCCACCTTTTGGATTAAGACAATGACATCCTCACGAAAGGCAAATATAGAATCTTATAAGAGAAACACACAAAGCCAATCAATGACTAACAACTTAAGTGCAAATTAATTTACCATAGCAGGAAGTAGAAAGCAGAGCTCTGAGGGACAGGGTCCTGTGTAGCTAATATAGTGAGGAAGAAACTAAAGAGGGAGAGAAAGCCTGAATCACTGCTTGAAACCCCACAGAAGGCAGACTTGAGCCATGAGGGGTAACACCAAGGAGGGAGGGCCCTAAAACAAAATATAGAACAACACAAAAAATAAGCCTCACAAACTTCATAATTTTTCCTGCAACCCTCCCATGTTGCCTGTGGTAACTGCGAACATTGTACATAACCACCAAATTGTATCGGTGAGGTATAACGAAACAATGGATGTATGCAATTCATTAGCTTTTAATACATATGTTCAAACTAGAAAAGCAATTATTCTAAAGTTAAAACTTTCATTTTTGAGGATGTGCTGTCTGAGCCTGACTTCTTAGTAAACTTCAGTTTATTTTTTCATTTTTATTATTTTGTGGGGGAGGGGCAAAGGGAGAGGAAGAGAGAATCTTAAGCAGGCTTCACACCCAACGCAGAGACCGATGTGGGGCTCGATCTTGAGACTCTGAGATCATGACCTGAGATGAAATCAAGAGTTAGACACTTAACCAACTGAGTCACCCAGGTGCCCTTTCAGTCTGTAATCTTTAAGTTAATGGTCACTAATTGGCTATAGCCAAGGGTATATAAAGTGCCCATTCAACCACCTAACTCAGGTACAGCAAACTTATCAAAATATATATAACATCACTATACCTACCACTCACACGAGAACCTACCCAAATTAATAAGAACTAAACTGCTTTGAAGGAACTATCAATAAAAATATCTAATATTGGCAGAAGCAAAATAAATAATATTCCAAGAGACCAACCAACACACCTCTAAGAAACCATTTAATACTTTACTAATTCCAATTAGAGTCCAGCTC
>CM052802.1:100172233-100203799 GCA_028533885.1 Nasua narica
TATAGGAAACATTTTTCTAATATTCAAAATTCTTAAAAGATTTTTATGTTTGTAAGACAGTAATTTTTGGCCCTTGTTTAGATATGATCTCCAAGAGATAGCTTCTTTATAAAACTGTTATTGACTCTAGTGAATTTATGTTTCCTTTACAGTGTTTTCTCTGAAAACAACTGGCCGCAGTGATAAGTCTTTCTGTTCTTTTCTTTTTTTTTTTTTTAAGTAAACTCTATGCCCAGTGTGGGGCTTTGCCTCACAACCTCAAAATCAAGAGTCTCATGCTCTCCTGACTGAGCCAGCCTGCAGTGGTAATAAGTCTCTATGTTTAAATTTTAGAATCAGACACTGTTTCTGTAGGAGTGTAGTTTTACGGCTCCGTCCCCTCTTGAACAAGGCACGTAAGGTGCCCCAGGATATTGCTAACCGCCAACTAAATTTTACCATGACACACAACTTTACTTAAGTAAACCTCCTGTTCTTTGCCATGGATGTAGAGTTACTGGAATTGCACTAATGCAAAGCAATTATCTTGGGCCTAGGGACTGCTGTTTTTTCCTGTGTGATCCTGGAATGGTCATTTAACAACCGATTCAAATATCCATTTTTCATCCATAGGGTCCCACTGGCACCTATCTATCTCATTGTGAGAATTAACTGAGCAAATATACGTGACAACACCTCCCTTCACGTGGTATCTAGTAGGAGTAAAATAAATGTTCTCTTCCCATTAAAATTGCAGCTCTGTGCTGGCAAGATGGTTGTATTTATAAAATGTGCTTGGTAATGAGAACTAATGTTTTAAGACAGTTTGAATGAATGCTGGCAGACTGAACTCCACCAATTAATAACATTTATTGTATCTGGGGAGTGGAAAAGTCGGAGTAGATTTCAGCACAGTGTTGGAATAGTAGTTCTGGTGCATGCTAGACAGAAGGGCGGCTTTGTGGCTGCTGCCCTACAAACTAAATGGGACTTGGTCTTGTTTTTGTTTGCTTGTATTGATCTTGGATGATTGGGGAGAATGCAAGTATATCTGCTCTTGCTTTTAAGTCATTTTATTTTTTGGTGAGAAGAAATTCCCAGGGTGCTAATATCTCATGCCCTTTAATCCCTATAAGCCCTTAAGACCAGGTTGTTATTTAACTGAACTAAAGAGGGACATACCAAACACATTTTAGGGTTCTTTAGCTCTACGGGAAAGATCAGGTTCTTTTGTCTTGGCATGCTCCCCCAAGCCCGCGGAAAGTTCAAATATCGGTGTCTCTTCTCACCATAATAAGGATCTAAAGTCTTTGCTATTTTTGGTAGCAGGGAAAGAAGGGCTAACCCATGTGTAGCTCTTGTCAGTTTACAATGCACTTACTCATTTTCTTACTTGATCTGTGCAACACCCTCAGGAGGGAGTAGAAATGATGTTATATCCATTTAGAAGTGAGAAGGTAGAGGTCCCAAGACATTAGTGAGTTGCCCAAGGTTACACTGCTAATAAGGGATAACCTGAGGCTTAAACCCTAGCTTTATGATTCTAAATCTAAGGCTCTTGTACTCTTCTGTGTTCTTATGACTCTTTATAAATAAGCAGACCCATCTAATATCTTACTACTAGATATGGAAATCAATCAAAGCAGGTGGATTTCTAAAACTTTTTTTAAAAAAGATTTTAAAAGTGAGTGAGAGAGAATGCGGGTGTATGAGAGACAGCATGGACGGAGGAGGGGCAGAGGGAGAGGGAGAAGCAGGCTCCACACTCAGCAGGGAGCTCGATGTGGTGGAGACTCCATCCCAGGATGCTGAGATCATGACCTGAGCTGAAGGCAGATGCTTAACCAACTGAGCCACCCAGGTATCCCTAAAACTTTTTAAAATTGTATTTATATTTATTTATTTGAGAGAGAGGGAGAGAGAGAGAGTATGCTGGTGAGCATGAATCAGGGGAGGGAGAGGAAGAGGGAAAGAGTCCCAAGCAGATTCTGTGTTGAGCATGGAGCCCAAGACTTGGGGTTCAATCCCAGAACCCGGTATCATGACCTGAGCCAAACCTGAGAGTCCAACACTTAACTGACTGAGCCACACAGGCATTTAGGGAAAAAACTGCTAATATAGGGCTTGACCATCTTTAATCTGACACTCTGGATCTCTTATACATCATTGTATTGGTCCCAATTTGTCTTTATTTTGGACGGCTGAAACAATGTGAAGTGTTTTGTTCTAAAACAAATATGTACATGTGGAGAGATGAAAAAAATTAGAGTTTACAGTGGTAAATGCCATGTGAAGTTTTTGGGTTTGCGGGGGTTTGCTTTTTTAAAATTTTTTTGATTTTAATTTTTTATTTTTTTTAAGATTTTATTTATTTATTTGAGAGAGAGAGAGAGAGAGAGCACAAGCAGGGGGAGCAGCAGAGGGAGAGGGAGAAGCAGGCTCTCCACTGAGCAGGGAGCCTGATGTGGGGCTTGATCCCAGGATGCTGGGATCACGACCTGAACCGAAGGCAGATGCTTGACCATCCGAGCCACCCAAGTGCCTCTGCTTTTTTTTTTTTTTTTACGATTATTTATTTGAGAGAGAGTGCATGAGTGTGTGTGTGTGGGGGCGGGTGGGGAGCAGAGGGAAAGGGAGAGAATCTTAAACAGACTCTGCACTGAGCATGGAGCCCAGTGCAGGTCTTAATTTCACAACCCTGAGATCATGACCTGTGCCAAAATCAAGAGTTTGATGCTTAACTGACTGAACTACCCAGGTGCCTCTGCCATGTGAAGTTTTTAATTGAAAATACTTTGTAAATATTAGAAAGCATATTGCCCAAGAAGTAAACTTTGAGATAAAGTTCAATTTAAAAGAAGACATCATCTATCAATAATTCTTTCAACCAACAATATATATTAAGTCAATAGCTGGGGTGCCTGGGTGGCTCAGTTGGTTAAGCATATGCCTTCGGCTCAGATCATGATCTCAGGGTCCTGGGATCGAGCCCCACATCAGACTCTCTGCTCAGTGGGGAGCTTGTTTCTCCTTCTCCCACTCCCCCTGGCTATGTATGCTTTCTCTCTCTCTGTCAAATAAATAAAATCTTAAGAAAAAAAAGTCAATAGGATACTAGAATGAATGAGAAGCACTCTGTTCTCAGGAAGCTCATAGGTTGACATTCCATGTACACTGTATAACACAACTTTGTAAATCCATGGACCACATTTCTGTTTCATGACGAAAAAGCATTTTATTTAATAAACAGCTTCTAAGAAATCAGTTCATTTGGCCAGTGAACTTAGATTTTACCACCTAAATTATCCTGAGCCACAGTCAGAGTGTGTAAGTGCAATCCTAGTAAGTGATTCAATCCCTTTGTATTTCCCAGAAAATCATAAATCTATCTGTTTTGCAATTTCTGTGCAGAAGCCCTAAATTTGAACTTAAACCATTAGTCAGGGCCATTAATTGATAAAACCCATGGCAACTAATAACTTAGAATCTTAGAAAAGTAAAGTCAGCAGACCTTGAACTTTTTTGTTCATGCTATCTGTGCTCTGAAATGTTCATGAGCTACTTTGTTCATGCTACTGTGCTCTGAAATGTAAAGTGTTAATATGTTTCTTTTTACATTATTATTTACTCTGGTAGTATGTGCAAATTGTGGAATTTCAATTTTGAGTGGGCCTGGAGATCACAAAACCCTTCAGTGGTAGAGTGTAGACTGAAACCCAGGTTTGCTGATATCCAGCCTAGCTTTCTCTTTTCCTGCTGGACTTCCTAATTTGACATCCAAGAGACATTTAATTGTGATCTTCTTAAAATTTTACATGAGGTCTCTTTATTTAGTGGTGGGTGCATCTAAAATTTTTCCTTATTGTATGAGTTTACTTTGCCTTTGTATCTTCCAAGGCTTATTTTTACTTTGATTAGATATGACTGATCAGGGACTCCTGGGTGGCTCAGTTGGTTAAGTGTCTGCCTTCGGCTCAGGTCAGGATCCCAGGATCCTGGGATCGAGCCCTGTGTTGGGGCTCCCTGCTCAGAGAGAGTCTGCTTCTCCTTCTCCCTCTAACCTCCCTCTGCGTGTGCTCTCTCTCTAGCTCACTCTCTCAAATAAATTATTTTTAAAAAGATATGATTGATTATTCATAATTTAAAAATTACTTATGACATTGACTTAAACATACGTCACTTTTTAGAATTTCTACCCAGCTACAGAGAAAGCATTGGTTTCTGAGCCACTGGTTCTTCGACAGTGACAATGAAAATGTTTCCACTTCAAAACAGACAACATTCGATGTAGCTTCCAGGCTTGTCACACCTGCCTTGTCTGCTCTCAGGGCTGTCTTGAGGCACCTGAGAGGTAGGTGGAGAAGCACTTTGAAAACCACAAAGTGCCATGGCAATATGTTGCATGCGTGCATTCATGCATGAATCTTCTGATTAATTGTATACTTGAGATGGTTTGTCAAATGACATTTTGCTACGAGTTTATAGATTGGAATAGGCCAAATATGTGACTGGGTCAAGGAAAAATGTTTAAATCCAGCAAGGCTTTGCTGGTAGTAAAATTATAGAGTGGATGGGTAGTAGGAAATAAGGCTGGAGTGTTGGTACCTTAGAATATGAATAGAAATGACAGATTTGAACATTTTCTTTCTTTCGTGTCCAGCCTATTTGTTCTTTCATCAATATTTTTTGAGCATCTAGTAAAGACTAGGCATAGTTTTAGACGTCACTGATGTTCACAATAAGTAAGACAAGGTATTGTTACCCTCCAGGAGTTTACAGGGGAAGACAGTTATAGACAAGGCATAACATGGGATAATAGATATTTATATTTTGCAATATGCCACATAACTGACCTTGCCAAGAAAAGTATAATCTTGGTTAGATTTTTTTTAAACTTAAATGTATTAATATTCTCATGATCAACTTTTTAAACTTTAAAAAATAATATTATAAAACATATACTTAAAATATTTTGAGATATATAACACATAAACTATATTTTTAAATGCATAAATTATCATTTATATATATTGAATCCTAGTTGTATTTAACATTCAGTTTGTATTTATTTTATATATATGTGTATATCTATATATAGATATATAGAGATAATCTTAATCACCTAAAATATGAATCTGTTCTACTTGGTGAGCCATCTGAACATTCCTTATCTGACTACATTAATATTAGAGAGCTCTTCAAGGAAGGGCATCACTGCCGTCACTTTGATGTTAATCCTTGGTGCTACTATTTGTTCAGAGCAGAAACCTGACTTTGAATCCTAGCTCTGCCAGTTAGTAACTGTGGAACTTATTTGTGCCTCAGTTTCAAGGTCTGTGAAATGGGAATAAAGATAATACCTAACTCATCATTGTGAGAAGTGAATGAGTTATTAGGTACCAGAGTGTTTGGATGAGTGTCTGGTACACAGTTCAAACATATAAATGCCATCAGCAGCTATCATTGTCATTGTTACTCTTATTATTTGGCAGAATAACGTGAGGAAGGTTAAGAATGGACTTTCTCCTCTCAAGCCTGAACATTGCTCAAAACTAAAGGTAGAAAGATGGGGCGCATGCGTGGCTCAGTGGGTTGAGCCTCTGCCTTCAGCTCAGGTCTGATCTCAGGGTCCTGGGATCGAGCCCCGCATAGGGCTCTCTGCTCAGCAGGGAGCCTGCTTCCCCCTCTCTCTCTGCCTGCCTCTCTGCCTACTTGTGATCTCTCGCTCTCTCTCAAATAAATAAATAAAATCTTTAAAAAAAAAATAAAGGTAGATAAAAAGAAGGGAAAGAAGGGAGCTAAACCTTTGTTGATCATCAGCTATGGGCATGGCAGTGACCTAGCATCTACCTACATTCTCTTTTAGTCCTAACACCAGTGCCCTGAAGTATATTAAAAAACAGGCTCAAATTAAGAAACTTACATAAGGTCTTGTACTTATTAGTGGACAACATGATGATAACTGATCTTTGCTATTCTGCATCCTGTACTCTTGCCTTGCATGACACCAGAAAATGTGAGAATTCAGCAAGTTTCACTAGGAGGTTATCTTGAAATTTGCTTATTAGAGACTTTATTTTTAATGACTACTTAAAAGATGCCATCAACATTTTTAGTTTGTTCCTACTGTAGCGATTTATGTATCTGTAATTCCACCCCTCCCCGTTCAAAAGTATATTGCAATAGTTTAAATGATGTAAGTGGGACCTAGATGGCAAATATTTGGACACACAGAATCTTAGTAGTAGTTTTCAGAATTAAGCTGTATTATAATTTCCCAATTTTCAAGATCACTTATTGTAATTATTGAAGTCATTGCTCCTGAAGTTAATAGCTATTCCAAAAGGCTTTTAAGCCTAAACTCCATGTAGCTACATATCCTAGGTACCGATCCTTTTTTTGAATTTATAAATAAAATTCATGAAATTGCTTTTCTTTTGTTGTATATTAGCCCAACGTTATGAATTGTTTCGCCTGTAGGTAATAGAGAAGAGGAAACCTAATCAATGGCTGTGGAATGATATGGAAGAAGATGGAAGAAACTTGTTTAATGGGTAAGAAATAAAACTATAATAAAAAGATTAATGAAAATTATCCTTAATAGTGTTATGTATGGCCAATCTGAAATAAGTGGCCAAAGTTGCTATACCATTAGGGCGACTGATCAGTCACTATATTTGTCTTATCCCCGTTCCGAACTTTCACCACCTGTTTCCTTCTTACCATTGTCAATTTCTCAATGAAATGGGAAAGGTACGTGGTAGTACAAAGATACTATGAGTTAACTTAAGCTAAGAGGGAACACAGCTGTATTTGAAGATAAAAGTAGGATCTGGAGATCAGCAGCCATACCAAAATCCAGGTTTGGGGTAGGTCTTGAAGCTTATTGGTGGTTGGATTCTCATTTCCGAATCCTGCCTGCTACTATGATGTTAGGCTTTACTCTGAAGATCCTGTTCATGTAGGCAAGTGCAGGGTGTGTCAATGGGATGCCACAGAAAGCCTGATGAAACATGTGACTAAATTTATGAGATATGAAATGTTTTAATACTACAAGTCCATACATTCTTATTGTCAATAATTCAAACATTAGAGCTAACCCTAACCCTCTCTCTAAAACTTAGCCCCCTCCCGGGGTGTAGAAGTGTATGATATGTATTTGTGCAACCTTCTTTGCCTAAAGATTAAAAAGTTGGGTTTGGAAGCCAGACTGTTTTTGACTAGGCATCAATTAACTTGACATTTGGGCAACTTAATTTCTTAATGAACTTAATTCCTTGGGTATAAGTGGGGACATAAATAAAGTGGGGTTATAAGTAAAATTTCTGTCTCATCGTGATGTTGAAGATTAATTGGATAATACATCTAAAAAACTTGGAAAAATGCCTGAAACATAGTGTTAAATAAATGTTAGCAATAATTTTCCTATGTATTCTAGTTAGCATTTTTATGTGCCAGCCCTCCACAAATGAATCTTCTTCTCATGTACTGCAGGAGTTAAGCCATCTTGGATAAAGTTAACCCTGGTAGCTAGGATTTTTTAAATTTTCACGAAAGTGTTCTTCTTGGCTTTAAGCTTTGATTCTTTCAGAGTATGCTGCTAGGCTGTGTGTAAGAACAGAGTTCTACACCTTCGGCTCTTAATGCGCATCTCATGGTGTATATATGATGCTTACAGATATGCACGAATAAAAACTATCTTCTGGCTGTGATAGTTTTATCTTGCCCATAGAAGTATCAGTGTTAAAGAAGGAAGCTCTTGTTTCTAGATAGATATGTCAGATTTTCTGTTAAGATTCTTTCAGTCTCTTTTGAAAGATCAGTCTTTTTGAATTTTTTTCTTGTTTCGCAGAATTGTAATAATTATGAAAATGTCTTTGATATCTTTTCCATTGCTTGTCAGCACTTTCTTACCTATTTTTAGGAAGGGAGGCCACTAAGACAGTAATCTCTTCTTAATATTTTCTTCCTTATTGTCCTGGGGCTTTATTGGATTATTATGGACTCTTCTCTCTGCTGTGACTATTTTAGAAGACTAATATGTAAAAATAGAAGTTAACATTTACTGAATATTTCTTATGTGTCAGGTACTGTTTTAAGTGCCTTACTCACTTATTCATTGTCTCTTTTAATTCCATCATCTACTTACGAGGCAGATACTGTTATTATCTTCATTTTAAAAGCTGAGGAAGGGGGTGTCTGGGTGGCTCAGTGGGTTAAGCCTCTGCCTTCGGCTCAGGTCATGATCTCGGGGTCCTGGGATCGAGCCCCGCATCCAGCTACCTGCTCAGCGGGGAGCCTGCTTCCCCTTCTTTCTCTGCCTGCCTCTCTGCCTACTTGTGATCTCTCTCTCTCTCTGTGTCAAATAAATAAATAAAATCTTAAAAAAAAATAAAAATAAAAGCTGAGGAAGCTGAGGCACAGATTAAGTAACGTGCCCAAAGTCACATTGCAAGTGGCAGCTCTCAGATTCCAAACTAGATCCTCTGTTCCAGAGCCTGTAACTGCTGGCCTAGTTAGTAAACTCACATTAGGTTTGTTAAGGTGGATATAAATTTAAATAGGACGATAAAGCCAAATATTTCCTTAAAAAGTCACCACAACTAATATGACTTTACTTGTCTGTGGGAAGGAAAATTTGAAATCATGTATCTTCTTAAGTATGGGAAAAATGATGATGTAAGATGATTATCCATAAATAATTATTTGTTTTGGACAGTCCTTAAATGAATACAACTTTAAGTTGTATCAATACAACTAATGATTCTTTATGAATCATTTTCAGTAGATAGAAAATCACTTGCACCTAGCTAAGGACCAGTATGTTTGCGTTTAAAAGGGACGAGAATGAGTGGATTTGTAGATTGCCGTTTAGCTGCTATTTGTAGAAACGGGCTCTCAGAAAGATTGAACTGTGCAGCGGTTCGGAACTGATTAGTGATTGGAAATTGTTCTTTTGTCCTGTTAAATAATATTTGAATGACAGCAGAAAGTTACACAAGGAAAGAAAGGCAGGAGAAAGGTGACTTATGGGTCTTATAATTAGAGTGCCACTTAGAAGTAATGGTCTAAAAAAGTCAATGTACATTAACAATTGACACTTGTCGAGAAACTGGAAGGAGTCACAGTACATGGTTTTTGTTCTGGGCTATGTCTTGTCAGAGAGAAGCATTGGCTTTTTTTTTCTTTCACATAGCAATTCATTCCTGGTTGAAATATGGTAAAGGACAAAGGGTAGGCAACATTTAAAATAACCAACACTGATAAAATGTTTTGGCTTTCTTTAAAAGTGACAGTGACCACACGTGGTCAGCGATGTTTTCCTCTCTCCTCTCCATCTTTTTAAATTCCCATTTCCTGTCTTAGAACCCCTTCTAAGTGTTGATCAAAATTACGGCTTTTAGCAAGCATCTCTTTCACAACAGTGTCTTAAAGAGTGGGCCAGGGGCCCCTGAGACTCTTTCAGGAGTCAAACCTATGTTCATAACAATACTAAAACATTACTTGCTTATGGGTATGTAGTGGAGTTTTCCAAAGGCTCCATGATGTGTAACCGAGTGAATACAGAAAAGGATAGGAGAATCTAGCTGTTTTCCTTAATCCAGACATTGAAAAGATTTGCAGAAATGTGAAGTAAGGCCACTCTTCTGTAGATTTGCAGTGAGAAGCACTAAGGTTTGTTTCTATGTTAGAGTGTAACAGTGGGGGCACCTGGGTGGCTTAGTCGCATCGTTAAGCATCTGCCTTCGGCTCAGGTCATGATCCCAGGGTCCTGGGATCAAGCCCCACCTTGGGCTTCCTCCTCAGTGGGGAGCCTGCTTTTCCCTCTCCCTCTGCTACTCCTCTTGCTTGTGCTCTCTCACTCACTCTGTCAAATGAATAAGTAAAATCTTAAAAAAAAAAAAAAAAAGAATGTAACAGTGACTCCAATCTAGGCCAGAAAGTCATGGCGCTCCTGTCTAGTGATTGAGTGGATTGCGAGGGGTCACAAGCAGTGCCCACCGCACAGCATGTCCCTGTGCATTCTAGGGGCATCCTGATAGACTGAGGCTATGTCTCCCGGTCTAGAGAAGTGAAACTTTTGCTCCTTTTTCATAATTGTGCTAGAGGGTCTCTTCCAGATTATAAGGAGCTGTGGAAATCTAGAGAAAGGAGGGCTTGACTTTAATTAGGAACACCATCCAACCTTGACAGTGACCCCACTGTCAAGTGCCATATTTGGAGTGTTCTTTGTATTGGTTGCTCCCAACTTTGGGAGGACCAAAGGGACCTTTCTGGACAGCCTTTTATTTGACTGTATTAATTGAGCATCTCCTGCATTCCAGCCATGTCCTAGGGGCTGGTAATAAGTCAGTGCACAAAATAAAAGCAAAAACACCTCTGTCCTCCTGGGGCTTCCACTCCAGCTTTGGAGTCCTTTGCTGTAGTCCCAGCTCCCTCTTCAGGGGACTTTGAGTTGGTGGTGGCTGCTTCGGTCTCACGCCTCTGTGTCTTGAGCACTGACTGGTATTGCTCAGCAGCTGGCTGCTGAGGATAGAGTGGAAACTGCTTGACATTTTGTGATTTTTTTTTATTATTATTTTTTTGAAAGTACCAAATGATTTGGGATTTTTCAAATCATACGTGGAACAATAAGGGTAGCCTATCTAGTCACCCTTACTGTGGCTATTTTAATCTTGTTTTGTTTTCAAGTTAGTGCCACTTTTGTCAAGAAATTTAACTTAAAATAATTAAATACCAGCTGATGTTAAATTTATTCTAATTGTTTTTCATTATTTGAAGAAAAATGTTCATACAGGCGTGAGATTTTCCTTGCCTGGTGAGTTGCTCCCAAGACCCTGTAATTTGTTTAATAGACTTTTATACAGAAAGAGATTATTTGGCTCGTTAGATTGAGTCACTTAATAATGACTTGAAGGTTAACTAATGCGGCCATCACACTCTTGCTCACTGGCCGGACATCTATCATATCACTAAATTCAGTCATTTCCAAATGGAGACGAGTGGGAATATCATTAGAATATTAATGGAAAAAGAAACTGACATTCAAAATGTGAATGACCAAAAATTGTCTCTAAAGATAATTTTAATTTTTAAGATATACTTCTTAATAGAAGCTCTTTTTTTTTTTTTTTTAAATTGGGTGGCATTGTGACCCTCCTTTTATTGAAGGTGTTAAAGGAGCTTTTTAATTAGAATGCACTAAATGGCTGTTGTCTATTCAGCATCGCTACCTGCCAGGCACCCAATTTCCAGCTGTGCCTGGTGTTCCAAAGACCAGAAATGTCTAGGGTTCAAATAAAATTCCTCTCTTCTGCCAGTGGGTAAGACATAGTCTGCTGCTCAGGATGGAGTTGGGGTAAACTGAGAGATCCTTTCAAAGGTATCCAACCAAGCTCTCTCTCTCTTTTTTTTTTTTAATCCCTTAAATCTCACACCTTACCTCTACCTTCAGAGGTATGTGGAGCCTCTAATTTCTGGGCCTTTCCAGGTTTTGAAGTTCTAACCAGCTTGACTGATTTCACCCTGATGTGAGTGACATTTAAATTTTAGCATGCCCTTGTCTGTTACACTTCCCATTCTTCCGTTTGCTTACCAGAGTCCAAACTTTGATACCTCTCATGTACTATTCTATCATCTCCCACTCTGTCCTTATGAATTTATGCTCTTTATTACCCTTTGCTGTGATTTTACTGGGATTTTAAGAGAAAAGGAGATAAAAGTATATTCATTCTGCCATGTTTTACTGGAAGCCCAGGTTTTGACATGTATTATCGAGTGCACGCAGCATACCAGGAATTGTGTTAGACACTTGTCTTTTATTTTTCAAAAATTACTTCAAATTCTATTGAGGTTAGAATATTCATTTTCATTAGTGCTATTCACCTGTTATTTTTTTGAGCACCTTCTATATGCTAGGCACTATCACATACAACATTTCATTCAATCATCACATTTACTCTAAGGCATGTAGGTATCATACCTCATTTTAATGAATACAGAGACAAATAAAGTCACAGAACCAGTAAAAAGTAATGTCGGGTTCGAGATAGGCTTTTAAAATAAATATGCTTTCTGTATATCAACTATCTATTGGATATTAGATAGATAACCATTGTGGGTTTTGTTTTGTTTTGTTTTAATGTAAGCTCTGCGCTCTATGTGGGGCTTGAACTCATGACCCTAAGATCAAGAGTCCCATGTTCTATTGACTGAGCCAACCAGGCACCCAAACCATTGTGGATTTTTAAGCAGCGGAATGCAGTATAGGATGAAAATGATGTTTTCATTTAATATAGTGATAATATTTAAGATACATAGTAGATCTCAAAAGATAGGAGGCATCAACTAGCACTTAAAACAGTAATGAATGGCCTGCAGTGTTAAGGACCTACATTTGAGGGGAGAGAGCAGTCACAATGAGGAAGGTAATTAGATTTAAGAAGCATGTGTGTGTGGGAGGGTGCATTTGAATCCAGTCTCTTAAATGAGCTGTAACATAACTGTAACAAAGAACTTAGCCCTGAGTCTGGTACTCTCATTTCTGAATACGAATTAGTAGGCTTTGGTAACCAACTTCACTGTGACATGAGTAAGGAATTAAAGGAAATGTGAAGTTTTCAAGTCAGGTGAATAGGAGTGCCATATCTAGGACTGAGGTAAGGTGGGAAGAAGTGCAAGGGGAAATTAGCAAACTTAAACAAAATATGTGAAGGTCATGGTTTTCTGGAAATCCGAACATCTGACATGTCTTCTGTATCCCTTTCTTCATTTTTTGGCATTTATCTGAATGTCCTGTAATCATATTGTACATGATTACAGAAAGTTGGTTGTATTCAGTCACATGATTTCTTGGTTGATAATAGTATTTACCCATGTTTTTAAGCTAATCATTAGTATTTTTAAATCTTAATTTGAGAGCCATTTTTTTTTCCTTTTTGGAAGCAAGTACTCTGATTTCATTAGCACACAAAGTGTTTTTACAAGGCAATTCTAAAAGACCAGGAACCCAATGTAAAAGATATGAATGGACAGTTCAAATAAAGAGGAAAAAAGATCAATCATCCCCATAATTAAAGGCACACAAACTATTATGAATTTAATATTTTATTTAAATAAAAATTATTTAAAGATGTGTCAATCCCTAGTCCTGGGGGAACACACATTCTCAAATGCTACTGATGGGTGGTGAAGGAGACAGTATAAATCAATGCAGCCTTCTTGGAGGGCAGCTTGATGATAATCTCACAGACACACTTGCATAAGTGTGTCATGATATATGCCAAAGAATACCAGTGGTGCATTGTTTGAAAATAGCATTAATTCTTCACTCATGGAAGAGTTAGTTAAATGGATTATGCAGTCCATATCATAGAATATGGCATAAAATCTTTAAAAAGAGTGAGATAAAGCCAGATGTATGGGAAAATGTCCAAGGCATCTTAAGTTAAAAAAAAAAAAGATAAAGAATAATGTGTGTGATGAAGTTGGATTTATGTTAAAAAATTATGTTTCTAAAAGCATAAAATAGTTCTGGAAATGTGCTCCAGAAGGATGCTTAGTTAACAGTAGTTACCTCTAGAGAGACAACCAGGGACAAAAAGCAGGGGGAGGGCTTTACTCTTGTAGTTTTATATTCCGTACACTATTATTTTTTATTTTTTAAGCATCTAAAATTAATATGAAAAACAGGACTCTAGTTGTCCTTTGCTAAACTTTTTTTTTTTTAAATAAACTATCCCCAATGTGGGGCTTAAACTCACCACACCAAGATCAAGAGTCACGTGCTCTACTGGCTGAGCCAGCCTGGTGCCTCTCCTTTGCTAAACTTATAATGAACCCTGGGGCTCCTGGGTGGCTCAGTCGGTTGGGTGTCTTACTCTTGATCTCATTTCAGGTCTTGATCTCAGGATCATGGGCCTGGGCCCTGTGTTGGGCTCTGTGCTGGGCATAGAGCCTACTTAAAAACAAACAAACAACAACAAAACTTAAAATGAACCTTGCTTTCCATAATTTAAAAAAATTGTCATAGAAAATTTCAAACTTTATCTATACCCCTTCCGTCTTTATTACTGTACTCCTGTTTTCTTTTGAAACAAATCCTAGACATTATATTATCTCATCTATAAGTAATTTATTATGTGCCTCTAAAAGATAAGAATTATTTTTTATAAACATAACCACAATAATTATCATGCATGTAAATATTGACGGTAATTCCTTAATATCACCAAATACGTTGGTCAATGTGCAGATCTCCCCAGTTATTTCATTTTTTTAAATAGTTGGCTCATTTGAATCAGGATCCAAATAAAGTTCAACCATTGCAATTAGCTGATAGTATCTCTCTCTTTTGCCTCCCTCCACTGTTTTTCTCTGAAACCTCCTTGTCCTATTTGAAACATTTGTCCTATAGAATTTCCTTCAGCCTGAATATTGGTGACTGTATCCTAGTGATAGTTAACCATTATTAGATTGTTTACTACGTTGGCTGTAAATTAGTAGTAAAATCCAGAGACAAATTAGATTCGGGTTCTGTTTCTGAGGAAGAAATTCTTAAGTGAGTGTTGGTGTATATTTCCATTATGAGGTACATAGTGTCTTTTTATTTTTTATTTTTTTGCATCTTTTTATTTTTTTTTTAAGATTTATTTATTTCAGAGAGAAAGTGCGAGCTGTGAGAGGGGTGAACGGAGAGGGAGAGAATCTCAAGCAGACTCCCTGCTGAGTGTGGAGCCCAATACAGAGGCTCAGTATCATTGCCCTGAAATCATGACCTGAGCTGAAACCAAGAGACGGATGCTCAACTGACTGAACACCCCTGTCTGGTTATCTTTTTTGTGATATCAGTAACCACTGATGATCATTGCCTAGGACCACTAATTCATGAGTCTTTCATAAATGGAACTATTAGCTAGTGGCTTTGGCCAATGTATTACGTATTCTAGGGTATACAACATTTGGATACAGGTTATTTTAAATGCTTTCTAACTTTTTTTTTATTGTCTGCAGCTATTTCCATTGGTCTGCTAGTTTATCTTTGAACCCTTTTGTCATGGTATAAAGTTTTCTATTTGATCATATGGATCATCATGTTTTTTAAACCCCAATTAAAAAGTTACTTTTGGGGCGCCTGAGTTGCTCAGTTGGTTGAGTGTCTGCCTTCAGCTCAGATCGTGTTCCCAGGGTCCTGGGGATTGAGTCCCACGTCCGGCTCCCTGCTGAGCACAGAGTCTGCTTCACCCTCTCCCTCTGACCCTCCCCCCTCCTTGTGCTCTCATTTGCTCTCTCTCTCTCTCAAATGAATAAATGAAAAAATCTTTTTTTAAAAAAAGTTACTTTTAATTTTTCAGTTTTCTTTTTTTAAAAAGATTTATTTATTTAGTTAGTTAGTTAGTTAGTTGAGAGAGACAGAGAGAGCACGAGAGGAGAGAAGGTCAGAGGGAGAAGCAGACTCCCTGCAGAGCCAGAAGCCCAATGTGGGACCCAATCCCGGGACCATGACCTGAGCCAAAGGCAGTCACTCAACCAACTGAGCCACCCAGGCGCCCCATAATTTTTCAGTTTTCATTTGGATATTTTTCTCCCTTCTGAGTGTATATAAAAGGAATCGGAGACCTGACTACTAATAATTAGCCAAACAGAACACTAGATTAGAAAGTTGTTTGTTCACTTATTCAGTCTTTCATTCAACAAAGAATGACATGGTACCATGTCCAGCTCGTGTTGATTATAGTTATGATATAGTTCATCAAACAGGCGGTTGTGGTGCAACGTGGTAGATGCTGAGTAAGGGAAGACATATGTGTGTGCTCCAAAGCATGAAGAAGGTTCCCCTAAATCAGTCTTGAAGAGTAGTGGAGGGTTTCCTGGAGGAAGGGTAAGTAAGAGCCAGGCCAAGGAAAGGGTAGGTAGCCAGGGGAATGATGAAAACGTTCTAGGGAAGGGAGCAGCTTGTGGAGAGGCCTGGAATTGAGAGTAAGCTGTTCCATGGGGGCACTAAAAATAATTTAGAATAATGGGAGCGTAGCTGTGGTGTGAGGAAAGTAGGCTGGGCTAGAGACGTGCAGGCCCAGATCATAAGAGACTTGATGAGCTATAGTGAGTTTGGGCTTTATCCCCAAGGCAGCAAGGATGATATATTTGGGTTTTAGGCCGAAGGCAGGAAAGCCTATTAAAAAAGCACTGACAGTACTGTGGGTTAGAACCAACAGTGGTTTGAATTCGGTTAGAGGCATTGGAGATGGAAGTAGTCTTATTTGTTCTTTCAGAAAATGCTTTCAGATAAACCTATTTCTCGTTAGGTGCTGTTCCAGGTGCTTTGGAGTCAGCAGTAACCAAAATAGAACTCGCTGCCCTCATGGAGCTCACACTCCAGTGGGGAGAAAGTAAATAAATATATACTGTGCTTATCTAGTGGTACTTGCCTGGGAGAAGGATAAATCAGGAAGAGGGATGAGGATAAGGGAGTCTTGTGTGGGAAACAATTTTTTGTGTAGAGTGACCAGTGATGGCTTCACTGAGAAGGTAACATGTGAGCACATATCTTAATGAAGTGAGGAAGCAATATCCATGCGGACATCTGAGGAAAGAGCGTTTGAAACAGCAGAAACAGACTTGCATGGGTCTTGGGACCAGAGGTTGCCTGGTGTGCCAGCAGAACAGCGAGGAGGCCAGGGGCTGAAGAGGAGTGTGTGAGCGGGAGAATAATGGGAGCGGGGCCAGAGAGATAGCCTTATTGGCCATGGTGAAATTGTGATGGACAGAAGGGGAGTGAAGATACAAATGGAAGAATCAGTAAGATTTGGGGATTGACTGTGTATGGGTGGTGGAAAGGAGGAAGGAGATAGGGAACACAGTGATCTTGTAACGTGAATATGTTGACTTCATTTAAGAGAATAAAGCAGCTGGAGCAGATAAGCTTAGATACCTATTATCATGCAAATCTCTTTTTTTTATTACAACACTGGGGAAGAGGTAATATCAATTATACCCGTTATGAAGGGGAAAAGTCTCTCACCATAGAATGGATTTTCCTTTGGTTTTGGTAGTTCTCCAATTAAGGACAGACTTGACTGCTCAGCAGCCAGGAGAATGCCTGAGTAATGGGGCAGCAGGGTTGGGTAGATATGGATGGAGCCCTTAGGATACTGAAGACTACCCCCGACACATTACCACATCCTATATACTTAGATACACGCATGTCCTATTTGCATTTTGTTCTTCTTTGCAGTCTTTAAGATCTCTGCTAAATTCCTAGTTGACATTAACCTAGTTCAGTAGTATTGCGGCTGCTTCTACTGAGAGGGAAGTCATTATGATTTTGTGTCTTTCCTAAACATGGTTAAGGAGATGCATCCATCCGTTAAATCCTCATTTACTAATGATCTGCATAAGTCTCCGTGCAATGCCTGGATGACAAAGAGGACGATGACATACATGGTCATTGTGCCAGGTCTTAAGGACTTCAAAGTCTAATAAGGCGGACAAAGGAAATCAGGGATCACAGTTAGGCATGCCATAATATTGGGTGTGAAGAAGGTATGGGGAGTCCAGGGAAGGTTTCCTTATACTTTTAGATAAGTGAGGTAAACTTCTAAAGCCATGACATTTTCATGTGCTGCCTGATCTGTGTGGAACACTCCCATCTACTTCTATCCTTTCCAAGTCCTTCAGACTTATCTTCCTGAGAAGGCTGTATTTACAGGTCCCTATATGACCTTCCTTGTTCTTTCCCAGCATTCTATAGACTATAATAGCCAGAAGGAAACAACTGTAGGGTCAGTTAACAGAAAGCAAGTAGTATAAGTAGGTTCATATGTAGTTTATTTTACATTAATTCATAATTAAAATTAGTAATACTGTTATACAAATAGAACTATATAGAAGTAGCTTTAAAAATACTTTGGCTTCTGGGGCGTCTGGGTGGCTCAGTTGATTGAGCATCTGCCTTCGGCTTAGGTCATGATACCAGGGTCCTGGCATTGAGCCCCTTGTCTGTTTCCCCACTCAGCAGGGAGTCTGCTTCCCTTTCCTCTGCCCCTCGCCCCCACTCGTGCTCACTCTCTCTCTCAAATAAGTAAATAAAATCTTTAAAAAAAAAATACAGTGACTTCTATAGAACAGCATTTCTCAAACTTATGACATTTATATACCGCTGTCGTGATTTTTGTCACACACAGGTAAAATTTGTAGAGTTACTTAGTATTTTTCTGTAAACCAAATCCCCTTTTTTTTCCTAACTTAAAAGCCTACTTGAACCTCATCTTAAAAAATATTCACGGAGTTAATGGATTTTCTGTTATTTTGTAAGAATATGACTCCTGTATTAAAAAATATTTGCCCCTGGAGAATTCCATTTCTGGATGAAACAGAGTAAGCACATGCCACGCAGTCTCCCTCACTGAATGCAGCTAAAAACCTGGGTAGAACACATGGAATGGCAATTTGAGGACTCTGAGAAGTCAGCAGTAGCAGGTAGATGAGAGAAGAGCAGGATCTGAAGTACCACCATCCAGCCGGGAGTTTCCTTTTTTATTTCTAGTGTCCCCTGCCTGGACTGCTTGTTGCCCAAACCTGGAAGTGGGCACCGGGCAGGGACAGAGGAAGCTCCAGGATAAACCCTCTAGTGCTGACTCGAGTGGAAAAGGAGACTCCTAGCACTCAGAGAGAGTGGTAGAAACTTCCCCCTTTAAAAAAGTTTTCATCATTCTGTCGTGCCCCAACCCCCAGGAAGTCTTGTGTTGGATTGCTCCAGATCCCTGAAGCTCTAAGGGCGCCTCTAACTTTTCTCTCCAGTTGGAGAAGCTGTCATCCTAAAACGGTGGGGGTAAACTCGCATTACTTTTTCCTTTCTCTGTCTTCCTGCTGCCTAGCTCCCAAATTATGTGGTAGAATGAGATAACAGGAGCCCCAGGTGTCTGGCTGGAAGGCAGGAAAGGGGAGCTCCAAAGAACTAGAGACAGTGGAGAGGGAGGAGCTTAGGAAAGTAACCCCAGAAGGTTGTTTGTGATCTCCTGGGCTCCCCCACCAATTGTCACATGCATGGATCTGTTCCCAAACAGCATACCAAAAACTTTTGAGCATTGAGATATAAGATGAATCCCTGTCCAGGTCCTAGACTGGCCACTGGGTGGCCACAGCTTTGCAAAGGCTTCGACTGTAGAAATGACATTTAAATCATACCTCACAGAAGGTTGTTTAGAACTTGGGACCAGAATCCAACCAGGTCGATTGCCTACTAAAGTAAAAATATCAACATTTTCCATAGAGTTTAAACAAGATGCAGAGCCTCATAATATTGAAAATGTCCAGGGCAGAATATAAAATTATTTAGCCACACAGAAAAATGGGAAACTCTCAGACAGTGTGAAAGAGACAACCAATAGATAATACCTCTTCTCTACGTGTGGATTATGCCCTTCCATTCAATTTGGTTGGCAAGCCGTGGCCGCATGCCCACTGCTGGCCTAGTGACCATTGCCAGGGAGTACCATGCTCAAACGGGCTGACACTTCTAAGGGCCCACCTCTGGAGCTAGTGCTGAGGTCATCTCCTTGGGAAGCATATGGCCCTATGGAGGAAGAGTGGCTACTCAGAGTAAAAAAACAGAAGTTCTCATTTCCAGACTTCATAAAAATTTATCTAACTTTTATCTAAGTCCCTAAAAACATTTAGGGACTTTTCTATAGTAAGGTACAAAGAGGCTTGAAAAGAGAGAACCTGTCAGATGGCTCAATACAAATTTTATTAAGCCCTTTGTGTGTTTTCCCTTTGTATGTGATTGTATTTTTATTTTTTGGCAGATGGGTAAATATGCTTCAAGGCCAACTGTTATTTTAGCACTGAAATAAATAACTATTTAAGAATGCAGGTGTAGGGAGCCACACTTTAGCCTTTGTAGCTGAAGATAACAGCCACTGTCCAGTCGTTGCCATTTCCCGAGCAGGTCCCCGCCAGCTGCCCATACTGGTCCGGGAGTTGTGGCTGCAGACTCCATGTACCGAGTTTGGCACAGTTGGCACCTGCTCTCCTCTCTCCGGAAAGTAAGATTCCAGGTGTTCGTCCATGCTTCCTCGGTTTATCTGCCACTGTGATTTCTCTAAGTTCCCAGAGGTGCTGTATCATTTGAAGTTTTGCTTTAGTGTGTCTTCAAAGAGTTTCTTTTTCCTATTCTGCTTGAATTATCTCTTTTCAACTCATCACACACCAGCTACTTAGGAATGCAAAGCAGAGAATTTTAGAAAGCATGTTTGAGAGAGAGGCTACTGAAAGTGGCTGCAGAGCTTATTAATATTACAAGTTCTTAAAGCCTTAAATGTGCCAAGCTTCAATTTGTGCAGGCAAAAAGGGGTCAGAATGAAGATAGCTTTAAATTGTAAATAAACTTATATCCATAAAATGGCAGGATCAGATTTTGAGGGACTAAGTTGAAGAGGCGACTAAGAGCCCAGAGTAATAATTTGCCCCAAAGTGCTTCTGCGATACCTTTGTAATATTTGACCAATGGGAAAGGGGACTTTGTGGGAATCAAGTGGAAAGGTCTTAGCAGAGAGCACGCTAGTCATAGTCCTCACTTTGTTGGCAGTGTCACGTTAAGATCTGGAGCAAGTCCCAAGATTAATCTAAATGTCGACGCTCATTTCTAGAGCTCTAACTCCATTGCTCTAAGCATTTTACATATTAACTCATCTAATCCTTACAACAACGCTATGAAGTAGAAACTATTATTGTTCTCATATTATGGATAAGGAAATTGAGGCCCAAATAGGTGATTTGCCCAAGGCTGTATACAACTAATAAGCATGAGCTAGAATTCTAACCCAGGCAGCTTGGTTTTGACCTTTTAACCCCTATGCTATATTGCCTTTCAGTTTGTTTTTATATGATGCATTAAAAATACCTACCATAACTATTTTCCAGAGTTGTGGGAAGCAGAAAATAAAATAATAAAAGTTCTCTTAATAAAGAATAATTCTTTCCAAAAGAAAACTATAGCATAAGAACCCAACATCAATGCTGGCAATTACTATGAGAAGCCCATTTCTAGAGAACTGTGACATTTAGAAACAGAATCTTAAGTTAGGTTAAAAGACCCTCCAAGCCTTCATTTTAAGAGGACTTTTATCTAAAATCGTGGTTCTCAGATTTTAAAAATTTTACGGGTCTGTCAAATACACACTTGTGTGGCTGTGCGCCCGCACACGCGTGCACACACACACACCAACCCAAACTACCATCTGCTATCATTACCATTACAGAAAGGGCATTTAACACCAAGAACACTGGTGAGATATAATCTCCTAATAAAAAACAGTTTCCCAAGAACAAAAGAGATAGCAATTTTACCCTGGCCAGTGAGATTATTGGTCTGAAGATTAGAGGTTGGGGAATTCATTCATCTGAACTGGTGGGTGTAGATCCTGTTGATTTAGAAGAAAAATAACCCTGGTGTAGAGTGAACTCCCAGTTGATGGCATCAGTCATATCAATTGGAAGCATGTTCAGGTAAATATTAATTGAACTGTAGTTTCTCCTGCTTCTTAGTATAAGTTTTGGGTGTTTGCCTTGGCAACTGGAGATGCCTTTTCCTGTCTAGGTTCCATGTGTTTGTTTCTTATCTTCCATATGAGATTGTAAACTCTATAAAGTCATGAGTCTGGTTTGTTTCAACATACGTTTTAATGCTTCTTTTTTTTTTTGATGAGATAAAAATACACGAAATTTACCATCTTAACCATTTTTAAGTGTACAGTTCGTTATTGTGAAGTATATTTACATTATTGTGAAACAGATCTCCAGAATTTTTTCATCTTGTAGACCTAAAACTCTTCCCATTAAACAGCAACTCCCTTTTTCCCCCTCTCCCTAGGCCCTGGTAATCACCACTGAGCTTTCTCTTTCTATGACTTTGACTACTTTAGATAACATCTTATAAATGGAATCATACAGTATTTGTCTTTTTTGTGACTGGCTTATCTCACTTAGCCTTAGTCTTCAAGGTTCATACACATTGTAGCATGTGTTAGAACACCTTCTTTTTTAAGGCTAATGTTCCATTGTATGTATATACCGTGGTTTATCTACACATCTGTCAGTAGACATTCCTCTAATGATTAGTGATGTTGAGCGTCTTTTCAGATGCTTTTTGGCCATTTATTTGTATATATCGTCTTTGGAGAAATGTCTATCCAAGTCCTTTCCCCATTTTTTAGTTGGGTTATTTGATTTTTTTGTCATTGAGTTCTTTATATATCCTTACATAACTCCTTATTGGATGTATGATTTGCAAGTATTGTTTTTCTCATTCTATAGGTTACTTTTTCACGCTCTTGATTGTGTTCTTTGATGCACAAAAGTTTTCAAGTTTGATGTAGTCCTTTTTGTCAATTTTGCTTTTGTTGCTTGTGCTTTTGGTGTCATATCCGAGAAATCCTTGCCAAGTCTGATGCCATGAAAATTTCCCCTATATTGTAGAAGTTGCATAGGTTTAGGTCTTACCGTTGAGGTGTTAATCCATGTGGTGTAAAATAAGGGTCCAGCTTCATTCCTTTGCATACGGATATCCAGTTTTCCCAACATCATTTGTTGAAGAGACTGTTCTTTCCTCAAAGAGTGGTCTTGGCATGCTTGTCAAAGATCGTTTCACTTTAGGGGCGCCTGGGTGGCTCAGTGGGTTAAGTCTCTGCCTTTGGCTCGGGTCATGATCTCAGGGTCCTGAGATCGGGCCCCACATCGGGCTCTCTGCTCGGCGGGGAGCCTGCTTCCCCCTCTTGCTCTGCCTACTTGTGATCTCATTCTCTCTGTCAAATAAATACATAAAAATCTTTAAAAAAAAAAAAAAAGATCATTTCACTTTAAAACATGGGTTTATTTCTGGGCTCTCTGTCCTATGCTGTTGGTCTATTTGTCTTTATGACAATACCACAGCATTTTGATGAGTGCAGCTTTGTAACAGTTTGAAATCACAAAGTATGAATCCTCCAACCTTGTTCTTTTTGAAAAATCGTTTTGGCTTTTTGGAATCCCTTGAGATTCCATATGAATTTTAGGATGGTATTTCTGCCAGAAATGCCATTGAGATTTTTTTTTTAAAAAAGATTTATTTATTTATTTATTTATTTATTTATTTATTTATTTATTTATTTATTAGGGGAGAGAGAGAGAGAGAGAGCATGAGAAGGGAGAAGGTCAGAGTGAGAAGCGGACTCCCCATGGAGCTGGGAGCCCGATGTGGGACTCGATCTCCGGACTCCGGGATCATGACCTGAGCTGAAGGCAGTTGCTCAACCAACTGCGCCACCCAGGCGCCCTGCCATTGAGATTTTGATAAGGATTTTATTGAATCTCTAGATCACCTTGGGTAGAATGGGCATCTGAACAATATTGTTTTCTAATGAACATGAGATTTCTCTTCATGTATTTGTGTCTAGTCCAGTGAAGCGACTTGGTCCTGGGCTCTTCTTTTTTGGGAGGTTGTTTGTTTTTACTAAAGTGTAGTTGGCACACACAATGTTACATTAGTTTCAGGTGTACAACACAGTGGGGCACCAGGTCTGTACATTATGCTGTCCCCACCACAAGAGCGGCCACCACCTATCACCAGGTGCTTTTTGGTGTTAAAAATACCACCAGTGCTGTTAAAATACCGTTGACTGTATTCCACTGGCAGGTTTTTGATTTCAGATTCAATTTCCTTGCTGGTTATTGGTCTTTTCAGATTTTCTGTTTCTTAATGATTCAGTCTTTTGTAGATTGGTAGATTGTGTGTTTTTAAGAATGTATCCATTTCTTCAAAATTATCCAATTTGTTGGTGTGCAGTCATTCATAGTATTCTACTCAATCCTTCTTATTTCTGTGGAATTAGTTGTAATTTTCCCTTTCATTTCTGATTTTAATTATCTAAGTCTTCTCTTTTTGTCCTAATTAATCTATGTAAGGCTTTGTCAGTTTTGTCGATCTTTTCAAAAAACCTATTCTTAGTTTCATTGACTTTTTTTTTCCTATTCTGTTTTGGGTTTTTTTTTTTTGCCTAATCTTTGTTATTTCCTTACTTCTGCTAGCTTTGGGCTTAGTTCTTCTTTTTCTAGTTTCTTTTCTTTTTTTTAAGATTTTATTTATTTATTTGACAGAGAGGAGAGAGATCACAAGTAGGCAGAGAGGCAGGCAGAAGCAGGCTCCCCGCTGGGCAGAGAGCCGGATGTGAGTCTCGATCTCAGGACCCTAAGATCATGACCTGAGCCGAAGGAGGAGGCGTTATTAACCCACTGAGCCACCCAGGCGCCCCCTTTTTCTAGTCTCTTGAGGTGTAAAGTTAAGTTATTGATTTGAGGTGTTTTGTTGTTGTTGTTGTTTTAATGTTGTTGCTTTAATGTTTTCATGTTTCGTGGTTGTTTTACAGTTAAAAACTTCCCTCTTCAGAGCACTGTTTTCACTGGATCCCATAGTTGTAGTATGTTGTTTTTTCACTTTCATTTGTCTCGAGGTATTTTCTGAGTTCCCTTGTGACTTCTTTGACCTCTTGATTATTTATGAGTGTGCTGTTTAATTTCCACATATCCACATATGTGGATTTTCCAGTTTCCCTTGTGCTATTGATTTCTAGTTTTATTTCATTGTGTTGGAAAAGATACTTTGTTTACTTCCAGTCTTCTTGAGTTTGTAAAAACTCGTGTTGTGTTTTATCCTTGGAGAATGTTCCAGGTGCACTTGAGAAGAATGTATATTCTGTTGTTGGATGGAACATTAGGTCCATTTGGTTTATAATGTTCAGATTCTATATTTCCTTACTGATCTTCTGCTTGGTTGTTCCATCCATTATTGAAAGTGGAGTGTTTAAGCATCTTACTATGTTGCTGTCTATATTACATTCAAGTCTGTCAAAATTTGCTTCAGATAATTAGGAGCTCTAAGGTTTGATGCATAAGTGTTTATAATTGTTATATCTTCTAGGTGAATTGACCTTTTTGTCATTATATAATGTCCTCCTTTGTTTCTCGTAACAGTTTTTGTTAAGTTTTATTTCTTTAAGTAATCTCTACACCCTACATCGGGCTCGAACTCACAACTCTGGGATCAAGAGTCACATGCTCCTCCAGCTGAGCCAGCCAGGCACCTCTCCTGTAACAGTTTTTGATTTAAAGTTTATTCTGATAGTAGTAGAGCAACTTCTGCTCTCTTTTGGTTATCATTTGCATGGAATTTTTTTTCCCTTCCTTTTTACTTTCAATGTGTGTTCTTCGATCTAAAGTGAATCTCTTGTAGACAGCATATAGTTTGATCTTGATTTTTTTTTTAAAGATTTTATTTGGGGCGCCTGTGTGGCTTAGTCAGTTAAGCGTCTGCCTTCAGCTCAGGTTATGATCCCAGGTTTCTGGGATCGAGCCCCATGTTGGGCTCCCTGCTCAGCGGGGAGCCTGCTTCTCCTTCTCCCTCTGCTTGCTTTTCTCCTGCTTGTGCTCTCTCTGTCTGTCAAATAAATAAATAAAATCTTTTTTCAAAATTTAAAAAACAAAGACTTTTACTTATTTTTGAAAGAGAGAGAGAGAGATCACAAGTAGGCAGAGTAGTAGGCAGAGGGAGAGGGAGAAGCAGGCTCCCTGCTCAGCAGGACTCGATCTCAGGACCCTGGGAGCATGACCTGAGTCAAAGGCGGACACTTAACCAACTGAGACACCCAGGCACCCCTGGGTGCTTGAACTCACAACGCCTGAGATCAAGACCAGAGCTGAGATCAAGAGTTGGACACTTAACCAACCTAGCAACCCAGGTGCTCCCACACTTCGTTATTGATGTTAGAAATTACATCTTTATATATTGGATACCTATCAACATAGGTTTTTAGAGTTTTTAAATATTTTCATCATTTAAATTTTATATACCAAAAACTACTGTAATACAGATTACTATATTTGTCCATGTATTTACTTTTACTGGAGAACTTTATATTTTTATATTTTTGTGTTGTTGTCTATTGTCTTTCTTTCTAAAGATTCCATTTAGCATTTCCTATAGAGCAGGACTGGTGCTAATGAACTCTCTCAGCTTTTCTTGTCTGAGAAAGTCTTAATTTCACCTTCATTTTTGAAGGATAATTTTGCCAGATACAGTACTCTTGGTTGACAGGGGTTTTATTTCTTTCAAAACTTTGAATAGTAGCATCTCACTCCATTCTAGCCTACAGAGTTTCTGCTGAGAAATCACTGATAATCATATGGAAGCTCACTTGTATGTGACAAATAGCTTTTCTCTTGTTGTTTTAAACAATGTGATGTGTCTTGCTGTGGTTCTCCTTGGATTTATCTTAGGTGGAGTCTTTTGAGCTTTTTGAATATATATGTCCATTTCTTTCACTTTTCTTCATTCTTTTTACTTTTTTATTCCTCTGACTTAATTTCAAATGAACTGTGCAAGTTTGCTGCTTTTTTCTTCTGCTTTATCATATTTGCTGTTAAACCCCTCTAATGATTTTTTCCCTTCAGTTATTGTATTTTTCAACTCCAGAATTTTTTTTTAAGATTTATTTATTTGAGGAAGAGAGAGACAGAGCACAAATAATCAGGGAGAGGGGCAGAGGGAGAGGGAGGGGACAAGCAGACTACCCAGTGCGGGGCTTGATCCCAGGATCCTGAGATCATGACCTGAGCCGAAGTTAGTTAGTTAGTAGAACTTCATAAATCTTGAACCTGGAATTGGACAAATAATAAGCCTCTGTAGATGGTAAGTTCCCTGAAGGCAAGGACTGTGCCTTTTTTTTTTTTTTTTTTAAGATTTATTTATTTGTCAGAGAGAGCACAAGCAGGGGGAGTGGCAGGCCAGAGGGAGAGGGAAAAGCAGGCTCCCTGCTTAGCAAGGAGCCTAATGCAGAACTCAATCCCAGAACCCTGGGATCATGACCTGAGCCGAATGCAGATGCTTAACTGAGACACTCATGTGTCCCAAGGATTGTTCCTTTTTACTATAATATTTCCAGGGCCAACAAAATACCCAATAGATATTCAAATAATTTACTTAAATGAGCAGAAAGCAGTATAGGCCCATTCTGGAGGGGGTCAGTGTAAGCAAAGGCGAGAAGGCAAGGGTGTGTTTAGTGTGTTTGCAAGGCAGTGGATAGTTTAGTTTGTCTACATTGGAGGAAGCCTACAGAGATACTCGGAGGGGTCAGGTGGTAAAGTCTTAAATGTTAAGCAGAAAATAGTAAGGTGCTGTGAACATTTTTGGAGCATTTACTTTCAGAAAGGGCTTTTTGGGTAGTTTGGGTGGGAATTATTTTCCATTATGAAGGGAAAATTTTTAAATATGGGTGTTTGGCTTGATGTGAAGACATAGAAGGCAAAGAGAAAGGAAGAAATCCTTGATGAGACAGAACTTTTCATTCTTGGATAAATGGGAAAGTGATGGTGGTACTCACGGAAATGGGGAGATCAGAAAATGGAAGTGGTTTTGTTTGTTTTTTACAGGGAAAACTTTATGTTTGCTGGTCAAGGTGTCTTATTACAGGTCTTTTGGGTACTGGTTTGTGAAGAAAGACTTAGTGTTCTCTATGAGCCAAAAGACCTTTCTCAGCCGCCTGCCGCTTCCTGTGTCTACGCTTATTAACTTCCTTCCCACCTGTTCAATTTATATCATTTCATAAACTTTTCCTACCTTTTGTTAACTTGCATTCTCTGGTTCTTAAAACAGTAGTGTGCGTACATCCTAATGCCTTCCATTTTCCACACATGAATAACCTAGCAAAACTAAATTACAATCAAGTTGGCTTTTGTAACTGCATTTCAGAATCTTGTAATGGACATGTTAATGGCACAGGCATTTCTCTGCACTGGCTAAAACCTCCCTCACATGCTACATGTGTATTTGTCTCCTTCCATCTATTCATCAAGCCACCCATAACGTGTTGTTAAGCCTTTGCCACTCTGGGAGGTACCAAGTCAGTGTGAGACATAGTAACCGTGTAGTAAGCTGTGTTCTCCAGCCTCAGGATTGCCCCCTTGATGGTGGGTAGAGACTCAGATCGAAGACTCTTATGGTGGTTTGGTCTCAGGATGGCGCATCTCCCCCGAAATCACCACCACTTCTTTCCCTTGCCTCTCTCACCCCATTATTACTGTTGCGTTACTTTTTCCCCTTCCTATATCTTGGATAGAGTTAAGTGTGACAAAACTTGAAGATAGGCAGTACTACTTTTGAATCGTGGTTGAATTCTTTTCTAACTATATGTTCTTAAGGAAGTTATTTAAAATCTAAGAAAGCCTCAGGATCCTCATATATCAAACGGGAATAATGGCATCTTGCTGTTTCAGGCCTAGAGAAGTGAAAAATACTTGATACTTGGTGTACCTTAATAATTACTGTTGCTATTATTGTATAGTCATTGTTCATTTTGTCAACATTGTAGGAGCCTTCTTACATAGTATTTGTTGTTATGTTAGAGTGAGGTAAAGTATGAGAGTCAAGAGTGAAGTGGGCAGTTATAAATTTGCAAATCATAGGGTCAGACATGTCAAAGACATGAAAAACCTAAGAATACCCTATACTACAGAGAAACCCATGAAGACCTTAAGCTAGGACACATTTCTTTTAGTTGCCCATGTTGATTTCTTCCTAGTGATGGGCATCTGTGTTTTTAAATATTTTTAGCTTTTCAAATATGTGAGCATTTGACTCTTTAAAAATTTATTTGTTTGTTTGTTTGTTTATGAGAAATCGTGCAATCACAAGCTGCGGGAGAGGGAGAAGCAGACTCCCCGCTGAGTGGGAGTTCCGATGCAGGGCTTGATCCCAGGACCCGGGGATCATGACCTGAGCTGCCCAGGCACCCCAACAAACAGGGCTTTAAAGTCAAATGCTGGGTGCTGGGGTGGCTTAGTCTGTTAAGCGGCTGCCTTTGGCTCAGGTCCTAGTCCTAGGATAGAGCCCTGTGTCAGGCTACCTGCTCAGAGGGGAGTCTGCTTCTCCCTCTCCCTCTACCTCCCCCCCTCCGTTCTAGCTCTCTCTCACTCTCTCAAATAAATAAATAAAATCTTTGAAAAAAGAATAAAACATTGTTAGTACACCTGCTAATATATTCATCACATTTTTCTAGTTCTGTCTCATTTTGGTATCACTGATAGTGTTTTGTGAAGAGGGCAGTATTCTACAATAGCTTTTTAGGAGACACTGCCAAGACAGTTTTGAAATCAGTCAGTGAATTGTCTGGGCCAAAATTATTATTTTTAATAAATGTTTTCCAGATGAACTGTTACCCTGTTTATCACGTGGCCTCTTACAGTGTACCGAAGTCTTGCTACTGTTTCTTCTTGAACCCATACTGTGATAATCTTGTCCACGTCTGCCTTATTTGAGCCCAGATTCTCACCTGTGATGTGTGACAGGTATAAGGGAATTCTCAATCATACCAGTGAGACCTAGTGAGAGAGAAGCCTTCCACATGTTTTTCATGTGGAATTTTTTGTACTTCTTTTCACATTTCAAACTGGAGTCACTTTCTAAAACCTTATGTTGTTAGAGTATGGCAGAACCTCGAGAGCAATGTTGCACATTGGTGCTTAAACATTTTATCACGTATTATAACTCTTATTAATCATTTATTAATTCTCAACTATGAGAATTAATAAGGAAACATTTTATACTAATAAACAACAAAAATTTACTTCCCTAAACATAGATCTGAATTTTTCATTAACTAGAATTCAAGTCAAAGGCAACCTCCAACCCCCATTCCCCCAAAAAAGGAAGGGACAGAAAAGGTAGCTGGTAGTATCACATGATCTTTAATCTCAAAAGAATAAAAGAAATATTGAATTATGTTTCTTCTAGAGTTTTAAGACATCAGAGTAGTCAATTATTTGAGTTAATTGATATTTTATAATGTTACTGATCCTATTTTGACTGGTTTCTGTGCCTAAAGCATACTTCTTGGTACATCGTAGGTGGAATCTCAGTAATATTTATTGACTCAATTAATTTATAGCGATAAAATATTTGCTGCCAGAAATGCCCTTTCAAGTAAGGTGGTGTTTGTGAACAACACAGTCCTCATAATACCAGTGAGTTTCTAGTCGAAAGAAGCTAACTTCTTTCAAATATGTCACTTTGTTGGGAGCTATCAAAAATGACATTCTTACTGTGCTTGCAAGAAACACACCATGTATGTGAACTATCTGGAAAGCCACTCTTTTTAAACCTTTGACTTTTTTGCCAGCACATACCCAATTTCACTAGGACCTAGGCATTTACCAGCACATACGTGTGTAGCTACAAAAGTAACTATAAAGGAACTAGAACCAGGGAAGAATCAGTGATGTAAGTGGTCATCACCGAACTTCAAAAGATAATCACTTCTGTGTAAACAGAGCAAACAATTCAACTTATCTATCAAAGTGATGGAGCTCTACCTAGGATTGAGGAAACCAGCAACTAACATGAATAAAAGATGCCCAGGGAAGATTTGGGATCAAGTTCTTAGTTTTTCTCTGTATGAAGAGCGCTGGGTAAGGAGTGGTAAAGAGTGGTGCAGCCTTTGCCTTAAGGAGCTTGGAGTATGGTGAGGAAACAAGACAAACAACTGAGGGCTGTAGGCAACAAGAGGTGTTCTTTGAGGGAGAGAGTCAGTGTGCAGTGAAGTGGTTAGGACAAGCCTAAGTATAGAGCAGACAGGATAGTATTCCAAGAAAGTGAGTGTTATCAGGATTTGGAGTAAATGGTGAGGAGATCAGTCTGGTTGTTTGCATGCAAAGAAAGCGTTCAAGATAATATTAGAAACTTTGGGGTCCAGTCGTTTGAAATACTTATAAAGGTCTGGCTAAGGGACTTGGGCATTATCATACAAATAGTGACAAGCTGTTAGAGGTGGTAGTTGTGGGTTGTTGGTGGTGGTGTTTAATTTGAAGCAATGATTAATGTTAAGTCTGGATTTGGAAGCTCAGAAGGGCTAGTGGTGAAGGGAAATAATCAGTTTACTTCAAAAATACTAGCATCACTTTTTGTAGCCAAAATGTAGGTTATCTTGTTTGGAGTTTCCTGTTATACTCTGAAGTTCAGTCAGCCTGTAAAAGCACCGATGTGTCAGGATCGCCTGCTGGCTGACACTGGTGCTGCACACTGCTTTCAAAAATATTAACTGCCTGCAGATCTGTTCTGTTTACTCCACTATTGTCTCTCTTCCTACCGTGAACTTACTCTTTACTCTAATACTTTCAAAGGTATAAAACAACAAGGAATTTCTGCAGAGATTAAAGTAGGCACTGGATTACCAAGACAGACTTCCCCAAGGTTTGAAGACCTGTGATCACTGGGAGGGAATAGTCTTGCTTGGAACTTAGCTACATCCACCACAAAAACAATCCTAAAGAGTGCCTAGAAGAGAAAGCTGTACAAGTAAGTTTTACTAGACCTTCATGGAAACAGATAAACTGTGGAGGAATTAAACTGTTTCAGAGAAGACATAAAGAGGTAAAGCTACCCATTTCCTTTTTTGAGGTTAGTGTAATTTTGTTACAAAAACAGAAGGATGAGGGGCGCCTGGGTGGCTCAGTGGGTTAAAGCCTCTGTCTTTGGCTCAGGTTATAATCTCAGGGTCCTGGGAT
>CM052802.1:100204299-100263214 GCA_028533885.1 Nasua narica
AAAACAGTGCCACGCGAAAAAAGTAAAACCAGAGTAAGAGCTACAGCATTATTTTTTAAAGATTTTATTTGTAAATAATCTCTACACCCAACGTGGGGCTCAGACTCAGAATCCTGAGATCAAGAGTCGCATGCTCCACCAACTGAGCCAGGCAAGCACCCCCAGAGCTATAGCATTTTTACAGGGAGAATATTATAGCCAAATTCTGCAGTAGTGTAGTGTCATGAACAATTTTGGAATTAAAGATAAGTACACCACAAAAATCACTAAGCATTTTAGAAAGATGCATACAGAATCAAGGACATACATCAAATACATTAGATAAGGTGCTTGTGGGGTAGGAGAAGAAAATAGGCATGGAAATGGAAGCTGAATAGAAGGTCTTTATACACCAATGCTAGACTGTGTGCAAATCACAGGATATAAAGTTAAAATTCAAAATATTTTTTATGCATGCACACATTACTTTATTCAATAAAATTTACCGAACACCTAAGTGCCAAGTACTATGCTTAAATATTAACTTTTATTGTTATTTCCATTGAAGATTTTTATTTTAAAACCTCAAAAAGAGGTATGCTTTAAGATACATCTTAACTAGAAGTGGAAAGGAAAAATAATTTACAACAGAATTCATATACTATAAAGTGAGAAATTCATTGTTCTTAAAACAGTTTTAGAAATTTTTTTCATCAAATATAAATAGATCTTCAAATTCTTTAAATGGCAAACTTAAATGAAAGGTTGAAATACAGAATGAACTCTGAAGTCCTAGCAAATTACATTGTCACATCTCAATCCACAAGTAAAACATCTTTTCTCGTGGCTTTCAGGGGTGAAACAATTTCTTTTTGGAGAAGAAATTTTTTTTACTTTATTTGTTCTATGTAATTTTCCCAAAGATATTTCAACTGCTCAGGAACACTTCTCGCCAGATTTCCGTTTTCTAAAAGAATTCACAAGCAGACTGCTGGCTGCCAATGTAGGTGTTGTAGCTAATATGCTCATTACGCTGCACTGCTAACAAAAACTGATGAACATTTAGTGCAAAGTGACATATCTATTCCACATCCCATGGGCACAGAAAATATTTTCGCCCAAAATTACCTGTTCTTCCCCCCCCTTTTTTTTACAAACCCCAAAAGGTAACTAGTATACAAGATAGTATTGGCAAACAAAACCAATAGTAACTTGTAGAACATTATATGTCTAAAGCTCTAAAATTATAACCCTTCAGTATTTCAGATATTAATACTAAGAGTTAGTAGGTGGAGGGATAAAAGGTGAAAAATAGAAACCTTTGGTCCAACCATCCATACTGTTGGAAAAACACACAAGCTACGTGATCTGTCAGAGGGGTCACCAGAATCATCAGCACACATAATAAAAGACAATATGTTAATTTATTCAGGCTTACAAAACATAATGTATCTTCATTCAATAATAATAGCTAATAATGAACACTTACTATATGTCAGTTACTGTTCCAAACATTTTACATGCATTATTTAATTTAGTCCTCACAAGAAACCAGTGGACTAGATACTTTTATTATCTCCATTTTATAGATCATTTTTCATATCAGATGCAGACTCTTTATCATTGCCTTTAAAACCTCCATCAAATGGTCTCAAATTCAGTATAACCCCCTTTCTGCCATTCCAGTCCTCACTTCTGACTCAATAATTTGACTGATGTATATAACGTGAATGAAGCAGTTGTCTTCCCCAGCCAGCTTCCTTCTTCTCCCTTTCTACTACAGAAGATCCCTCCATAAAGATGTTGTCAATTAACCCCTTCTTCAAGGGCTTATTAAAAGTAAATACCATAAAAGTATACAGAGGAAAAAGTGAATACCTCCCCTGAACAAAGGGAACACCTAAATAACAGTCCTTACATTTTATGAAAATAGACATATTCTACATATATTGTTCTGTAACATAGCTTCATAAAAATATATAATTCAAAAAATAAAAATGTAATTTAAAAGGGGCGTGTGGCTGGCTCAGTTAGAAGAGCATGTGACTCTTGATCTTGGGGTCATGAGTTTGAGCCCCACGCTGGGCACAGAGATTACTTAAACAAACAAACAAAGAAGAGCTTCTAGGTGTATTTAAAAATAAATAAATAGGGCACCTGGGTGGCTCAGTGGGTTAAAGCCTCTGCTTTCGGCTCAGGTCATGGGTCTCAGGGTCGGGGGATCGAGCCCTGCATCGGGCTCTTTGCTCATTAGGGAGCCTGCTTTCCCCTCTCTCTCTGCCTGCCTTTCTGCCTACTTGTGCTCTCTCTCTCTCTCTGTCAAATACATAAAATCTTTTTAAAAAATTAATAATTAGGGCACCTGGGTGGCTCAGTGGGTTAAAGCCTCTGCCTTCGGCTCGGGTCATGATCTCAGGGTCCTGGGATTGAGCCCCGCATCGGGCTCTCTGCTCAGCGGGGAGCCGGCTTCCCTCTCTCTCTCTGCCTGCTTGTGATCTCTCTCCTCTTTGTCAAATAAATAAATAAAATATTTTTTAAAAAATTAATAATTAAAAAATTAAATATAAATAAATAAATAAAATTTAACAGTGGATGTCTTTCTACATCAGCAAATGGAGACCCACTGCATTCCTAACAGCTTACTGGTGGTTCCACCTCGTGGAAATGTCACATGTCGTTTTTCTTCCGATAACAAACAATGCTATTGTACTCATATTTTTCATGCAAGTGTATGAATATACCCATAGGACAGATTTCTAGGAGTGGAATTGCTGTGTCACAGGGTAAACACATTTTAAATTCTAATAGACACTGCCAAATTTACCTGCAAGGAAATTTACATTCCGACCAACAGTGTGTGAGTGTTTCAGCTACCCCGCATCCTTATTAGCCCCTACTGGCTACCATCATCTTTCAATCTGACAGGTAACTAGCGGCAATTATATGTTTTATTTTATATTTATTTAAATGATTAGGATTATTGAATTGATAGCTTAAATAGATTTTGAATAATTATTAAGTGAAGGCTAAGCTGAACTGTCTATGGAGAAAAAAGGTTCAAGAAGTACATTTACAGTACGCTTGGGTGGCTCAGTTGGTTAAGCGACTGCCTTCGGCTCAGATCATGATCCTGGAGTCCCAAGATCGAGCCCCACATCGGGCTCCTTGCTAGGAGAGGAGTCTTCTTCTCCCTCTGACCCTCCCGCTCTCGCTCTCTCTCTCAAATAAATAAATAAAATCTTAAAAAAAAAAAAAAAAAGCACATTTACAGGGTAACTGGGGAGATTGGTAATATTTAACCAATCCAGGATTTTAGCATGGAGTGGACAGTGATGCCAATCACAAATGAGTTTATCTCTTCATTAAATCACACTTACCATTCACTTGAAATACACTGCTATCAGTTCTTCAAGCTATGCCATATATTTTATAATGTTTCTTTTAAAAGAGTGTATTTAATTTTATAGTCGTGTATTCACTTCATCATCTTTACTTACGCATAATACTCCTCTGTGTGATGTCTACGTCAATATGTTGTTTTACATGAAATGTTGCTTATTAATCTGAACTTTGACCTCTTTTAGATGTTAAAGCACAAGACCATGATGAGTGTCTGGCCATGAACATCCAATAATATTAAGACAACTGATAAAGACAGCTGTATTAGAACACAGAAAGAGGAGAATAAGAGATGTAGATGTTAGCAATGACCATCCATAGAGATGTTCTAGGCATTTTAGATTATGAAAACAACACTAAGACAGCCTCCACCTACTCTATAAATGTTTACATTGTTTACATAAATGTAATGCCTTCTGTTCTTAAATGCTGATTCACTGTCAATGGCTAGATGCTTATGATTATAATGCTGTTAGGCATGATGGGGGAACTGAGCTATTCACACGTTTTCTTACCTAATTTTCTTTGTGGCCACCTCCAGGTAACAATTTTTGTCAGGGAGACTCTAATGAGCTCCAACAGGGACTCTGACCTTATTATCCTGATAAATTAGCATCCATAACTGCAAAAGTAAGTACCACAAATTATCTAGTATTCTAGAAAGGTTTTGATTTAAAACTGATAGATCCGTAAACTCCTCTCTACGCTTCCCTCAATTCTCAATTAAATTTTATATTCTTCAGAGAACAAACTGATACTTAAGACTTTATTTCAAAGTCAAAAGCTCCTGCTACTTTAATATGTCCACATGGCCAATCCACACGAGCACATGACAGATACTACACATCATCTTCCCGTATCAGAGACTGGCAGAAAGAGATAGAGCAGGGGGCAGGAAAGAGCAGAACACCAACGTGACAAAGTGCTAAAGCCAGGCTATAAATTATCTTTTGGTCACCCATGACTGCATTTTGAAAAAGCTGACACAAAGGTAGGACCTATCTTTCCTCTGGAGGAATACAAGTATCATAGGAAAGCATCTTCCTAAGTCACTAACAGCAGAGCTGCGCGCCCACCCCTCACATAACTTGCCCAATGAGAGAAGCACTGCTGGGCTCTAAAGGCAATGACAAGCAGCTCTGGATTCTGACAATGGGAGGGAGCAATGAAGACCAGCTTCCTGGGCTCTAAACTCTGCCCGACTGCCCTGCTAATCCTTCCCAAATCCCGCAATGTTGGGGTGGGGGTGGGCGACAGAATAGAAAACAATCCAAAATTGAATCAAGGCTAGAGCTCTGGATTACAGGAGGTCATAACATTCCTATTCGAACAGGGGTGGGGTAGGCATCAGGGCAGTCGCAGGGCATATACAAAAGCCTGTATGTTTATAAAAACACAATACAAAAATAAATTTTATCCCTGATCCCTCTGATGCGGTAACCAACATCTGCCCCCAATCATCTGCCAGCCCAGGCGGCACGGAAGGCACAGAGTAGCAGGCATTTTCACACAGTGAGGCTGGAAGAGATGCTACTAGAGTGTAAATTACTAATTAGCTCAATAGAAGACAAAGAGAGAAAATACCTGTCACAGAATGCTGTTTACGACTTGACATATAATAAAAACAACCCTGAAAATTTGAGAAGAGTGCCTTACTTTTCAGACTTCTATTAACATGTAAATGGCAAAGGAACAGTATTATAGCCTTTAAAAACTGCCCATGTCTCAGAAACAATAATGCATGCCTGGAAAGAATGCTTTCCAAATAATTTATAATTTTCTCATCCTTATGAAAGCTAAGTGTTTTTAATTATTACAATCAGCTTCAATAAGGAGCTATATTTCATAGCTTGGATGATCACGTAAAGAGGAGGGGTGGGGAGAAGCCCACAAGTGCTGTATTTTACATACATCAGAATCTAGTTAATAGTTCTTTTACTGAAATTGAACAGGCCTCAATCTGCAGGTCACGTTTTTATGAAATGGACTGGCTAACATTTTAATAACGACTGAGAATGAGCTGGAAGATAGTAGTGAGATGGAGTCAGTTAAATCTCCATATATGATGACAACTGAAAAGACTCCCAAAATTTAGGTTTATTTTGGATGAAGGTAATAACATGTTAGGATATTTATATTCATTCCTCTACCATAAGGCAAACCAGTTTGTATTAATTGCAACCTAGTTCTTAAGGAAGTACAGTTTGCACTTAGATTTCTTCCAGCTCCTTATGCTATAAAAGGATCTTCAATATACGTATTTCACCTAAATATGTCTCAGTCACAGTGATGAAGAGACCTGTGACTCCTCTTTTCACATAATAATCACCCATACGGCGTGCCAGAATGGCTCAGTCCATTAAGTGTCTGCCTTCAGCTCAGGTTATGATTTTGGGGTCCTGGAATCGAGCCCCACATCGGGCTCCTCACTCAGTGCGGAGTCTGTTTGTCCCTCTTTCTCTGCCCCTCCCCGTACCCATGCTCGCTCTCTCTCTCTCTTGCAAATAAATAAATAAAATCTTTAAAAAAATAATAATCACCCATATGTCATTAACAGCTATCACATTCTGAGAACTCCCTTGTGTGTGAATACACCATGCCAGGTGCTAAGAAGGTCCCCAACAGAGGTATACACCATGACATGGTTTTTGCTGATGAGGGAGAGGCCTACAAACTTGTCATTCACAGGTAAAATTAAAATCAAACATACCAACTTGCTATACATTCAAAACATTCTCCCCTTTCCTTTTAATTTACTTTTAAAGATTTTATTTATTTGAGACAGAGAGAAGGAGCAGGGAGAGAGAAGCTAAGCAGGAAGCCCGACATGGGGCTTGATCCCAGGACCTGGGGATCATGACCTGAGCCAAAGGCAGACGCTTAACGGACTGAGCCACCTAGGTACCCCCCTGTTCTTTTTAAAATTAGGCCTTTTATCCACTTTTTTTTTTTTTTCAAATTTTCTTGAAAAATATTCAAGTGAAAGAAAATGATAAAGCAAATAGGGCAAAATGAAAGCAACTGGTGAATCTGAATGAGGGAACAGAGAAGTTCCCACACTATCTTTGAGACTTTTCCATAAGCCTGAAACATCATAAAAGTATCAAGTCACACACCCAAAAAAGAACATTAACAACAGAAGCTCTCTCACAGCGTTGTTGAGAGTTTCGAACAATTCACATAGTTAGTTCATGCTGGGCGCTTAGTAAACACTAGTTATTAGTTATTTTAAAAAAATGAGTGGATCAACTCTAACAAATGAACCATTCTGGTGAGGGAACGTTGATAACAGGAGAGGCTGGCTGTACACGTAAGGGGATGGGGAGATGTGGCAAATTTCTGCACCTTCCTCTCAATTTTGCTGTGAACCTAAAGCTGCTCTAAAACAAATAAAGTCTTAATAAAAAAGAAGAGTGGATCAATTTATTTAAGCAAATTAAAGCGTACATAAATATGCTTAGTATATTGTTTGCACAGACACACATAAAGAGAAGATAGTAAAAACCCTGGGAGAATTTGAACAGACTTTGCTTATGGACATCTGCACTGGAAATGGAGTTCCATTTTTCCTCAATGGGCAACAATCTCTCAACTATAAACCTATATGGTTTACAACAAGTCTTTTTTTATGTGAAAAAGATAGATAGGTAACCATTTATCTGCAACGCACTCGGGCATTTTGCTGGGTTTGGGTGGTTTTGCTTTATGAACACCATTTTGTAAAGAAAAAAATAAGGGCAGACTAAAGTAAGAACCCTGATGTAATCTCTGCATCAGACATAGCCCTTATGGTGTTTGTCCCACGTTCCCCATCTAGCAAGCAACTGAGGAATGGTTAGTAACGGAACCACAGGGATAATCTAAGGACTGGCAAACAGGACAGGTTAAGGGATAAAATAAACCAGCACTGTTTACTCTGGAGAAGAGCATGGTGACTGATCAGTTCACAACAGGGAAGCAGAAGTAATACCAGAGCACAGACTGCCTGCAAAATGCCAAGGTTCAAGTCCTAGCCCCACCACTTGGTAGAATTCGACAACTGGGAAGGAAAAAAAAAAGTCTGAGTGTAACCTTGAGGGCAAGTCTTTTAATCTCAAGGAGACTTTATTTCATCACATGTAAAATGGGAACAGTAACAACGCCAACCTCATAGGGTTGCTGCTAGGAGCGAATGAGTTACAGTCTGCAAAGAACTTATAACAGTGGCTGGCATAAAAGAATATACGGGGGTAGCTCTTGTTATTAAGTTTATGAAGAACTAGGGTGTCCTTAATACTATAGTAAGCACATATTTTTACTCAAAAATGGAGAATGGCTGGGGCGCCTGGGTGGCTCAGTGGGTTAGGGCCTCTGCCTTCGGCTCAGGTCATGATCTCAGGGTCCTGGGATCGAGCCCCACAGCAGGCTCTCTGCTTGGCGGGGAGCCTGCTTCCACCTCTCTCTCTGCCTGCCTCTCTGCCTACTTGTGATCTCTCTCTCCCTGTAAAATAAATAAATAAAATCTTAAAAAAAAATGGAGAGTGGGGCAACAGAGAACACATACAAATACAGCATTAGGTATATGCTGGTTAGACAGAAGGCAGACTGTCCAAATAGAGAAAATAATTAAATACCAGAAAAGATTATCAACATAGGTTGCCACATTATCTCTGAAGATTTATGAAAATAGGATAAATTTTTATTTACCTGGGATGATTTAAGTGGGATATTGACTGAAGTTGGGGGATAAACTAGAGGTCCTTTCAAGGTCTCTTCCCATCCAAAGAATCTACAATTAATCAAAAAAACATTTAAGTATGTACCTACTCATTCAAATCTGAATATAGAACTTAAGTTTTTTGCTTAGCAAACAAGACTATAACCAAAATAAAGCTCAACTGAGTTCACTTGAGCAAATGAAAACAAAGCTTGCATTTATCACTGGAGTCCTTATTGATGAATAATATTATCTGAACCAAAAGATTACCCATTTTCAGTTTGAGAAATATCAACTGAGAAATAACCATTCCCAATAAGAATCAGTGTATTCAGCATGCCATTGCAGCATATAGAAACAAAAGACAGGACCCCAATGGACTCTTTCCCTTACTCGACATCATGAAACAAGTCTGAAATTATTTACATGAAGACATCAAATATAAAACAATTACATTATAAAAATGGCAAAACCATAAACAGAGTACAACCTACTAGTAATACCAAACCTATCTAGACAGGAAGGGAATATGCATCAACATCCTACAGAAACAGGTGCCCCACATCAAAGTTACTCTTCAGCTTAAAAGTTAGCATTTCAGACTAATCCTCGTGAAATTTAGCAGCAATAATAGTAATTTCTAAAAACTTTCTATTAATTACAAAATCAACGTAGTCACCTTGACTACCTGCTTAAAAGGATCCAGAATCCATGAACATAGAAGCTGAATCCAGATAGACTTTAGATTCTAAATTATTGACATAAATGAACATCAGTGATTCTGACATCCACTAATCAATATATAATTTTGCTGTTACAAATGCTAGCATCTTTGCTATTTACACAAAAACCTATAAAACGGTGGCAATTCAAAATTTATACAACTTTGGAAAAAAGTTATCTTTATATATCTGAATGTACACTAATAAAATAACCACAAATAAGATTCTCAAGATCAGTTTGCATTTTTTCCTTAAGTAAATTATAGCTATCCTCTAGCACTATCAAATAAAAAGTAATAATCATTCATATCCTTAACTAAATGTAAAAGCTTCAGAATAAAAATTGTCAAACAAAATAGTAAGAATAATCTAAATTTTGTCCCAAAATTCTCATCTTCCTTTCAATTTCTAAAAGTGTCTTAAAAATCAAAAGCTTCTAGGAAATTAATATTAATATGGCCTTCTTTAGTCACAACTATAAAACAGGAGAGGTAAGGGAGCTGTCCAAGGCATTGTATTATTGTACGGAGGCTTTTTCATGATAAAAAAAGAATTACTCATAAATTCATTACTTAACCTAAAAAAGAAGTCCCACTCTAAAATCCACTATTCTACAAATCTCCCTTTCTTTATTCCATTTAGTTAGTGGGTGAGTCACCTACTCCAGTGTGAAATGTCCCACATAAAGCTAAAGGCAGCTTGGAAACTCAAAGCCCTCACAGTCGTGATTTAAATCTCTTCCCCAGCAAACTTCCCTAGTTGGTTATTTGCCTTCTTCTGAAATGATTTCTTAATATTCTCCAGCCACCAAAAAACAATTAGGCAGAAATGTGGTTGATTAATCAAAACAAAAAGATGTTCATCCTTCTCTATCTCGACAACACAGGCAGAGCCATACTGTAAGTAAATAAAACCTGTATTCCCATCATCACAACACTAGCGAAATGCGGAGGTTTTCAACACCAAGGTGATGCTTCATCATTCACAGAAGAACAAAATCATATCAAAATGGGTCTCATCTTTTCAAAGTAGACATGAAAGTCGAATTAAAAGCAATGAGAGGTGGATGCAGATTCAAGATGCCTTGAAGAGAGAGGTTTCTGGAATTTCCTACTTTTGTGGACAAAAGGACCCACAGTTTCAACACACAGTTCTCTTCTCAACAAAGAACTCCTTTCCTGCAAACCCCCGCACCCCCCAACCTCCACTCTTACTCTTCAGTGTTTACTCCTATCTCTGGGTCTCTTTTCACTCACCATGGTTCCTCCTCTTCTGCACCAAAGGCTCCCTACACTTGATCCTTCACTATAGCGTCTGTGCCCCGACCCATGTAGACCTTCTGGAACATCTCCCCACAACCTGCACATTTGATTCCCACTCCTGTACAGTCTAGTCCAGTTCTTCATCCAGTAGGACTTCTCCAGCCTCCCTTAATCCTATTCTCTTCCCTTACACCTCATCTCATCCTTTAAATCCCAGGGCCTATCTCTTCCTTGCTTCTCTCACCATCCCCTTTCAGCCCTGTCTCTCTACCTATTTTTACCTTGGATCTGGCTGAACCTCGTCAATTAACACAATTCCCCAGTTACCATGTCCCAGACCGCCATCACCTCTTTACACCCTTACTCTTTTCTCCTTCCAGCTTGTCTGGTCCCAGAATTGTCCTATAAACGCCTCACCTCTCATCTGTTTCCATTCACCCTTCCACTACGCTTATTCCCAACTCCACCTGGTACTCGCCCAGTATCTATTTCACCCTTCCTCACTTTCAAGAATTTACACCCATCGCCCACCCACTAACCCATACCTCGCGATTCCCACCCCACCGCGGGTCCTAGTCCTTCAGCTCCTCTCGCTCTGCACTAGTTCACACCCTTGTCACGTCTGGCTCTTAATCACCCTCTCTCCTTTACTCCCAACTATCACCCCAGCTCTGCCCCTCCTTGCCTTCCACTTCCAACTCTTCCCCCCAGCACCCTCACCCTGCTACCATCCCCGACAAAGCTCTCTTCCTCAAACCCCTGCTCTTAAACCTACCCCCAGCCTTGGTCTTCCTAAGCTCATTCCCTGCCGGCTTCCTTAACACCCACCCCGGTTTTGCCTCCTTCCTACCTCCTTGGCTGGCTTTTTCTCACTCCTCCTCTCCCTGCCTTCTAACCCTTTCTCCCCTTAATCCTCCTCATCTCATTCTTAGACCCGCTCCCCACAACAGCCCCTAAGCTTTCCTTCGCTTCTTCTCTCAAGGTTTTTTTTTTTTTTTTTTTTACCCCCAACCCAGTCGTAGCCCACCCCGCCAAAATAATTCTGCGGCGCGCCCCGACTGCCGGCTCCAGTCTCCGCCGGCCCCCGCCCCGGGCGCCCCCAGCCCGCCGGCGCCGCGGTCCCGCCCCCTGCCGCCGCTCCTCCCGCCCGAGAGGCGCGCGCCGCCTTTGTCGCCCCTCACCCGGTGTGTGAGGATTTGGCTTCTTTAAAGGGGAGGGCCACTGTGCCGGAGACTCCTGTCCCCGCCTCCGAGTCTTAGAACGGGCTCCCTGGCCGTCGCGTCCTCCCCGGTCCCCGTCCCCCCACCCCCTGGAGCTACCCCCTTGGCTGCCTCCCTACCTCCTCCGCCCCCTCCCCGACCCCCCCTCTATTTACCGCCATCATCAGCACGCGCGAGCTGTCACCAGGGCGCGAGACAACCGAACACGGCCCCGCCCCCTGCCCGCCCATTGGTCCGCCCGCTGGAGCCCCGCCCGCCAGGCCCCGCATTGCGCCAACGGCGCAGCGCTCGTCCCCGACCCCGGCACAGGCTGCCTCTCCGAGGGTTCGCGCCGCGGGCGCAAAGTTTAGGGTTAGCCACGAACGTGCGGCCGATTTGAGCCTGGCGTAAGGGGCGGCGGCGTAGAGGGGCGTTGTGAATCGCGGGTGGAAGTTTGGTTGAAGCACAGGAGGGTAAATAAGGAGGTTTCCAGACAAAGAGACTCTTAAAGGTACAGAGTCTTAAGGCTGTCCCTCCTCCTTAAAGGGCCAGACTCTCCGAGCCCATCTCCGCCCCCTTCTCCCCAGCACTTCAGCCTGCGAACAGTGAAGGAATTCTAGACACTAGTTCCCCCGCACACTTTTCGGAGCTCCTCTAACGTCTCTCCCCACTGCCAAGGGGGAAAGCCTTTGTCACTATCCTGTCTATGTTTTTGTTTTGTTCTGTTAAAAGACTAAGTTTTGTTTTGTTCTGCTAAACAGTGTCGTTCCGAAAGCGGCAGGCTCCGAACCCTGGTGTTTCCTGAGGCTGCGTTTGCAAAAGTTACTATTGGCTACCAGGCGGTGAGCACGTGTCTGACTTTTGCCACTGATGACCCAGGCGGGACCCAGCTGTTTTATGGAAATCCCCCAAGGAAGAGATTCACAGCCAAAAACTTAAGAAGTTCAGCAGATCGTAGGGATGGAGACCACAGGCAAACAACAGCGGCTATTTCTACTAGTCTATTCTGCCCCCAGAAAAGACTTCCTCCTGAAGCTGCATTGTTCTGACATAACTTGCGGGAGGTGACGTTACCCCCCAAGTTACGAATAACAGACCAACACTGTTACATCACTCAACACATGGCTAAAGCAGGTAAAGGCTTACATGTAAATAGGACAAAGAAAACAAATATATGGGTTAACAGCTACACTGGCTTAAGGCTACATACACACTTGTCAATATGAAATAGAGAAACACAAAAAGCTCAAGAACAGCAAAATTAGAAGGGAGAAACAGGGGGTGCATGTGTAAGCATGAAACTACAATGCCTGCAGCCAAGCGTACTTAAGTGTAAAAACATGTCTAAAGGTAACTAACCTGGACATTTTTAAGAGGTTTGATGATGGAAGGAAAGGACACGGGGATTGATTTGGTGAGGATTTGCCATGTGGTTCAAGAGCTCAAAGTAGGGTCTAAAATTTAGATTCCCTTTGTTGTCTATCACCTTTAATTCTTTTTAAAAATCTTATCCTACATTTTAACACTTTTATTTGGAGTTTTCTCCCCTTCTCCCCAAATTCCCTCCAAAATTATTGGAGATTCAAGACTGTACCTTTTTCAATGTTAATTCCTTATTATTCCCACACATAATAGGTGGTTTTATTGAGTGAGGGGTTTTGGAACCACTTAAGACTTCTGAAGGAAGGAGTGTTCTCAGAATGGCAATCTAAGGGGAAAAGATTCTCAGTGCCCTGAGCATGTATTGGATCAGTGGTTCTCAAAGTGTGGCCTGTGGAGCCCTAATACTTTCATAAGGTCCCTGAGATCAAAACTACTTTCTTTTTTTTTTTTTTTAAAGATCTTATTTATTCATTTAACAGAGAGAGAACACAAGCAGGCAGAGAGGCAGGCAGAGGCAGAGAGAGGAGCAGGCTCCCTGCGGAGCAAGGAGCCCGATGCGGGACTCGATCCCAAGACGCTGGGATCATGACCTGAGCCAAAGGCAGCTGCTCAACCAACCGAGCCACCCAGGCGTCCCCAAAACTACTTTCATCATAGTAAGACATTATTTGCTTTTGTCACAGTGATGACATTCGCACTGGTGAAAAAAAGTAACAATGGATAAAATTACTGCTGCCTTAGCACGTATCAAGGCAATAGCACTCAACTGTGCTATCAGTCAATGTACTCTTCCCTGCCACCCACTCAGAGGAAAAAAATAAAACCCGTTTGACTTTAGAAGTCTTTGATGAAATACTAAAAATACTAAAAATACTAAAAATTATTTGTTTTATTTAAGTACCCATCTTTTCAATACTACTCTACATGATTAAATGGATGTATGCATAAAGTGCTTCTATTTCTTACCATCTTTCTCTTGAGGAAAAGCACTTGTGCAATTTCTCTGCATTTTGAGCTGAATTAGTAACTTTCTTCATGGAATACCATTTTTAGTTGAAAGAAAGCTAACAGAAAAACTATTTTGTCAGCTCTGGGTGTCTGACAGATATTTTCTCAAATATAAAGTGACCCGGACAGCACTTTTTAGCAATGATGAAACTCAAGCTCTCAGGCAAAACTTCAAATTTTTGTAAACCCATAACTGCCACTGTGAACTTTAATAGCCTCCCAAGACTTTCTTGATAAGAATAGTGGTGATGTTAATAGGATTTTTTTTATTTTGTGTAACGAAATGTGTCAGCACCTAAAAGATCTGCAATGTTTTCCAAACGACCAATGCATGATGCTAGAAAATCAGGTATCAGTAAAAGAGCCTTTCAGGTACAACATAAATCAATGAATATTATTATATAACAGAATACAAAAAGTTTACTGATAGAATTTGAGATTCCACATTGCAACTAACAGCAGAGTTGCAATGTAATTTCAAAGAATAGCCACAATTACATGTAAAGATTGTTAATATACTTCTCCCCTTTTCCAACTACACATCTGTGAGGTTGGATTCAAATTCTTCAACCAAAACGACAAATTTTAATAGACTAAATGAAGAACAAGTATGAGAATCCACTGTCTTCAACTATGCCATTCAAGAGATTTGCAAAGAATAAAACATTGTGACTTTTCTAAGTTTTTTTGCTTGGAAAAAAAGTCATTTTTCATTAAAATATTTAACATGCATTGGACTTATTTTATCTCTAAATGAATATCTTTCTTCTCATAAGTTTTTAATTTTATTTATTTATTTGAGAGAGAGAGAGAGAGAGTGAGAGATAGCATGAAAGGGGAGGAAGTCAGAGGGAGAAGCAGACTCCCTGTGGAGCCCGATGCGGGACTCGATCTCAGGACTCCAGGATCATGACCTGAGCTGAAGGCAGTTGCTTAACCAACTGAGCCACTCAGGCGCCCCTCTCATAAGTTTTAATAAGGCAAAATATCAATAGGTATAACCTACATAAACAAAAGCTCTTTGGAACTTTTAAAAGCATCAGGGAGTCCTGAGACTAAAGAGTTTGAGAACTATGTACTAGATGGAAGCAGAATAAGAAGGCTATTTTGGATAATCCAAATATGAGAAGGCTATGCAGCACAGCTAACAAAAAGGTTTTAGTGTAGTTTCAGAGTTAAGAGCTTCAGTGGTTCATCAACAAGGAATAGAAAGTAGACTCAAACACTGAGCTTCCTTTAAAGACACAATTGGTAATGAGTGTGATCACAATACACATGGCACCACGCAAACACAGTTCAGAGACAAGCACAACTAAGGCCTAGGAGATGAGGGGAAACAGGGATGGGTATGTTCCACAAAAAAAGATATAGTCAATTCCACCCCAACATTTTTTTTTTAAGGCAGAAACTCTTTCCCTTCAGTTTGTAGAACAAGTAAAATATTATCACTATAGATAAATATTAAAAATAGAGTTCCAGAGATAGGCCATCTCTGTGCCCATCTGATGGGCACACTGTGTTCACTGATCTGGTTAAAAAATATACCTATACTACTGTATACCTTCTTGGGACCTTCTCTCACTGCTCATTCTCTATTACAATAGCATTCTTTCCACTGGGGGAGAATTTTAACTTGCCACCAAGCAGTATGACCCCATAACTTCCCCCTTTTTTCTTTAAAGATTTTATTACTATTTTTAAAGATTTTATTTATTCATTTGACAGAGGGAGAGAGATCACAAGTAGGCAGAGAGGCAGGCAGAGAGAGAGGAGGAAGCACGCTCCCCACCAAGCAGAGAGCCCGATGCGGGAAAAGGACCCTGAGATCATGACCTGAGCCGAAGGCAGAGGCTTTAACCCACTGAGCCACCCAGGCGCCCCTAAAGATTTTATTTTTAAGTAATCTGTATACCCAGCATGGTACTCAAACTCATAACCCTAAGATTGAGAGTCACATGCTCTTCCAACTGAGCCAGCCAGGCGCCCCCATAATATCCCATCTTTTTTTTTTTTTTTAATTTTTTTTTTAAAGATTTTATTTATTCATTTAACTGAGAGAGAACACAAGCAGGCAGAGAGGCAGGCAGAAGCAGAGAGAGGAGCAGGCTCCCCGCGGAGCAAGGAGCCCGATGCGGGACTCGATCCCAAGATGCTGGGATCATGACCTGAGCCAAAGGCAGTTGCCCAACCAACTGCGCCACCCAGGCGTCCCCCCATAATATCCCATCTTAAACATCCTAACCAAACACCAGTACCTTCAGCAAGAAGCAAGAGCAGAGAGGGTATCTCCTTGCCTACAAAGCTTTTGACATCTACTCTCCTTTGAGCCCCTCAACAAGCCTGTGAAAAATGCAAAGTAGGCATCATTCATTCCCACTTTACAGATGAGACCCACAAAGGCCAACTTGACTGAAGTTACCGGGCAGGTGCGGGACAGTACTACGGCCAGCACCCAGCACCTGTCTCCTAAACCAGTGCTCTCTCTCCTTTAGTAATGACCTTGGAATACCTGTCACTTCCACATCCCTCGCTTTGCCCTTCCTACATGACAGATTTCCAATACTGAATTCTGCCTTTGGGACAGAAGATATATATATATTTATATACGGGATATATAAATGCATACAATAAGCCAGCAGGATGTATTTCACATTTGCTTCACCTCTGCCTTCCTGCTGTTTCCCTTCAGGCTCTGTTCTTTTAGAGACCCTTTTATAAATCACAGATCTTTGAAATACTCGAGTGAACCCTATAAATCCTATTCCCCCAAAACTACATACATATACACACACAGATTTTGAGGCATCTTCGTCCTCTCAGGGCTCCCCTCAGGGGTTAGGCTGCCATAAGTTAGAACTGCTACTTTAGAGTCATTGTCCACTCACACTCCTGCACCAACTAAGAAGAAACTCCCTCATTAAGCACAATTCAGTCTCCATGATCCGAGAAGGAAAGGACAGGTATGTCCTGTCTTGTTTTGCATTTGTCTCAGTTACAGAGAAAAGCGATGAAATACACAGGGAACGGATTTCCCCAGATGAGGCCAAGTGAAGGCTGCGCGATCTCTGGGAGGGATGATGTAAAGATCTGAGTCCTGAATCATGGTCAAATGAAGTGACCTAAAGGATCCTTGTAACCCAAGAGACCGATTTTGGAATGCTCTACACAACGGCAGAAACTCACCCTGAGGGGGGAGTCCACCCCCAAGCAGAGACTACTCCAAGTCCAAAGACACCAACTCCCAGGAAAGGACCAAACTTGTGATACAACTGGTTTTAGCCATGCCACGTGGCACTTGTGACTGGGGCCTGCAGCCCAAGGGGCCCAGACAGCGGAAGATACAGAGAGGGAGGCTGTGGTGAGGGAAAGACAATACTGGGAATTACAGGTATGCACCACCCATCAGTCCTGCCTGGCTCCAGATCTATGGATGCACATCTTCAAAATATTCAGCCTATTGCCCTTCCTATGTTCGCAGAATCTCAACTCTTGACCCCTGGAGAGTGTGAGTAGGTGCAAATTTCTAACTGCTCTCTCTCCTTTATCATCCAGGATTTGGAAAGAAAAATTTCACTGAAGCCTCATGAATGAATGCTGGACACACTAGGTTGGGGCTGACCAGGTGGTGGACAGGAGCGGTCAGTCTCTAGGTATTGCCTTGGAGGAGCAGGGACACCAACAGCTGGTGGGGGAAATATGACTGACCGCGGGGTACTCAAGATCTGAGGCAAGCAAGCAGGAGGCAGCCTGGGAGCAGGAGTATAGAGAATCCCAAGAGCACAGGACAGGAGGAAAGCACAGCCAGAGCAGGAACCACGAATGGATACAAGTGATGGGCTAGACACAGGTGGAATACAGGGTTCCCCAAATCCCAGCATTTGCCTTCTGCCATCCCAGATTTTGCCATCTGCAGGTGTCATTTGTGCAAGAACTTAACAGTTCTTGTAAATGGACTCTTCCTCAAAAACCTACCCTCATCCTAAGGCATAAAGTGCTAGTTCTGCTTTTTTCTAATATACATTAGAATAAGACGTGAGTACTAACAGAAAAGTGTTTTTCACATTCCACCTAAAATTACCCGACACGGCACAGAGGCCCAAGAGCCACACGTGACACATGTTAGTAGCCAGGGGTCCTGAGTCTGAAGTTTGGTCCCAACTGTGGCCTCCTCTCAGCATGACCTCTGTGGGAAACCCCACCTCCCCATCTCCCAATAACGGAAGACTAGAGGAGTCCTACAGCTTCCCTGCACAGCTCTGACAATTAACGCTGGCAGATTCCTGTGTGGCTCTCACAACGGTACCCACCAAGGTGACATGTTAGCAGGGTCGTCGAACCCAGTTTCTGCTCTTTTGGGGTGACTACAGATGGGAAGAGGGGAAAAGCCTCTGGAAGCAAAGGCAGGAGACATAGGAAGACAGGGTCTAGCATAGAAGGAAAAACACTAGATTTAAAACCAAACATATGGCATCTCCATTAACTAGCCACATTTAAGTTTTCATTTATAAAACGGGGATCACCATGCCCTTTTTTCTTTAAATTTATACCAATGCTCTTAAGCGTTCATTCAACCTGAACTTTCAAAAATGATACATGGACAATCCTAAATGACTCCTGAAAGTCCCATTCCGACTTACACAGAAAAGCTAGATGACATCTGGACCCTTCCCACTAATTAACTAGCTCAGCTTTGGCAACCTCGCTAGAGGAGCCATATTCGTTAAATGAAGAAATACATTGCATTACCTGCCTTTTTTAGAGATAAGCTTTCTTTATTTGACGCAAAAGACAAGAGTGGACAGAAGTACCCAATGTGGCAGTTCATAGAGCCCGATCTGGCATCCACTGGACTTGATGTTGGTTAAATGTATGCTCAAAATAAGGGAAAAGAACAAAAGTGAAGAATGCTGGAAATGTAGGAGCCAAAATTGCATCAGAAAGGCAAACTATAGTTAGGGAGTTTATACTCTTCTTTACTTTTTAGAGCACAGAATCCCTCCATAAAATGGATACGTCTAAAATCATTCACCACACTCAATCTCTGTATATTTTCAAAATGCTGTCTGGTCTCACAAAAGCTTTGAGGGAGGCTACAGAAAAATACAAACAAATAAAGCTGGACGAGAGCAAATATAAACCAGAAGGCCAAAAACATAAGACCTATGCATTTTATTGTCGGTAAACGACATCACAAAACACACCTCAATTTAAAAAAGCAAAAACAGAAGAAAGAACCAAACAAAAAAGCCAGGGGCAAAGGAGAACAAAAAGTGCAGGTGGCAGGTCCTGCAGTTATAGGGTCCAACTGAGCTTCCTGCCAGCCAAAGCTACAAGGGAAACGTGACCGCCGGCTGATTCCTGAAGCAGAGGCGTCAGATCTGAAACTGATTTCTCTGAGGGACCTTCAGTGAGGGACGGTACCCTTGAGGCCAGCTCTACTGTGAAGTACGTTAACGTGTTTCCTCAGACCATCCCTGCCTATATATATCAGCGTTAGCCCAAGTGAACATTTCCGCAGCCAGAGGTGGGCACGCATGTAAGTGCAATGAGCAGCTTGGAGCCTCAAGTGAGACGAGGACAAAGAGCTCAGGAACCCGTGAATCCTTAGGCAAGGGGGACAGAACTGACGGCCCCAGTGTGACTAAGCCAGCGACACTCACGAGTGGTTCTGGCCCCTGCCCTACCCCCGTGGAATCGACAAACAATAGCTTCGTTCCAGGGGGTGCTCTGCAAAATACCCACCAAGGGCCCTCCTGGGCACATCCACTGAGCTCCACGTAGCAGAGGCCTCTGACTGGGCCCCCACATCCGTTTTATCCTTCATCTTTTAGTCACGGAAGCCCCGGGGTTTTAACTGGACACCTGGTCACCCAAGTAAGAGGCTCTATGTCCCAGCACCCCTTTTAGCAAAGTGTGGCCACACTGATTTGAGTGACTCCAGGTCACATCCTTTAAAAAGAAACTGCTTTGCCCTCTCTTTCCCAGGTGTATTGCAGACATGGAGCTGATGAGTCTGCTTTGACCTTGTGGGCAAGGTCAACACCCCAAGGCTGGCTGAACAAGACAGAAGGAAACCGAGGTCCTGGCGACCTTGTACAGTCAAATCTGCCCCAGACCATCTGATTACATCCGTACTATCAGGAGAGAGAAGAATAAACTTCTACCGGGAGCCACTGTACTTTAGGTTCTCTTTGTTTCAGCAGCTTAGCCTGTGGCTTAACCTCATTCACAACAGAACGGCAAGATGCCAGAGGGAGACGCCGAAGGACTTCAGCAGTATCCTAGAGAAGTCAACTCACAGTTCACTTCAGCAAACAGGTCAGGAAATGATAGCCATCACACCAAGTTATGCCTCCTACTCCTTCTCCAGGAGAGGCCCAACTGCATCCCTGGAGTAGAGGAAGAGGCCTTTATTACAGCCCAGCCCAGCCCAGGCCATCCACTGCGGACCTAGGCCAAATCTTCAATAGCTGGAGATACAGACTGCTTTCCCACCAACACTAGGCAGGGACAGCCCTGTCCTACCTTTTCCCCTAAAGCAGGAAAGCTCCACACTTCTCCACTCTTCATAATTACCATTCTTGAGAACAGGCCAAGTCCAATAAGGCGTAGGGTGAGCAGCTGCTGGGGGGCTGTGTATGAGGGTCAGGGGAGGGGAGTCCAGATCCCCAGAACAAAAGTCACAGCTGGGAGGAGGGAGAGAAGCCTCCATGTCTGCCCTGGGTTTCTGGGGTCCAGGGGCCTCAGGGTGCAGGCCCTGCTCCTCCTGCGCCGTCCCCCGGTGACAGAGCTCAGCTGGGCAGCCGCTAGTCACTAACGGATCCCGGCCACCGGCACCTGCTGCTGCTTGCGGATCTTATTGAAGAGTTCCATGTACTGGATCATGGTATCTGCTGGGCCATAGACGGCGTCGTGTCTGTTCCCAAACACTGCGGGAGCCCCTGGCGTGTGGCTGCCTAGAAAACTCTGTAGGAACTCGAGCAGCAGGCTCCAGCAGTCGCTAGCTACCACGCAGGGGCCATACTCCACCTGGGGACCAAAAGAACAGAGAACAAGGGTGAGTGAGGGCAAGGACAAGGACAAGGGTGAGTGAGGGCAAGGACAAGGACAAGGGTGAGTGAGGGCAAGGACAAGGACAAGGGTGAGTGAGGGCAAGGACAAGGTCAAGGGTGAGTGAGGGCAAGGACAAGGTCTTCTGCTGCTCTTGCACCTCTTGCCCCCTGCTCCCATCTTCTCCGACCCCAAGCCAAAGACACACACCTTGTGACACAGTGTCGCTCCACGGGAAAATACTCAAGCCACACACCAGGGGTCCCACACACCCTTTAGGATCTCTCACATTCTCATCTTGGGAGTTATAAGCCCACAGCCTCAACCCACAAGACCCAGAGACAGACACAGGCCCCTTTTGATGATCTCAGAACTGTACAGCCCCTGCTGTGGTACATGAAGATCCAAGGAGAGCTCAGGAAAATTCTGAGAGAAAAGGAAGAACAAAAGAAAGTAAGAGTATGTATGTGCATCTGTGTGTGTGTTCATAGGGGGCAAAGTAGACACGCATGCCCCTAAGTCTCTTTTAAGACCAAACATTACCCCCCCAACACACCCCACCTGACCCTAAGAAGTAATTTCCCAACCAATGTGGCAGGGGCCAAAGGAGATACATGTTAGACTTTCTCATACCTTTCTCCTAGTCCTTCACTCCAAAGATGGCAGGAAAAATAATTAGTAACCATAAGGGAAGACCTGGGATGTATTTGTACTACAAAGCTGGAAATATGAAGGATAGGCAGACAGTGGGTTCCCAGTGGGTCTCAGCAAATGTGAGGTGTATCACAAGCCAAAAAGGGTCAGGGAATCTGGGTCCCAGACATCCCTGGAGTTTCAGAGCAGTAAGTACTGCTAAGGCCCTTTTCTCTACCTGGAGGGCTTTGTGGGCCTTATCTATCCTCACGTCTCTACATTTGAAGTCCCTCCTCACATGTTACTCCTGAAGAAAGCATCCCAATCCTCAAAGTCAGCAGTGCTCTCTCATTGGCGTGAATTCCCGGAGCAATCTGTGCCCGGGGAATGTCTTACAGGCTAACTTCAAAGACAGTTTGTGTGTTTCAGCGTCACTCGTTCACTATCATATGTTTTCAAAAGGCAGGCCCTGTAGCTCATCTGTTGGTTTTTTTTTTTAATTTCACACAGTGCTGGGCATGTGGTAGACTGAGGAATTTCACTGGTCCCAAAGCCAGCTACTGCCACATTCTTCGTGGTTTCCAATATACACTTCAGAGATGAAGTCGCCACACACACACACACACACACACACACACACACACCCCTCTTTTCACCATGACAGAAAGTTGACAGCATGTCAAAAAGAAAGGCTCATCTTGCTACATAACCTTTGAGACCTATCTTAAGTTGTACTACGGAAAGGTATGTAGACACATGATTTTGGGCCCACCTCCCAAAAGTTACCTGCACAAAAAGTTGCCCTGGTCTGCTCCAGTCCTTGTGATGGGTGACTGGTCCCTCCACATCCCAACTCACCTGCCTCCCTTGACTATCCCTTCCCTTCTCCAACAAGCCAGCCTTCCTAAGCTTTCCACCTGCTGTGACCCCAGCTTCCCACTCCCACCGCGGGCCAGAGCCTGAATGATTAAAGAAAGGGTAAAAGACACAGGGACAGGGGAAGCACACATGCCCTAGAGACAGGGATGAGGAAGGCGTAAGCACCTGTTTGCATTCAGAGGGGTGAGAAAACCTGCAGGGCCCTCTGCTGAGCGGCCCTTCAGCACATACTGCTCCTGTTTCCCCAAACTCTTACCTCTACGGAGATGCCCCGGGCACTGGGCCCCATGGTGACTGTGCCCACCTTCACTAGGAAGTCACAGTACTGGTAACGTGTACCCCGCGTCTCAATCTTGCTGGCCTTGGCACTCTGGAAGAAGCCCTTGAGTTTCACCATGAGCACATCGAAGTTGGTGTCAGCAATAAGCCAGGGGCCATTCTCGAAGAGGGCGAAGCAGCTCAGAGGGTACTCTGAGTTATGCATCACGTACATCAGCTTCCCAGCCTGACCTGCAGGGACAAGAGAGCCTATCGGCATCAAAATCTTCGTCCGCAAACCCCGGAATAGAGTCGAATGTGCGCAATAGGGCCAGATGACAATCTGCCATTACGGCAGCCATCTTGGAGGACAACGGGGGGATCCCTCACCAACAGTCTTTTCCAAAGAGGAAGGGGGAAGGAAGAATGGCTGGCAAGGCGGCATGTGGTAAAACCCTCTACAGAAACATGAGGACCAACAAGGGAACTTCAAGAGAGCTAGTAACGGTTGAGTTCTTAGGTTGAGTGATAAGCTCCTAGATGGATGCTTGATGACAAATAAATAAATCAAATCTTTAGAAAAAAAAGATTTTAGGGGCACCTGGGTGGCTCAGTCGTTAAACACCTGCCTTCAGCTCGGGTCATGATCCCAGGGTTCTGGGATCGAGCCCCGCATCAGGCTCCCTGCTCTGCGGGAGGCCTGCTTCCCCCTCTTCGACTCCCCCTGCTTGTGACCCCTCTCTTGCTGTCAAATAAATAAATAAAATCTTAAAAAAAAAAAAAGTTTTTATTTATTAGAGAAAGAGGGCGAGCACATGCATGAGCAGGGAGGAACAGTAGGGGGCGAAGCGGACTTTTTGCTGAGCAGGGAGCCGGATGCAGAACTCGATCCCATGACCCAGGGATCATGACCCGAGCTGAAGGCAGATGCTTAACTGACTAAGCCACCCAAGTGCCCAAACTCTTGGAGTATTTTAATGGATTAGCTGATTTGGATGACTTGTCTGAGAAATGAGTTTTCTCATTGATGACCGCTATAGATTCTCTGGAAGAAGAAAGGAAAGCTACATATATTTGGTTAGCTGAAAATGGAAAGCAAGATCCCCCTCTCATATACTACAAGAATTAATGGATAGACTACCACAATCCCAAGTATTTATCAAGACTTAACTAAAATATTAGATACTTAACTATCCCCAACATTTTTTGCAAGAGTTTAAGAGGCAATGCAAGTAGAGGACTTAGCACCTGGCGTCAGGAAGGTGATGCTCTCATTAAAGACAGGTGAGGGGCGCCTGGGTGGCTCAGTTGGTTAAACATCTATCTTTGGCTCAGGTCATGATCCTGGAATCAAGCCCGACATCCGGCTTCCTGCTCGGGTGGGAGTCTGCTTCTCTCTTTCTCTCTCCTTCTTCCCCTCCCCACTGCTCTTTTTCTCTATCTCTCTCCCTCAAATAAATAACTAAAAATATCTAAGGAAAAAAAAATAAAGATAGGTGAAAAACTTTTAAAGACACAGTAAGACCAAAGTGCTTACATGGGACAGACCAGAAGTCTTCTTGGAAAGAAGAAAAGACCAGAGCAGAGAGAGATCAAAGAGTGCAAGAGTCAGCAGGAAAAACTTTCATGGAGAAAACAGGACCTGAACTATGATATGAAGAGAGGATAGGGTTCAGCCGCACAGAGAAGGAAAGATATTCTAGGCAAGAATGAGAGTTTAACAGTGGAAAAGAGGAGACGGGGCAGAGATACCTCTACACAGGCCTCCACTCTGCTGCCACTTCCAGAACTCAACAGGCTCCGTGCCAAGCTCCCCCCACATCCCTCCTGACCGCTTGCTGCCAATGGGGACCTTTCACCTCCTGCTAAACCCAGCACAAAATATATCAGCCCTCCAAAAAAAAAGAAGAAGAATCCAAAGCTGATCTGTCATTGTGCAAACTCACTGTAATTATTTAATTCACACTATAGGAGTCTGCAGGGGTTATTACTGTCTTAAAAATACTTTGAAAGCCAATTAAGGTTTTCTTTTTTTAATGAAGAAGGCACTGCCAATTGTTTATAGACAATAGTATTTTTTAAGTAAAAATAAAGTATCTTTGGGGGTGCCTGGGTGGCTTAGTTGGCTAAGCGTCTGCTCTTGGGGGGCGCCTGGGTGGCTCAGTGGGTTAAAGCCTTTGCCTTCCGCCCAGGTCATGATCTCAGGGTCCTGGGATCGAGCCCCACATCGGGCTCTCTGCTCAGCAGGGAGCCTGCTTCCCCTTTTCTCTCTGCCTGCCCCTCTGCCTACTTGTGATCTCTCTCTCAAATATTCAAATAAATGAATAAAATCTTTAAAAAAAAAAAAAGCGTCTGCTCTTGGTTCAGGTCATGATCTCAGGATCCTGGGATCAAGCCCTGGATTCAGCTCCCTGCACAGCAGGGAATCTGCTTCTCTCTCTTTCTCTCCCCCAGCTTGTGCTTTCTCTCATTCTCAAATAAATAAAATCTTTAAAAGAAAAAAAAAGTATCTTTGTACCGGCACAAACTTGTGAAGCAAGCAGAACCAGGGTTACTCTCCCCCTTTTACAGACAAGGAAAATGAAGCCCATAGGGATCTGGCCCACCAGCAGCAGCGCCACCACCTGGGCACTTGTGGGAAATGTGGATTCTCTGCCCCAGCCCTCACTTCCTCAGTGGAAAAGTCTGGGAGGGACCCAGCAATCTGTGTTAATAAGCTCTCTGGGTGTTAATGCCGGTTCATGTGAGAACTTGTGATCTAAAGGCACAGAGCCTGTAGGAGCAGAACTGGAACTCCAATCCGGGCCTTCTGACCTCAAGTTTATTGCTCCTTCCATTCCACCCCACTGTCTGCTGCGAATGTGTCTTCTCCCCAACTAGACTAGCTCCTTCAAAAGTAAAGGCGAAATCAGGAAACAGAGCCTACAACAGGTAGTTTCATAGATATCTGTGCACAAGTGTTTCATTTTCCAAATGCTTTCATAACTGTTCTCTCTTTTAATTCCTACATCCTTCCTATTGAAGGCAAAACTCATGGTAACACTGTGATTTTACTCATGATGAAACTTGGTAGAGCTCTTACTGACTAAATACTTACTACATGATAAACTCAGTTCTAAGTGCTTTGCACGTAGTAACTCATTTAATGAGCACAACACTAGAGGATCAGTACTATGATATTTTCATTTTACAAATGACAGAAGATACAGAAGATACCTGGGAAGATACAGAAACAGACCGCATAGCAAATAGTTTCATTAAAGGGGATTTAATACAGGGAACAAAATACCAGGGTTGGAAAAACCGAAATACCAAATGGTGAGGCCACTCAAACATTAACAGCACAGGGAGCTACTACCACCCCTAAGGCTAGAGGGAAAAAGAGAGGATGTGCTGTCATTAGAGCCAGGCACGAGGGGCACCCAGCAGGAGCTAAAACAAAGGAATAGATGCAGTCACAGCCGGAGGCACTGCCCAAAGCAGGAGAGGAGATCTTGTGTCCTCCCTTTCTTCGGTCCTCTAATCTTCCCCACTGCCCCCCGCTGGCCAAAGGTGACTAAAAGGGGGCCTGGCAAATGTTGATTGCAGGGGAGGTGTGGGGAATGGATCTATGGGGAAATAAGCAAATGACCGGCATAGAAACAGTCATAGGTTGTGAGACTTCCCTACGTTGCAATTAGTATATGACCCGGACTTAGTTCTCTGGTTCCATGATCTAACCTCTTAATCACTGTGCTTTGGAACTGTCCTAGCTCAAATTACTGCAGAGCCAAGACTAAGAGAACCCAGGTTCTCTAATTCATATTCAAAAGTTCTCTAACACAGGAAACAACAGATGTTGGCAAGGATGTGGATAAAGGGGAACCCTCTCACACTGTTGGTGGGAATGCAAACTGGTACAGCCACTGTGGAAAACAGTATAGAGGTTCCTCAAGAATTTAAGAAACTACCCTACAACCCAGCAATTGTGCTACTAGGCATCTATCCAAAGGATACAAAAATACAGGTTCAAAGGGGTACATGCAACCCGATGTTTACAGCAGCATTATCAACAATAGCCAAATTATGGAAAGAGCCCAAATGTCCATAGACTGATGCATGGACAAAAAAAATGTGGGCATTGTATATATACATACCTATTATCTATATATTGAATATATCTACATATATATGTATATATTTTATATACATATATATTTATATATAATATATATTATATATTAAATTAAATGTATATTAATTATTAATTAAATGTTATATATTTATATATAATTAAATTAAATATAAATTAAATTAAATATATATTTATATTTATATACATATATATTATATATAATATATAATATATATATAAAACCCATACACTTAATTCATCTATATATTATATAGATATATAATGGAATATCACTCAGCCATCAAAAAGAAAAACCTTGAGATTTGCAACAACGTAGACAGAACTAGAGTGTATTATGCTAAGTGAAGTCAGAGCAAGACAAATACCATATGCTTTTATTCATATGCAGAATTTAAGAAACAAAACAGTTGAACATATGGGGGGGAAGAGGAGGGGGAGCAAACCATAAAAGACTCTTAAGAACAAACTGAGGATCGATGAAGGGAGGTGGGTGGGGGCTAAACGGGTGATGAGCACCCCGTGTTATATGGAAAAAACAAATCACTAAATTCTCCTCCTGAAACCAATATTACACTGTATGTTAACTAGAACGTAAATAAAAATTTGAAGAGAAAAAGAGATTCTCTTTGCCTCCCTACCACCACCATCCACAGCCGCATCTCAACATATTTAAAACAAAAGTTGACTCAGTGGTCAAGGTCATGCCAATGAGGAATCCAAGGCCACTGACGAGGTGTGGGAATCTGAAAGCCATTCTGCACAAAGTTCTAGAAACTCTAAAGCTGTGAAAGAATCATAGACTTCTAGACCTCAAAGGAGTCTCTCTCAAACTTAAGAGTGCATAAAGATCATCAAGGGAGCTAGCTGAAGTATAATTATGAGGCCTGCAGCACCTGGCAGGTGGTAAGGAGAGACAGGAGTCTGTACCTTTATTTTTTTAAGATTTTATTTACTTATTTGAGGGAGAGAAACAGAAAGCGAGACGGGGGAAGAGGCAAAGAGAAAGGGAGAAAGAGAATTCTAAGCAGATGCTGCATTGAGCGTCGAGCCCGATGAGGGACTTGATCCCAGGACCCTGAGATCATGACCTGAACCAAAATCAAGAGTTGGACACTTAATCGATTGAGCCACACAGGCACCCCAGGACTCTGCACCTTTTAACAAGTAACCCAGATGCTCAGGTGCAGTTAGCCAGTGACCAATCCCGAGAAACACCGCTTTCAACGGTGCAAAGTGCAAAAAGACTAAAGCAGCGGCCCAGTCTAAGAGATGAAGGACCAAGATTTAATGAATTCAGAAACATCTGCCACATGTTCAAGAAAACCACCTTTAGCAAAAGAGGATAAAGATTTCAATGAACACGAATGTCAACCAACTCCAAGCGAGGTTCCAGCCATCCTGCAGACCCATCTCACTGACCTTGGCTGCCAAGAGTGGAGGCAGCTGTGTGGTAGGTCTCACAATCCACACAAAATGTTCCTTGCTTCTCTGCCCCAAGCATCTCCAATTTCCGGGTGAGGAGCTCCACCGTCTGTTGGACACTCTTGCCCTCAGCCACAGGCATCTGGGACACACTGGAAGGGAGAGGACCAAATCATCAGTATCCAGAAACCCACGTGCACTCCCTGAGCCACTCATTTACGCCCTGAATCACAGCTCTTCAGGGCCAGGAGTTACCTTAGAGACTACCTACCCTCTCCCTCTCTCTCCTTTTAAAGACAAAGAAATAGAGGCTCACAATTCCCGAGAGCTCCACGGAGAACTAGAACACAGGTCTCAGGACATGCACATCAGTGTAGTGAACTTCCTATCAAGCAGGACATCTGTGTCAATGTTCAAGAGAAGGTTTTAAGGGAGCTTGGGTGGCTCAGTTGGTTAAGCATCTGCCTTTGGTTCAGGTCGTGATCTCAGGGTCCTGGGATCGAGCCCCACATCGGGCTCCTTGCTCAGTGAGGAGCCTGCTTCTCCCTCTCTCTGGGCCTGCCACTCTGCCTACTTGTATGCACTCTCTGTCAAATAAATAAATAAAATCTTGAAAAATAATAAAATTATTTTAAAAATAGTCTCCTATGAAAAAAAAAAAGAGAGAGAAGCTTTTAAGTGGTACAGAGACTGCGCAATCCATAACATTGGGTCATATGAGAAAGGGATGTTCTTTGTGATCCCTTCAGTTCTGACTATAGCGGGAAAAATCTCGATTTGGGTTTAGTATGTCTTTACCATTTCTTTAACACTTTGAATGTCCGCTGTCCAGAACAGTAGCCACAAGCCTCATGTGCCTATTTATACTTCAAGTAATAAAACAAGTTAAATTAAAAACTCAGTGGGGCGCCTGGGTGGCTCAGTGGGTTAAAGCCTCTGCCTTCAGCTCAGGTCATGATCTCAGGGCCCTGTGATCGAGCCCCCCATCAGGCTCTCTGCTCAGCAGGGAGCCTGCTTCCCCCTCTCTCTGCCTGCCTCTCTGCCTACTTATGATCTGTCAAATGAATGAATAAATCTTAAAAAAAAAACAAAAACTTAACTCCTCAGCTGCACTACCCACATTTCAAAGACTCACTAGCCACATGTGACTGAAGGCTAGTGTATTAGACAATGGTGTTCTAGAACATTTCCATCAATGCGGAAAATTGAATTCAATAGCCCTAGGATCTAAGAGAAAGCAAGCCTCAAGTTTATAATCTTTAGGAACAAGAGGCAACAGTGTGTACAAGAATAAAATCAAAACAATGAAATAAAAACGTTATTTTCAAGATTTCCTTCTATGGTAAGTGAACCTGGCTTCCCCTTTAGAGTAGTAGGTAACAATCATTACGCGCCATGTGCCAGGTAGAGTCCAAAGGCCTTTAGACAAATGAACTCTTTGAATCCTCACAACAGCCCTACAAGATGAGCTCTTATTTATCTCCTTGCTACAAATGAAGAAACTGAAGTACAGAAGGGCTGAGTAACTCGCACAAGGTCGCAGAGCTTGGTGTGGTGTACCCAAGATTTGAAGCCAGCAGGTGTTCTTATCTATTATACTAGATTGTTTCTCTAGAGAAGTAGCTGCCTATTAAAATGTTTTTAAGGAAAAGAAAGATTCAAAAGAAAACATTAATAACTAATGCATGTGGTACCTAGCTATATAAAAGCCATATGTTACTGAATTTTGGAAGACACTGCATTACTTTATGATTAACTACATGAAGGTATAAAAATGAAAGTCCTGCTGTTGCTAAAAATTGTCACAACTCTCCATCAAAAAAGGCACTAACGAGCAATGAGATGATGTGCCTGAGAAACATAAGAGAATCCCTAAACTGATGTTACGGGGGTCAGAAGTCCCAGGAGTGTGAAAAATTTGATAAGGGTCCCATTCCCTCTCTCGTCTTCTACCGAAAGAACAGGGGCTTCCAGAGTTTCATGAATCTATGCTGCAAACTTTTCATTCCATCCCTCATGCATCCCCCTTACACTAGAAGACTTAGGAAAGGCTCATGATGTCCCCTGTGGAAAACAAAGGTGCAGTAACAGACAAGCCTACAAGAACCCCAGCTACCAGAAAGAGTAGTTCCCACAGGCTCCAGCCACTGACTTCAGGATATCCTAGCCTCCAGCCCTCTCTGACTGGAAACATGCTAATACTTACAAATATTCAAAACAAAGCAAAAAAAAGACCTTAAATCTAACATTTCGGAACCCATGCCCCCGAGCATTAGGCCCATACCTTTAATCTGCCGCCCTACTTGTATCATGCCAGAGTAAAAGTCCATAGAAACTAGACCAATCATATAATTAAACACAGTAGGAAACTGAGCCCGAAGAGATGACGTGCCTGAACCCTAATCTGACTCCCAACAGCTTCTTCCCACCCCACCCCCATCCCCGACTGAAGATCTTAAAATGGCCACACCAGAACCTGACACGGGCTGGTCTAACTGCATTAGGTGGCTATAGGGAGGGGCAAGAGAAAATCTGAAAGAAAGATGGTTTCTTCGTTGCCTATCCTGCACCCCCTCTAGCCCCGCCTACAGACTGGGTCCCAGACTGGACATCTATTTCCAACGCTTAAGTTCCACCCCGGGCAACCCGTTAGCCTCCTGGGAAGGAAGAAAAAGAAAGGAGTTTCACCATCGATGGGCTCCTGGGACAAAACCTTTCACCTCCCGCCTTCCAGGACGAAGGGGAGCATCTTCGAGCAAACAAGCCTAGAGAATTCGCTGCCCTCACAGTGTCTCCCTCACCCACACATTCCGAAGATACCCAGCTCGTGGGGGACCGCGGACCCTGGTCCCAAGCCTCCCCCCGGGTACACTCCAAGCTCCTAGAGCCCTTCCCGACCGCAAGCGCAGCCCCACAAAGTCCCTAGCGGGCCTACCAAGTCACTCCCATGGTAGCGGGCCAGGAGGGTGGCTGAAACAAACAGTTGAATCACGGTGGTCTCCAGCCGCCTACACTAAGCGAATCCCCCGAATACAAGCTTCTGCCCAGGGAGGTGGTCCGGAAATGACGTACAAACAGAGCGTCCAGTCGACGCACCCACGAGGAACAGGGGCAGGTCTAGGCATCTCCTCGGTGACGCCTCCGGTGACGTCACGGCCCGACTCCGGCGCCGGACTTGCTGCTAGGATGTTCACGTTTGTCTGGGCACATAGGTCTTAGATCCGTGAAAGTAGAAAAATCATCGCTCGACTGCCACCACTTGGAGAACCCGACGTTAAATGCAATGAGTTAATTTGGGAGTCCAGGTCCAGGACCCATGAGCTCTTTTAGGGGATGTGAGGGCGCTGATGGCACTCCTGGCCTCCGAACGCTAGGAGGCGCTATGATCTTCGTAAGGGGGGGGGCCCTCTTGGGAACTGGGAGTTTACTGCGCAAGCGCACTCAGGATTTCCCCCCCTCCACCCCCGTCCCCACGTGTGAAGCTTTCCGGCAAAGTTTTGGAGGAAAATGCCCAAATTCAAGGCAGCTCGGGGAGCTGCGAGTCAGGAAAAACATGCTCCCCTGGCTGAGCAGATTCTGGCTGGGGACGCGGTGCGGGCAGGAGCCCGGGAAAAGCGGCGGGGTCGTGGGACCGGAGACGAGGACGAAGAGTATGTGGGGCCCCGGCTGACCCGACGGATTTTGCAGCAAGCACGACTGCAGCAGGAGGAACTCGAGGCCGAGCATGGGACTGGAGACAAGCCCGCAGCGCCGCGCGAGCGCACCACGCGGCTGGGTGAGTGGTTAGTTTGGGAGAGGGGAGGAGTAGGCAGCCAGAAGCTATCTGGCAGGGGAATCGTTTGAAATTAAGAAAATCGGGACGCCTGGGTGGCTCAGTGGGTTGAAGCCTCTGCCTTCGGCTCAGCTCATGATCTCGGGGTCCTGGGATCGAGCCCCACATCGGGCTCCCTGGTCGACGGGAAGCCTGCTTTCCTCTGCTTCTCTGCCTACTTGTGATCTCTGTCTCTCTCTCTTTCAAATAAATAAATAATTTTTTTTAAAAAAAAGAAATTAGGAAAATCAAATAAAATAAGTAAGAGGTCTGCATTACACCCTTTCGAAGGTAATGAAATGGGAGACCCAGCTCTGGAGCAGATTTAGGATGGTCAGACCTCTCTACACCCACTTGTGGTTTTAGATATTTGGCTTCTAGACACCCCGAAAGTTAGACCAACAGGAAGTAGTTGCTCAAGCCACTGAGCAGTCCTGACATTAATCCATTTGTTCTTTACATTCTTGGGGGTTGTCTAGTCCACGCTTTGCACTGTGCTAGGAATTTTAGATGGTTTGGGTGAAGAAGGAAACAGGATAACCCTGTGCCTGACTTCAGGATCTTACAGTCTAGCTGGAGAGAGACAGTTAAACTGGTGATTATATTAATACATTCCAGGATATAGTTTTTCTTCTAACAATAGCATTACTTCTGGGGGTCAGACTTCCCAGATTACATGACTTTTGTGTTGAGGCCTGAAAAATGAGTGGAGAGTTCTCTGAGCAGAAAGAATGGTATTTTTTAGGTGCTCAAGAGGAAGAGAGACTAAAAGATGGTCGGTATTATTACGATGGAAGCGTTGACCTCTGCGTTGCTTAACCCGTTTCTCAGATCTCATCTTTCATTTGTCGTGAGAGCCCTTTTTGACACAATTGACGACTGGCCTTCTGGCTTCAGTGTCTTTTGCTGGTTCCTCTTTTGTCCCCAGCCTCTTATCATTGATGGGCCACAAGGTTCAGTCCGTGGACCTCTTCTCGTCATGCCACTTCTGTGGTGCTGTCATCAGTTCCATGGTTTAAGTGCCATCTACTTGGTGACTGCTCCCAACTTTGTATTCTTGCCCAGATCTCTTCCCTGAAAATAAGATTCTTCTTTTTCAGCTGCCTTTTTTACATCTCAAATTTAGTGTGCCCTAACACAGAAATCCTGTTTTCACCAAACCTGCTCTTCCCACTGTTGCCCTCATCTCAGTTAATAGGATGATATTCTTCCACTTCCTCAAGACAGAAACCTTGGACTCCTCTCTTTCTTACTCCACATCCGATCTATTAGGAAATCCTGTTGACTCTGCCTTCAAAATAGATTCAGAGTCAGACCGCTTCTCATCACCTTGGAACACAGTCCTGTTAGAACCACCATAATCTCGGGGCACCTGGGTGGCTCAGTTGGTTGAGCAACTGCCTTCGGCTCAGGTCACGATCCTTGAGTTCCGGGATCGAGTCCCACATCGGGCTCCCAGCTCCGTGGGGAGTCTGCTTCTTCCTCTGACCTTCTCTCCTCTCATGCTCTCTCTCACTTTCTCTGTGTCTCAAATGAAAAAATAAAATCTTTAAAAAAAAAAAAAAGAACCACCATAATCTCTCACCTGTAGTATTGTAGTAGCTTCCTAATTAGTATTCCCATCCATCTTACAGTCCACTTGCAACAGCTGGAGGACTTCAAATGTGATCTGCCCCTGTTGCCAATTTGATCTCTTCTAGTACTTTCCCCTTGCCCTCTTCATCCATACAGGCTTTATTTTTCCTTAAACATAGTAAGCTGGGGCTTTTGCCCTCATTATTCCTTTTGTCTCCATACCCCTGTAGGTTTAGTCCCCTGATTCTTCACCTTCTCAGAGAGGGCTACCCTGGCCACTCCATTAAAAATGGAAATATCTGGGGGTGCCTGGGTGGCTCAGTCTGTTAAACATCTGACTTCTGGGGGCACCTGGGTGGCTTAAAGCCTCTGCCTTCGGCTCTGGTCATGATCTCAGAGTCCTGAGATGGAGCCCCGCATCAGGGTCTCTGCTCAGCGGGGAGCCCGCTTCCTCCTCTCTCTCTGCCTGCCTCTCTGCCTACTTGTGAACTCACTCTGTCAAATAAATAAATAATCAATCAATCAATCAATCATCTTTCTAAAAAAATCTGACTTCTGCACAAGTCATGATCTCAAGGTCCTGGGATTGAGTTTGGCGTTGGGCTCCATGCTCAGTAGGGAGTCTGCTTGTCCCTCTCTCTCTCTACCAAATGAATAAAATCTTTAAAAAAAAAAAAAAAAGAAAGAGAAGAAAAGAAAGATAGATAGATAGATAATAGATAGATAGATAGGCAGGCTGCCTGGGTGGCTCAGTCGTTAAGCGTCTGCCTTCCTCTCAGGTCATGATCCCAGGGTCCTGGGATCCAGCCCCACGTCGGACTCCCTACCTGGCAGGAAGCCTGCTTCTCCCTCTCCCAATCTCCCTGCTTGTGTTCCCTCTCTCGCTGTGTCTCTCTCCGTCAAATAAATAAATAAAACCTTAAAAAAAAGAAAGAAAGAGCTCCCACTCTTGCTTCCACATTCCCAACTTCTCTACTTTGCCCTATGTCTTTTTTTCATAGCACTCATCTTCTTTTAATACTGTCTGTCTCTCTTAGTAGAATACTCGGCTCTTGTCAGTTTCTCTTTTACACTAATTTCAGCACTCAGAACGGTGCCTCACATATAGTAGGCACTCACTGTTTGCTGAGTGAATGGGTTAATGGTAGTAGGGTAGGTAGGAACCAAATCTACCGAAGACTCGGAGGCTATGTTCAGGATTTAAAGCTGTGCTGAAGACAGTAGGGGGCTGTTGGAGACTATGGAGACCAGTTAGGGGATTGTTGAACTAATGCAGGCAAGAGATGCCGCTGATCTAGGTTCAGGCAGAACTGTGAAGGACTGGAGAGATTGTCTGGGAGCCAAAATTAAATAGGACTAGCTAACTGCTTGTGTATTAGGGGTGAGGACGGGGGTGAAGCAGGCCTACCAGGTTCTGGCTCAGCATTTGGTGGACAATAGTGTCCTACTTAGGATGTGAATACAGTGAATAGCAGAGACCTAGAAGGGAGTGAGTTCAGGTGGTGGTAGGTGAGGTTGGAATTGCCTGTGGCTCATCCAAGAGCTGCTGCACAGGAGGGAGCTGGAATGAGTGTCTGGAGTAAAGGAAAATCCACCTACAGGCACAGATTTGGGGTTCAGCACGTGGAGACAAAACATCTGGTGCATCTGCCTCCCCCATTTAGCTTTTATCACACACTGCCTCTGTTCTTTTTTTTTTTTTTTTTTTAAAGATTTTTGTTTATTTGACAGAGCGTGCGCACAAGCAGGGGGAGCGGCAGGCAGAGGGAGAGAGAGAGGCAGACTTCCCGCTGAGCAGGGAGCCATAGCGCAGGGCTCGACCCCAGGACCCTGGGATCGTAACCCAAGCCAAAGGCAGACGCTTAACTGACTAAGCCACCAAGATGCCCACACTGCCTCTGTTCTTAAATGAGCTGTTCATGTGTAACATTTTTATCTTTCTGCTTGGATTATTACATCCCTTTCCAGATGCCCAGCCAGCTGTAGCCTTCCAATAATCAGTTACGAAAATGGATTGTGCCAGGGGCGCCTGGGTGGCTCAGTCAGTTAAGCATCTGACTTTGGCTCAGGTCATGATCCCAGCGTCCTGGAATTGAGCCTTGTGTGGCATCTGGCTCTGTGTTCAGCTGGGAGTCTGCTTCTCCCTTTCCTTCTCCCTCCGCCCCTGCCCTTGTTCATGCTTGAGTGCATGCCCACACACGTGCACACACTCTTTCTCAAAGAAATAAGTTGTAAAGGCAGGAGGAGGGGGTTTGTTCCATTGAAACCTGAACTCCGTTGCTTGGTCTCCAGGCCCTCCGCAGCCTGCCTTTACTGTTCCCCTCTAGCCTTATTTGTTGCTCCGGCCTGTTCAGTACTCTGGGAAACAAGCGTTCCTGCCAGTGTCGTTACCCACGCCTGGAGCACACTCCCCGGGCTCCCGTACTGCCTGTCCAGAGTCTGACTGTCCCTTGCTCTCATCACCTTTCACATGCCTGTGGTATACGTCGCGCCTGCTACTCACTGTGGCATATCATGAAGCCCTATGATGTGTATAGAACAGAGGGGAAGAATGAGCAGTCTAAACCCAGACTCTCTGCCTTGGGCAAGTTACTTAACTTTCCCGTGCTGCTTCAGGGTCCCCCTCTGAGACCGGGTAGAATAGGAGTGCCTACTTCTCGGTGCTATGAAAATTAGGTACAGTGTTTAGAACAGCTCTTGCTATGAAACCGAGTGGAGCATGTTAACGATTATTCATTGGCATCGCTGTCTCCTTGGCTCGTATTTGTACCTTTTGTTTCCCGAGCAAGATTGGGAACTGGAAGACAGTGGGGGCATTGCTGCTTTCACTGCACCCGTCCCTGTCTGTTTTCAGCCCATGTGAGGCCTGTAAAATGCATCGTGGGTGAAGATGAATTGACCTCTACATCCCTCACCCACAGCTTGCCTTTGCTCATCCATTTCTTCTCCTCGTCAAGGTCCAGGAGTCCCGCAGGATGGATCCGATGATGAGGACGAGGAGTGGCCTACCCTGGAGAAGGCTGCCACCATGACGGGGGCAGGCCATCATGCGGAAGTGCTCGTGGACCCTGAGGATGAGCGTGCCATTGAGATGTTCATGAACAAGAACCCTCCGGCCAGGTAGGGCTTGGCATGGCCTGGGGGAGTGGGATGTCAGGTCCCGGTGGCAGCTTTCTATAGGGAAGCAGACGCCCTGGCAGTTTCGGTTCCCTGCCTTTGGGAAGGGCCTGCGCATAGCTGATTGCAGGGAACCAGCCTGTTCTCGGTGGGAATGACCCAGACCTCCTGCCCATCTGTCCACTTGTTGTAGAACTGCCCAGGGAAACAGCTCCAGGTCCTTCTCTCATGCCTCCAGGGCAATCCATCCCACTGGGTTTGGTTTTGGTCTGCTCAGTTTTCTTAGTGCTAAGCTCGATTTCCTTGGCCAGGTCTCTCACACTCTCAGCGTCGTTTCGGCCACGGTTTCTCAGCCTCGGTCCAACTGGCATTTTGGGCTGGGTAATTCTGTTTTCTTTGGAGCCTGTCCTGTGCAGTGGGGGATGTTTAGCAGCGTGCCCGACTTCTGCTCACTGGATACCAGTAGTGATCCTTTCCCCAATGGCGATAGCCACACAATGTCTGCAGGTTGTCAGATGCTCCCTGGCGGGCAGACTCGCCCCTGGTTGGAAGCACGGTTTTCTTGCCACGTATCCTAAATGGCAGCTCCAAAGCACGTGGGCACCGAAGCTCCTACGGTCAAACTCTCAAGCCCGTAGATTTTGACCCAGGGGCGGGGGAGTCTCCGCTAAAGGCCCTCAACTAGTTCATTCTGACACTGTTCTTAGTTCTTAGGCTTTTGGGGGCTATTGCATCTTTCATTGCTGATAATATTGAGAATAAGAAAGGGGAGCTGAGGGAGACGTTCTGCGGTCACCTTTGAGAGCACGGCGAGAGAAGGAGCCCGTTGCCTGCACTGATGCCAGCAGCTGAAGCAGACGTCACAAAGTGTGTCCTGGACTTGGGGGGGGTGGGTTGTCCTCCCAGAGAAAGCCCCTCGGGTTCTCGCTCAGCGCCTCTGAACTCCTTTGTAACACAGCATCCGGTGGGGTTGGCCGGACGATTTTATTGCTCGCAGCTACAGAAAACAGGCTGCTGACAGTCTTGAAAAATGACAGCTTCTGAAAGCCAAGGCCAGACCCACGTGAACTCAGCAGTCAGAGGCCTGTGCAGTCGGGGACTCATGATAGTGAACCTTCAAGTACATGAACTTCAGAACGCGGAAAACTCGGGTTGAACTCCCAGCAAGGCCGTGAGACCTCGGGGAAGTTATTGAGCTCTGTGGGTACTAGTTCCTGTGTCTGAATAAGGGCAGTAATGACACCTCGAGGAGATGTCGCACGGCCTGTATGAGATAACATCTGCCAAGCCCTGCCTCACTGCCTGATGTTGGGAAAACAGGAGGCGTTTTAAATGTACCATAGCAGCCTCCAAAGACACCGTTCTTACACCAAAGCCCAACGTGGCAGTAGTCCGAACAGTCACAGTAAGGCAATATTTGATAGGTGCTGCGTAAGGAGCCTGAGAAAAATATCACTCATCTTAGAAATCTTTCCATAAATTTAAATTTTTTAATAAAGATTTTATTTATTTATTTGACTGAGAGAGACACAGCAAGAGAGGGAACACAAGCAAGAGGAGTGGGAGAGGGAGAAGCAGGCTTCCTGCTGAGCAGAGAGCCTGATGCGGGGCTCAATCCCAGGACCCTGGGATCATGACCTGAGTGGAAGGCAGACACTTAACGACTGAGCCACCCAGGCGCCCCTCCATAAATTTTAATATATGAAATTGTGGGGAGGTTTGTGTCATAGTTTCTCCTTAACGGCCCCCTGCTCCTTGAAATCTTGGATGATAACTGAGATGTGCCTGGCCCTCTGGAGAGGTCACACCAGGACTTTGTAACAGGGGAGCCCTCCGTGTATCACCAGCACATGATAGCTGTGTTTGAAATAGGCAATGCTTCCTGCACGCTTGCTGTGTCCTAATAGTTCCAAGTAACGTACAAACGTAATTCCTGTAATCCTCATGCTAACTTTAGGAGTTAGGTACTGTCTCACAGATGAGGAAAACCGAGGCATAGAGAGGCCGAGGAACGTGCCCAGCGTCATATGGGAAGAATGCAGGTTCTTCACCTCCCTGTGCTGTCAGCTTTGTCCCAGAATGAATGACTTTCGGGTCCTCTGCACCCTGCAGGGATTCTGTGGTGGGTGGTACGGCCCAGGGAGACTGGGCCACACATCCTAGCAGGATCACAGGTGTCTTGGAGCTCACGGGCTGGGTGGAGCTTCCTGGACTGACCACAGCCCTCTCCTTCCCTCCCGCACCTCCCTTACTCGCAGGCGTACCCTGGCTGACATCATCATGGAGAAGCTGACCGAGAAGCAGACGGAAGTTGAGACGGTTATGTCAGAGGTGTCAGGCTTTCCCATGCCCCAGCTGGACCCCCGGGTTCTGGAGGTCTACAGGGGGGTCCGGGAGGTAAGAGCCGAGAGGAGAGCCACGGTGGAGTACCCGCCCAGGAGCTGGGGGCTCCCACCCACGGCTTTCTCTTCCCACACAAATGAGGCGCAGTAGCCAAGAGCAGACTTCAGAGCCTGAGTGTGTGGGTTCCGACTGCTGCTCTGCCACGCAGGCACTTGGTGGCCTTGGGGAAGGTTCCTGAACGCTGATCTTGGTTTCCCCACCTGGAAAACGAGGGTGCTGAGAGCACATCCTTACAGGGTCGTTGTGAGGATTAAGAGAGCTAAGCCGTGAAAACCACACGGATGGGCCTAGCACGGGGCACGCGGCTTCCGTGTCATTGGCGGTGCTGATTCTGTGCCCTCGTCCCCAGGTGTTATCCAAGTACCGCAGTGGGAAGCTGCCCAAGGCCTTCAAAATCATCCCTGCGCTCTCCAACTGGGAGCAGATCCTCTACGTGACGGAACCCGAGGCCTGGACCGCAGCTGCCATGTACCAAGCCACGAGGTGGAGTAGACGGGGGTTAGGTCGAGGCCAGGGGTGGGGATGACAGGCTTTCTCTGCCATTGTCATTACACTTTAGTCTTGCCCCAGAGCTCTAGCTTGTGCTTCTTCATGAAGCTCACTGTTTCCCCAGTTTTCCTGTTTCCCGTCTCAGGGCCAGGACCCCGTTGAGACTCCACTGTGATGAGTTTCCAGAAGCAAGGCTTATAACTTCTGAGGGACAACCCCTGGTGTGTCAGAGGGGCCTCCGAAGTCTGTGGCTCCCCGGGCAGGCTCGGGTCCCTGGTGACAGGAGGGGAGAGAGAACCCAGGTTGGGGAAGGAAGGGGGAAAGCGGAGAGCTCAGGCTGTCCGGAAGACAGTGCTCACTCTCCTTGGGTGCACCTTGTAGCCTGTCCTGTGCCCTCTCGTCCTCCTCGGGTGTCAGGTGCGCGCGGCTGACTCCCACACACCCCTCACGTCGCGTGTGTGTGCCACCCGTGACGACACTCAAAGTGCCAGTGCCAGACTGGCGAGTGATCTGGGATCTCCCCCAATTCCTTCCTCCTTCCCGCCTCCCCCCCCCCAAAAAATCCTAGGATTTTCGCCTCTAACCTCAAGGAACGCATGGCTCAGCGCTTTTACAACCTTGTCCTGCTGCCCCGGGTACGAGACGACATCGCCGAATACAAACGACTCAACTTCCACCTCTATATGGCACTCAAGAAGGCCCTGTTCAAGCCCGGGGCCTGGTTTAAAGGTGGGAACCCAGGAGGCCGCTGAGAGGGAGGGGCCGGAGCTCCTGCAGGCAACAGCGACAAGCCTGAGAGACGACTGTATTTCGGGTAGGTGGGGGAGCTGCTGTAGAGCCTCGGCCTGGGCTCAAGGTGACCCCCTCTGACTCTCCACAGGGGTCCTGATCCCACTGTGCGAGTCTGGCACCTGTACCCTCCGGGAAGCCATCATCGTGGGTAGCATCATCACCAAGTGCTCCATCCCTGTGTTGCACTCCAGGTAGTGTCGGGGGGGGGGGGGGGGGTTGGAGGACAGGCAGGAGAGACCCAGGTAGGAGAATCCCAGGATGGGGGGAGGGAGGCACACAGAATGGAGAAGAAGCTGGAACAGCCTTGGGTCTGTGGCTTGTGTGAGCTCCTGGCGTGTTACTGCTCCACCAGAATGTAAGCTCCCCAAAACAGGAGCCCAGGGCCTGGCACATGGCAGGTGCTCAGTAAAGGGTTGAATGAATGAATAGGGAACATGGGAAGAAAGCGTGCAAGGGGGGAGATCTTTAGATGCTCGGATCTATTCTAGCCAGATACTGAGACCAGCGGCTGAGCGAGAGGCAGGGATCTGGGGTGAATCTGCATAAAGCTGGTGACAGGGGCCAACAAGGGGGTCAGGTTAGGTAGGTGAGAAGGCCCCCGTAGGAATAGCACATTGCAGGGGCGCCTGGGTGGCTCAGTGGTTAAAGCCTCTGCCTTTGGCTCAGGTCATGGTCTTGGGGTCCTGGGATCGAGCCCCGCATCGGGCTCTCTGCTCAGCGGGGATCCTGCTTCCCCCTCTCTCTCTGCCTGCTTCTCTGCCTACTTGTGATCTCTCTCTCTCAAATAAATAAATAAAATCTTAAAAAAAAAAAAAAAGGAATAGCACAGTGCAGGGGCCAGCAGAGGAGGAAAGGGGAAGGAGGGACAGGAGAAGGCGGCTCTTCCCTCCAGCCTCTCCCCCCCAACCCTTCAGCGCAGCCATGCTGAAAATCGCCGAGATGGAATACAGCGGTGCCAACAGCATCTTCCTGCGGCTGCTGCTGGATAAGAAGTATGCGCTGCCCTACCGCGTGCTGGACGCCCTCGTCTTCCACTTCCTGGGCTTCCGGACGGAGAGGCGCGAGCTGCCTGTGCTCTGGCACCAGTGCCTCCTGACGCTGGCCCAGCGCTACAAGGCGGACCTGGCCACGGAGCAGAAAGAGGCCCTCTTGGAACTGCTCCGGCTGCAGCCCCATCCACAGCTGTCCGCCGAGATCCGGCGAGAGCTTCAGAGCGCGGTCCCCCGCGATGTGGAAGACGTGCCCATCACCATGGAGTGAGGAAAGTGACGTGCCCTGGTCTGAGGGGCATGAGGGGCCACCAGGATTCCCTGTTGGTGACACAGAGCTTTTACAGCTGAACTCGGGACAGGTCGGGACAGCGCGAGTGGCCACAGGCAGCTGTGACTCCTGGTACCTGACAGGGAGGTCTGGAGGGTCTGGCTGGCTCCCTCTTCAATTCTAGGTCTTCTTCCCTACTCGGTTCTGAGGCTTGAGTTGAGGTCCCCTATGCCAGTGTTCCCACTTCCTGGCTGAGACTTGGAATAGGTTCTTTTCCTTGGGCTGCTGTGGCGCGTCATGGGATGTGGATAAAAACCAAAGGCAGGTATTTATTGCACTTCTGTGTTTTGATGTGATCAGTGGAGATCTTTTTGCTTTCCCTCTTTAGCTGGCGGGAAGCTCTTTCCTGTTCCTGTTTGGAGCGGATTCTTACCCAGTTTACAGAGGGTATCCCCCCCACCTCATTCTGTAAGTCCATGTCTCCAGGTAGGGCCTTCACAGAGGCAGAGGCTACTTTTGGGGAATGCCAGCAACCAGGAGAGTGTTCAAAAGATGGGCCTCTCTCAGCTGTGGGCAGACCGCTGCTGGAGCGAGTCCCGAGAGAAAACTGCGGCTACAGAGAATAAGGTCGGGCCCTGGAATGAGTCGATCCGGAGTCCCCACCAGACAGGTTCCCTAACTTTCTTGGTTACTTAAAGCTTTAGACCAGGGGTTGGCAGACTAGAGTCATGAGCGGGTTTTCTTTCAGCCCGTGAGCTAATCGTGATTTTTACATTTTTTAAATGGTTGGGAAAAAAATCTAACAGTATTGTGTGGTAGGTGAAAATTCCGTGAAATTCCGATTTCAGTGTCCGTAAGTAAAGTTGTGTTGGGACACAGCCATGCCTGTCCATTTGTCCTTTATGGGTGCTCTGATGCTACAGCCGCAGAGTTGAGTAAGGTTGGACCTTGAAGGGTGCACGGGGTTAGGGGCACAGACGCCCTCGTGTAGCCAGAAATCTGTGTATAAAACTTGTGACCCCCCCAGACGTGACCGCCCGTAGACTCCTGTTGACTGGAAGCCTTACTGATTAACAGTCAATTCACACATTTTGTAGGTCACGTGTCATATGTACAGTATTCCTACAATCAAGTAAGCCAGAGAAAAGGAGAGGTGAAGGAAATCGTGAGTGAAAACACGTTCACAGTCCCATACTGTTTATCCCATACCATAAGTGTGCACATTTATTGAGAAAAATCTGCATATAAGTGGGCCCGCCCAGTTCCATCCCATGTTGTCAAGGGTCAGCTGCACAGTCCCTCTAGAACCCTTCTTGTTTGCTTTTGGCGAGTTCATTCTAACCCAGTTCACGCATCTGGGGAGAAACAGATCGCAGATTTCGCATGTATCTGCTGTTGCCTCTTTGAGAAACTCTAGGTTACCACTGCCCAGCTGTGGCCAGCCGGGTACTACAAACTGCACAGGTCCCACACACCGGAGCTGCCTCAGTTTACCTTGTGTGGGCAACCACACACACTTCAGATCTTTTTCAAGAGAAAGGGCCATATTATAGTATATAGGTCTCTTAACCATTCAAGAAAAAAGCTAGGCTATCCATTTCCTTCTTAGTAATGTGTCAGTAAGTTTTTGAGTATTATGCCTCAAGCCTGTTTTCCCATGAGCCCTGTGGTTTTAATTGTGCAATTTTGCATGGTGCAGTGAGTTTTAGGAATGCGTACATCCCACTGTAATGCAGAACTGACTGTATCTGGGACAGAAACCAAATGGCCCCCAGAGCCTAAAATATTTACTGCCTGGCCTTTCACAGAAATGGCTTGTGATGACCCCTGTGTCGTGACCCCCAACTTCTGCCCTGCTTTTTACCTCGTGCCTTCTAGAAACAGCTTTTCCTTGCACCACCATCCAACCCAAGAAGCCAAAACCAGGTTTATTCCAGAATCTTTATTAAGGTAGCGTGGTCCCGGGCCACCGGCCTGGACCTTGTGGCCTTAGGAAAGACCTGTGTCAACAGGGCTTGCCTCCCTCTCCAGACGGGGCTCAGTCACCTCCAGTTTATCCCTGCTCCATCCCTCACCCCCAGAGGATGGGGCACAGGGCCAGGGGGAGAGGAGGGCACGGCCCCACCCCAGCCCGTAGCAGCTCCTGGGCCACAAAGATCCTCCAGTCAGTGGCAGAGGGGAGGGCGGCAGCAACCGCGAGGGCCACGACCACCTGTGGGGTAGATGGGCCCCACCACACCCTCTTACAGTTGTCCTCAAAACAATTAATAAATTAAAACCACTTCTTCCTTCAGCACGGACCCCCCCCCCCCCAATCACACAGGAGAAGCTGAGCAGAAAGCAAAGCAAGGAAGAATCGGTTGGTTCTGCCCCTCGGACAGAGGCCTGGGCCCTCCCTCTGTGAGCAGCTGTGGGCGTGGATTATGCAGGGGCCTCCCAAGTGTGTCAAGAGGAGCCGTCCAGACTGTTTCCCCTCACACACGTCTAGCAGAATATCCGAAACTTCTTCAGAAAGAACTCGAAGGTGCGACACCTTTACAAGGCACTGGGGGTATGTTGGCGTCTGAGAACGTGAGAGCCCCAGAGATAAGGGGGCCTCAAAAAGGAATGCTGGTATATGTTATTTTATCTACTTTGATTGCATTTCCGACCAGCCTAGCTCACTGCCAACTAGGATCAGGGAAGGAGCAGAACTGGTCAAATGTGGAGAAAAGGAGAAGCCGGCTGGCCACCCGCATATGGCTGGCCCGGCCCCTTAGTGCACACTGCAGGGATAGGCAGGGCCTGACCCCTTCGGCTTTGCAAGGGGCGAATAGGAAGGAGCCCCCTCAGGCTTCGGACGTGGCATGGTTCGTTCCTGCAGGCAGGAGGAGGGAAGGTGGCAGTGTCCCCTCCTCTGCTGCCTGTGGCCACTGGAGGGGGCCTCTCCGGGGCTACAGGTGGATGGCTGTGACATCTGTGGGAGTGCTGGTCTGGCTGGGCCCCTGGCTACTGGAGCCCCTGGGGGCTTTGGGTGCCGGGCTGGGCGAGGTCTGGGCAGCTTCTCGGAGGCTCTCCCTGAGCGCAGCTTCGATCTGCTCCTGACAGGCCCGCAGGCAGTCCTGCAAATGGGGCAACAGTGAGGCAAGCCCGCTGAATAGGACGCTAGAAGGTTCTCCCTTTGGGGACTAAGGATCCGCTTCCCACTGCCCACAGCATCTGGCAGCAGGAGTGGGGGAAGGACGCCTTCCAGCACACAGGGAAGTCTGGGGAGGTTAGGCCACAGCCCAGCCCCAGGAATCAGCCTTCAGTTCTAAGAAACTGGCAAGAGGATGTGGCAAGGGGGTGTGAGAGCAGCCCGCCGTGTGACAGCAGATCCTCCCCCCCCCCAACTCCTGCACACCATTTGGCAGGAAAAGGGCACCCAGGGACAGTGCCCTTCAACCCACCCAAGCCGCCTGCTCTTCCCCAGACCAAGGCAGGAGATAAAAAGCCACAGAAGCCCCAAGGGTGGGGCACCTGAAACCAGGAGTGGGGACTAGGTTAGGGATGCACGCCTCCCTCTGCTGGAGGCCCAGGGAATAGTGCTGCTTCAGGAACTGCCCACTGGCTGGAGGGGGGGGTCCGGCCCGCCCCCGCACCTCCCCACCCCTGGCACTCACCACCTCAGTGCCTGTGATCCCTGCCAGCAGCTCTGTGAGCTCGTCCCCAGATGTGGAACACGCACCCAGGCCTTGCACAGCAGCCCCAATGCTGCCCGTGGCGATCATGGATGGCGGGTACATGGCAAAGGTATAATCTTGGAAAGAGGGAGAGGGAAATATGAGGCAAAAGCTTTATGAGGACTTCCTATGGCTCAGAAAAGTGCCAGGCAACATGAGTGGAGCCAGAAACGCCCCGCAGTGAGCGCTGGAAGAGCAGCAAGGGAGGGGGGCAGGAAAGAGCACCAGGCTGGACAGCAAATTCCCACAAGCCCGTCTGGTCCGGGACTGGGGAGTGAGTCTCTTCCAGGTGTGGGGAAAAAGACAAGGTCAAGACCTTGGTTCTGCTCCCAGCTTCGTTACTGTGAGACCCTGAGCAAGTCACTTCTAAGCCACCTACACACTGGGGGTCTCTCGAATCCCATACAGCTCTGATTATGTTGTGCTGCCTTTTCTGAGCCCCCAGCCTCAGAGAGGATAGGATATTCACAAATTTTGAGAGGGGTATAAACCACAATCCAGTTACATGCCACCCTTCCCAGTCCTCGGATTTTCCTCATTTAGCAAAAAAAAAAAAAACATATAGGGCTCTTACCTGTAGCACAGAGGGCCAGAAAGGTCTGCGCATGTTTTTTGACCAAGGCTTGCCGGTCACGGGGCAGAGAGAGCCGGTGCAGAATCAGGGCCAGGAAATCATGGGCAATTACAGCAGCCAGGTCCCATTTGAGTTTCCCCAGGACCAGCACCTCCCAGTCCTGGAGGTTGGGAAAGAGAGTGGGAGTCAGTGGCTGAGAAGGGAAGGGGAGGGAGTAAAGCAGAAGTCTCCCAGAGAAGGCAGCCCTTCAGACTTGAAGGTCAAGACCCCAGTTCTGCTTCTGGGTTTACAGACTGGTGCCGCGGGATGGGGAGTCCGGGGCACAGGAGAACGGGGGGAGTTGGCTTTGGGCACCTACTGTCGCTTACTACGTGTTTGATATAAATCATCTCTTTCAATCTTGTTTGGGTTATCTTTCGGGGGCCCATAATGCGGGGCTCTGGGCACTTCCCCGGCCAGGGCTGAAAGAAAAGTCTGCAGCAGCAAATACCACGGGCAGCATTATAATTTGAGCCGCCTCTGGAGTGAAGCAAAAAGACTCCGAAATGCCAAGGATTTGTGAAAGGGGGGCCCACCCCTAGCCTCTCCAATTCTGCATCCTAGCCAAGTCTGCACCTCGAAGAAACCAGAATGAAGGTGAGGCCACGCCTCCTGTGACACAGCCACTGAACCAACCCCGAGGTTCCTCAAAGGGGAGGTTGCCCAACCCAACCCACATCCCGTTGGTGGGACACTGAGGGGTGGGTCTGAGATGTAGCACCCCACTGCACCCCCTTTCCCTGGAACCACAGTGGCTAGTGCCATTTAAGCCTCAGAAAGCCAAGTGGAGGCCCAGCCTGAAAGGATGGGTCCAGATGATCCCTGAGGGACCAAACCCTATCTTTGCCTGCCCACACCTGCCTACCACTGCTGGGTCCTGGGGGGAGGCTGGGAGCCCCACCCCAATCCACTCATCTGGGGTTCCTAGTCCCGGCCCCATTTCTGAGTTGCACGCATGAAGATTTCTTCATTGTTTTATCTCAGGAAGGAACTCATGGGTTTGGCCCCTTACTGAGGCAGAGATGGCCACCCCACCCAACCTCTTCCAGGTCCCCAGTCACAGCTGTCCCTCTCCTGGCCCCCACCTAAGTGTCATCCTCCCAAATCAGCCCCAAGCCTCTCACAGGGCCCTATAGAAAAAAGCCTGGCCTGGAGCCAAAAGAAGTCGGGCCCCGAAGCCAGCATTCTACTCATGCTTGTCCCAGTGCTCCAACTTTTAACTCGGAAGTGAACATAGCACCTAGCCTCCAAGGAACCATCTGGAAGGCAACTGGGAGTGGGGCTCTCCCTGTGGGGAGGCAGGGAGTCCCATGTGAGGGAAGGCAGCCACCCCAGCCCTATATTGGGGCATCTCCTGAAAATCTCCACCCTCGCTCGGTGGACAACACTCCCCTGGGAGTGATTAGTGACAGTGGCTGGCAGCTTCCACATCTGTAGGCTCTGAGGCCCCCCGGGCTAGCCAGAAGACCCAGACCTGCCTCATCTGCTTCGGTGCGATGCCTCCCCCTCCTGCTCTGGGCCTCAACTGGGCCTCTCTGCTGCGCAAGGATTTGGATGGACTGGAGTGCTCTGCAGTCGCTTCCAACTCTGACCTTCTAGGAAGGCATCTGCACACTCCACCCCCAGCTCAGGCAGCGGGAGTGGAAGAGAGTCCTTGTGGCCTGTTCTGGAAAACTCCCCTCACACAAAGGCACACACCCCATGCCAGTCTTTTCACAAAAAGGAAGTCCCCTTCTACCTTCCAGCCCAAGCTCCTCCAAAAACATCTGGCTCACTGACCCTGGAAACGGGCTCCACCTCCAGACTTGCCAAAAACTACCAGATTCATCACAAAGGGCTGTGGGGCCTCCCGGATTCCCAACTCCGGCCTCCTACTCCCATCTCCGAGAGCGACTTGGCAGGAAGAGCAATCCTGTTCCTCGACAAGCAGCAGTCGGGGGCCCCAGTACCCTGGCTTCCTGGCCAGCCAATCACAGCAGCCTGCAGGCTGCCCTCCTCCCCGGGAGATGGGGCCCAGAGACTCCTCTCAGGGTCAGGAGAAGACTTGGCCGGCCGTGGAGCAAGGTGGAGGAAGGTGCCAGCTCCCCCATCCTCCTCTCCGGGCTCGATGGGGGAAAGAGAGCCTTGACTGTCTTGCCCTGCCTGGGGAAGAGCCCAGCCCAAGTTCCCAGCAAGAGGCCCAGGGAGCCACTTCCCAAACCACAGGAGTGACAGCAGCTCCCCACAGGGTTATGAAAGACCTCGGGCTGGAGTGGGTGGGCCCGGGGAGGGGGCAGCATTATCACATGGGAAGCAGCTGCAGCCTGGCTGAGGGCGAAAGGGAGAGGTGACTCCACCGGGCCTGAAGCAGCTGCTCAAGTTCCTCAGAATGCGGACAAGGAAGGAGCTATCTCTTCTGGGATATAAAAGGAAGGAAACAAGGTGGGATGACAACTCCTAGGCCCTTCCTGAGAGCAATCAGGGCCTGACCCTAATCGACCCTGGGAGGCTTTTCAATCACAAAGTCCACATGGGGACAAAGACTCAACCAAGGCAACCCCCTCCCCCACATGAAGCACATTCCACTCCCCGACTCCAGTGGGGGGGGGGGGTGCAGGCATGTCCTTTTGCTGCCAATAAATAACTCAGGGTGGCTGTGTAAACCCAGAGGCAAAGTACTAGTGAGTGCAGACATGCAGTTTGACTTGTTGCTATCTGGGGGAAAGACCAGGAAGGAATGGCACCCCCTGGAGGTCAGGAGAAGGGGATCAGATTGGTGTCGGCAGCTCGAGCCTGGGCTGGGGGCTACCCTGACGGTCCCACCGCGGTGGCCCATCTTTTTGTCCAAAAAATGGTAAGCTGCCCCCTACCCTCCCCGGGGGCAGAAAGCCTCCGAGGTCTCTTGGCTTTCCTTTTCCTGCTACGTGAGGCGGTACTGTGTCGGGTGTGGGGAGACAGGCACGCACCCGCAGCTGGCGGGGAGAGACAGAGTGATCGGTGTAGATGCACAGTTTTTCGATGGTCAGGGGCGTAGTCTCGCGCAGCTTGGAGGCCAGCAGCATGCAGACCGCACCCAGGAGCTGCAACTGCGCCTTTCGGGTGGGGACGCAGGACAGGTAGCGATCCAGGTAGTTCATGGCCAGGGGGAAGACTTCCTCCTCACAGCGCTGCTCCTCACAGACCTGGGGGAGGGCGCACAGTCACTTCTGGGGCGGGGGCCTGGGAAACGCTGCAGCACTAAAGGAGGGGGGGGCGGGGGGCGTTGAAGGGAAGCGGAATGAGGGGCAAAAAAATGGGAGGGGGGAATAAGTGTACCTTCGGTGACCAGGACTAACATACCGAGGAGGATGCGCCCTCCCCAAGGTGACGCCCCCCCACTTCCTCTGGTTGCCTGTCTCCTCTCCCCCTCCCCTGGGTGGGAGTGTGGGGGTACGCCAGAGTCTCCCTTCCTTAAGAAGGATTCCAAACTCAGACTGCCCTCCCCCATGGCGAGAAGGGGGTTGGGGAAACGGAAGAGTAACCCAAGGTAGCCAGAGAACTGGGACCTTACCCCCATTACCACCACCCACTGCACACACCCAAAGGGAAGGGAGGAGACTCCAGCCACTGCCTCCCGCACTTTTCATTTCCCTGACTGCCGGAACAGCGCGCGCGCCACCCCCACCGTCTTCCCCGCCAGAACCCCGCGACAGACACAGGAACCGGCTCTGGGGCGGGGGCGGCCGAGCCCAGGGTTTTCCAGGCGCGCTCTCCTGAGAGCGGGGGAGGGAAGCAGGAGACGCTGAGAGAAGCCGGAGGGGAGAGGGTTGCCCTGGTCCCTTTTTCCCGGCCCGAAGAGAGGGTTAGTGAGGGTGCCAAAAGACCGGCAGTCAGAGTTAGGGCTGGGGAAGGGAAAGGGACACCACGGCGGCAGTCGTGCTAGTCCCTTCACTCGGGCTAGAGTGCCCGAGTGAAAGGCCAGGCCCCGGGGATCTGAGCCACCAAAGCGTCTTGCCGATCGTTGTGGGGACCAGGATGTCCCGACAGGACAGCCCGGGGATGTCCGAAGCCGGGCGGCGGGGGAGGGGAGACCCTTCCGGGCGATACCTCCAGCATCCAGTACGCCAGCATCTTCCGCATGTGCGGCTTGATCTCCCTTTGCACACACTGGAAGTAGGAGGCGCGGGGCACGTAGCGCTCCTCCAGGCGGAGCAAGCTCTGCAGGACACGCTGGTCCCCCAGCAGTCGCGGGTCCGGCCCGGCCCGGGGCGCGTGCCTGGTGCCCTCGCAACACAGCAGCTCCATACTCGGGCGGCGCACGGGCGGGCGGGAGCTCGGGCTCGCGAGCCAGAACGCAGGCGGCGGTCGGGAGAGCGCGGAGCGCAGAGCGCGGGGCGCGGGTCTGGTGCTGGCGCTGGCACTGCGCGGCCGAGCCCCAGCCCGCCCGCGCCGGCGCGCGCGCCGCTTCCCTGACAGGCGCCCCGCCCCTCGCGACGATGTAGCAACCGCGGAATGCTCGAGCGGCGCAACGCACAAGGGGCGGGGCCGCCGGAGCCCCAGACGGAAAGGGCTGGCTGGCCGCCCCCTCCCCCGGGCGGCCGCATTGGTCGGCGGGGCGCGGGCCGGCCGGCTTCCGGGCGCTCCCGGCCCTTCTGACCACCCGGTGGAGAGAAGCTTCTCGGAGGTGGGCCTTTTCCCCACCGACCAGCCCTCCCCCTTGGCTTCTCCGACTCTAGCCGCCCAGGAAAGAACTTTCTTCCAAAGGTTATTCATTCATTCGTCAAACCCTGCTTCACCCAATAGGAATGATAATAAGCTCGCCACTTCTTCATGCACACCGATCTAAGCACTTAACGTGTAACAGCTTATTAAATAGATCCTCACGCAAACCCTATGAGCCAGGTAGGAGACTCATTTCGAGGATGAGGAAAGTGCAGCACAGTGAGCGTCACAATCGTAGAGTCTGTGGCCCAGCTAGGACTGGGAAGCTGAAGTCTTGGCTCCAGAATCCGTGCTCTGCACACAGCCACGGAAACTGTGATCCCCATCCTGGCAAAATTGGCGTTGTCTGAGAGCTGGTTAGAAATGGCCCACCCTGGACCTGCCGGGTCCAAATCTGCAATTCAACAAGATCCCCGGGGATCCCTGCGCACATCTGCATATCTAAGTACGAGAAGGACTGGTCTAAATCTGCATATTACAATAATACGACTGGGCGGAAAGGCCAAGGATTCAAGGCCTCACCTTGTCATTCAGTTGGCTGGGTGGCCTTGGACAAGCCTTAGTTGCTGTTGGAGGAAAACAGGGGCGGAGAAACTAGATCCTCTGTGAAGGGAGTTCCTGGCTCCGACTCTATAAAATCTTCCAGTTGCCATTTCTTCTACTTCCCAAACTTTGGGTTACTTCGCAGTTTCCCCAAAGCCGGATTCTATGTGACCAAGGGCCAGACCACAGGCCTTGAGGAAGGCTCCAAATGGGAAAAAGCCTGAGGGGATCCCTGCCTCTCCTGGGGTCCTCCCCAAGAAGGAGCCACTAAAGAAGTCAGTTGTTAGAGAAATGAGTTACAGAAAAACCAAGTTTTATGCTAAGCATTTTCTCAATTTTTTTAAGTTTTTTTCTTTATTTTTAAGTAACCTCTATTCCCAACGTGGGACTCAAACTCGTGAATCCAAGATCTAGAGTCACACACTCTTCTGACTGAGCCACGCTTGCACCCCTGTTCTTTTATAAATAATACATTTTACTGTCATTTTCATATCATAGGACTACTCATTTACACTATAGAAAACTTAAAACAAGATGTATAAGCCACAAAAAAGGGAAATAACCACCTACAATTTCACCATCCAGAGACAACCCTTTAAAATGCCAGTGTTTATCTTTCTAAAATTGTTCTATGAATAAACATATATTTTTAGGAATAAGATTGCAAGCTGTTTCATAAGCTTTTTCACTAAAAAAATACTGTTAATACTTTCTCCATATCATTAAATAGTCTACATTTTTAATGGCTACGTAGTATGCCTTTGGTGAATGTATCAAAATATATTTTACCAAAGCTGTATCGTTGGAAATCTAAGTTGTTTCTTTTTTTTTTTTTTTAAAGATTTATTTTATTTAATTGAGACAGAGATAGAGAGAGAATGAAAGAGGAGAGGTCAGAAGGAGAAGCAGGCTCCTGTCAGAGCAGGGAGCCCGATGTGGGACTCGATCCCGGGACTCCAGGATCATGACCTGAGCCGAAGGCAGTCGCTCAACCAACTGAGCCACCCAGGCGCCCTCTAAGTTGTTTCTAGTTCTTCACTACTAGGAACAATACTGTAAAATATTTTTATCGTACCTTTGTGCACACTCATGATTATTTCTAGAAGTGAATTAATTTCTTTCTTATTTTTAAAGATTTTTATTTATTTTTTTGACAGAGAGAGACATGGCCAGAGAGAGTACACAGGCAAGGGGAGTGGCAGAAGGAGAAAGCAGGCTTCCGGCCGAGTAGGGAGCCCGATGCAGGGCTGGATCCCAGGAGATTGGAATCACAACTCGAGCCAAAAGGGACACTTAATGACTGAGCCAGGTGCCCCATAGAAGTGAATTAATTTCTTGAACTGGAATTTCTCATCGTAAGGTTATGAGACATTCTAAGGCTTTTGATACAGTTCTTATTACCAAATTTCCCTGGTAAGAAGCTGAACGGAGGGGCGCCTGGTTGGCTCAGTTGGTTAAGTGTCTGCCTTTGGCTCAAGTCATAATCTCCAAGGTCCTGGGATCACCCCAGGCTCTCTGCTCTTTGGGGAGCCTGCTTCTCCCTCTCCCTCTGCCTGCTGCTCCCTCTGCTTGTCCTCTCTGTCAAATATATAAATAAAATCTTAAAAAAAAAAAAAGCTGAACTGCTCTAATGAACAACTGTTAGAAAACTTAAAAGAAAAAAAAACACTACCAACTGGAGAGATGAAAATAGACAGTAAATACTGTATCAGTGATTATATGTATTTTTATTTTTATTTATTTTTTTAAAGATTTTATTTATTTGACAGAGAGAGCGAGACCACAAGTAGGCAGAGAGGCAGGCAGAGAGAGGGGGGGGGAAGCAGACTCCCCGCCGAGCAGAGAGCCCGATGCGGGGCTCGATCCCAGGACCCCGAGACCACGACCTGAGCCGAAGGCAGAGGCTTCAACCCACTGAGCCACCCAGGCGCCCCTGATTATATGTATTTTTAATTCAAGAGCACTTGTATCAACATGTACATGTGCCATGCACCTTGTCTGATCCTGTAAGTCCTTTACTCCTCCTGTCTTCAAAAATACAAACATGCATTTCTTTAGCTGATCATTGCAATGCACTCTTATGAAAGAGAACACTAAATTTAAAATTATAAAGATTGGGTATGAAGTTCTGGGGAGGCAAAGATGTGGAAGTGTAAGAGGCTCTTAAGCTGCAGGAGGACTAAAAATAAAAAATATAGCTTTTGGAGGTACCTGGGGGACTTAGTCGGTTAAGCATCTGCCTTCGGCTCAGGTCATGATCCCAGGGTCCTGGGATCTAGTCCCACATTGGGCTCCCCCTGCTCTGTGGGGAGCCTGCTTCTCTCTCTCCCTCTGCCTGCCGCTCTCCCTGCTTGTGCTCTCTCTCTCTCTCTATCAAGTAAATAAATGAAATCTTTTTTTTTTAAGATTTTATTTATTTATCTGAGAGAGAGAGAGATTGAGAGTGAGAGAGAGCATGAGAGGTGAGAGGGTCAGAGGGAGAAGCAGACTCCCCATGGAGCTGGGAGCCCGAAGCGGGTCTCGATCCCGGGACTCCGGGATCATGACCTGAGCCAAAGGCAGTTGCCTAACCAAATGAGCCACCCAGGTGCCCAATAAGTGAAATCTTTAAAAAAAAGAAGAAGAGGGGCGCCTGGGTGGCTCAGTGGGTTAAAGCCTTTGCCTTCGGCTCGGGTCCCGATCTCGGGGTCCTGGGATCGAGCCCCACATCGGGCTCTCTGCTCAGCGGGGAGTCTGCTTCCCCCTCTCTCTCTGCCTGCCTCTCTGCCTCCTTGTGATCTCTCTCTCTGTGTCAAATAAATAAAATCTTTAAAAAAAAAAAGAAGAAGAAGAAGAAGAAGAGGGACGCCTGGGTGGCTCAGTTGGTTGAGCAGCTGCCTTCGCCTGGGGTCATGATCCCAGGGTCCTGGGATCAAGTCCTGAGTTGGGCTCCTTGTTCGGAGGCGAGCCTGCTTCTCTCTCTGCCTCTCTCTGCCTCTGCCTGCCACTCTGCCTGCTTGTGCTAAGACAAATAAATAAATAAAATCTTTTAATAAAATAAAATAAAATAATTAAAAAAGAAGAAAGAAAGAAATTCACCTGGTCGTTAGCCCAATATCAAGCATAAAAGTACTTAAGAAAAACACCAAAAGCTCATCCAGTCTGAAATAACCATGGTCCCTTCACTTCCAAGAGAAGCGGCCTTCAACTTCAAGAGGTATGTAAGTCAACACAGAAAACTCCAGTTAGACAATGATATGAGACAGAGGAAACAGGATCTTCTTCTCTACAGACCTCTGAAAACAAGGCAGGACCTCTCACTGCCCTCCCCATCTCTTCATTCCCCCTTCCACCACTGGTCAGCCCATTAATCCTCTCTGCTCTGTTTCTTTTCTTTTCTTTTTAAGATTTTATTTATTTATTTGGCACACAGACTCCTTGCTGAACACGGAGCCTGACCTGGGGCTCGATCCCAGAACCCTGAGACTGTGACCTGAGCGGAAGTCAGATGCTTAACCGACTGAGTCACACCCAGGTGCCCCTGGTCCATCTCTTTACTCATCCTTCGACTCAGATCCAACCTCCTCCTCCAAGAAGCCTCTCTAGGACAATCCAACTAGAGGAGCCAATCCTCTAACCTCCAGACTCCTGCGGATCCCCCTGTACACCCTCTACCTGTCCACGTGGCTGGCTGGCTCTGACCCTGCTCTTTGTCCCTTTCCAGAGGGGTAGTTCCTAGAAAGCGGAAGAGAGTCCGTACTGAGATCGAACTACATGCCCGGCCCTGGGCAGGGTGTTTATGATGCTCCATCTCACCCTCTAAGAATAGTTTTTGGATGGGAAAACGGAGGTACCACGGAGTTAAATAACATACGGAAGGTCTACTTAGCTCTTCCCAAACCGCACCCTTTTTAATGCTAGCCTGCCTCTTCTCAAGGGACTGTGTCCTATATGCCTGGGTCTCCTCTGCAAGGCTGAGCATTGTGTCGGGACCATCAGCAAGAATATCAGTGCTTTATGGGGGGGACTCCCTGTGTCCCAGCCACCGTATGTACCTGATAGGTTGGGGTTTTTTTTTTTTTTTCAAAGATTTTATTTATTTATTTGACAGAGAGAGAGAGAGAGAGAGATCACAAGTAGGCAGAGAGGCAGAGGGAGAAGCAGGCTCCCTGCTGAGCAAGGAGCCCAACGTGGAACTCGATCCCAGGACCCTGGGATCATGACCTGAGCTGAAGGCAGCCACCCAACCGAGCCACCCAGGCATCCCTGTACCTGATAGGTATTAAATCGTCTCATTTTCACAACTTTATGAGAAGTATACTATTATTTCACTCCATTCTACATAAAAGGAAACAAAGACTCAGAGTAGCTAAACAATTTGCCCAAGGTCACACAGGAAGTCAGAGGTAGCAGCAGGATTCAACCCGGGCAATCTGGCTGCAGAGTTCCCGCTCTTAATTAATTCGTTCCTCTGCCTCTTTTGCTTGTTCCATGAGTGGGTGTTGATTTATTAGTTGTTGATTTATTGAGGAGGAGGCACACAGAGACCGCCCAGTCCTGGAAGGTAGGGTGGGAACTTGTGCCCCGGAAAAGGGAACTCCTGGTGAGCGGGGCGTTTTGAGGGATACCTCTGCTTCACCTCAGGCTGGGACTGCCGTGCCCAGGGCTGAGTCACCCTGAACCTCCAGAGCCAGGGAGCCAGTCTGCTACCAGCTGGCTGTCCTCTAAGGGGGCAGGTGAGCCCAGTGCCGCGCGGGCGCGGGGTCAAAGCAGCTCCCCGAATGTTGGCTGCTCTGCCTGCGGGGACTTCACCAATCACCTCTCCCTCAAAGGAAGAGGGGCTCCCCTCGGTTTTTGTAAGAACAAAAAAGCAAAACACACACAAAAACCAAAATGACAAAGCAATGACCGGGGCCAATATGGGAGGAGTTTCTGCCCAGGTGCACTCAGTTAGAAAAAGTTGCTCAAGGAAATGGCAAGTTAGAGGAGGGGTGGGAATGGAATGCCACAGGCCAGATGAAAAGCCCCAAGAAGGAAGCATTACAATGCTTTCTTCCTCCTCTTCTTCCTTCTCCCACTCCTCCTCCTCTGCTGAAATATCCCCATGTGGGAACTGAGGGGGTGAAGACAGTGATGAGGGAGGCTCTGCTCCCCGCCTTCCTCCCACCCCCACTCCCCTCACTCCCCGCCTGACTCCCTGTCTCCATTCTGTGGCTCAATTCCCTTCAAACCCATTGAGAGGACAGGTAGAGGCAAGGCAGCCTTGGGGTGGGGAAAGGCTCTGGAGTCAAGCTCTGCAGGGCGAATCCTGGCTCCCGGCCTTATGACTCTGAAGGAGTTACTGGAACCTCTCGGGCTGTTTCCTCTTTTGTCCAATGAAGACAACACTCATAGCCCATGGTAGGGCTCTGAGGACTACACAGGCAGAACACCTCTCACCCTGGCTTAGCACATGGCGAGCCCTCAAACATGATAGTTTCTGGGGGCACTTAGGTGGCTCAGTCAGTTAAACATCTGCCTTTGGCTCAGGCCATGATCCCAGGGTCCTGGGAGTGAGTCCTGGCATCGGGCTCCCTGTTCAGCGGGGAGTCTGCTTCTCCCTCTCCTTCTGCCCTTCCTCCCACTCGTGCTTGGTCCCTCTCCCTCTCTCTCTCTCTCTCAAATGAATAAAATCTCTCTAAAAAAAAAAGGTAGTTTGTTATTATTATTATTGCCTCTCTCAAGGAGTATCCTTTCTGCTATGGACATGCACCCAGAACCCCTCAGAGAAAAGCAAAGTCTGAGCGGCGGAACCCCCCTCCCGGCAGGCAGCTCTAGCTGACTTCTCTGATGCAGCTCTCGATGGGAAGCGTGTGGTCAGGGCCGGGCGGTGAACACTGCAAGGCCGGAGGCCACAGGGCCCCGCACTCCCCGTCCCTGGCTGTGTGACTGTGGGCAAGTTATACCACCTGTCTGTGCCTCAGTTTCCTTTTTTAAAAATGAGGATAACAACAGTACTTCCTCTACAGAGTGGTTGTGAGGCTGAAACGGGCTCTTTTGTGTAAAATACACAAAATGTGCCTGGCATATGGTAAGCCATTAAAAAAAAAGTTTTAGTTGTGACTTCGGTAGTTAAAGACACAAACTTCTTCATGCGTACGGACTACTTATGATAAGAAATGGAATGAAATGGACATAGAGGCTTCTGCAAAATAAAATACGCCAGGGATTACTCTCTTGGTGGCGAAGGTTTGGCAAATTCTCTGCCTCAGAGAGGGTGAAGAAGACAGTGTTCCAGTCAATGAAATAATCTAGTACACTAACCGTGGTCCGAGAGGCGGGGGAGGGGAAAAAATAAAAATAAAATAAACATGGTCTGATACACCATTCTTGGATTTCCTCGTTTTCTGAGAACTAAAGGAACCGATAATGTGAATCCTGTTTTCCCCCAACTTTCTACTTTGAAATATTTCAAACTTCCAGAAAAGCTGCAAGAATAATAACGCCCTTTATCTAAATCCATGTGTGTTTTGTTTGAAGCATTTGAGACCTAATTACAAACATCATGATTCCTCATCCCTATATATTCCATTCCTAAGAATGCAGCGGACGCCTATAGAACCACAAAACAATGATCACAATTAGCAAATTCCCACTAACACAATACCATAAACAATCTATATACACAGGACCCCAGCCCCAGTTGTTCCACCAATATCCTTTTGTAGTTTTTTTCCTTCTCAACCCAAGATCCCATCAAGGCTCATGCATGCATTGGTACCCTAACTCCTTAATCTCTTTTATTCTAGAATAGTCCCTGACCCTTTTTTTTTTTTACAAGTCTTTGATATAACACTGATATTTTTTTTAAAGATTTTATTTATTTATTTGAGAGACAGAGAAAGTGAGCGAGAGCATGAGAGGAGAGAAGGTTAGAGGAAGAAGCAGACTCCCCGTGGAGCCGGGAGCCCGATGTGGGACTCGATCCCGGAACTCAAGGATCATGACCTGAGCTGAAGGCAGTTGCTCAACCAACTGGGTCACCCAGGCGTCCCTAACACTGATATTTTTGAAAGCCAACTGTTTTTGTTTTTGTTTTTTTAAAGATTTTATTTATTCATGAGAGAGAGAGAGAGAGCGAGAGCGAGCACAAACAGGGGGAGAGGCAGAGGGAGAGGGAGAAGGAGACTCCCCTTGAGCTGGGAGTCCGACATGGGGCTCGATCCCAGGACCCGGAGATCATGACCCGAGCCGAAGGCAGATGCTCAACCATCCAAGCCACCCAGATACCCCGAAAGCCAACTGTTTTATACAATGTGCTCCAATTTGGGTTTGTCTGTTTTCTCCTGAGTATGTAAAGATTAAATAATCCTGGGAGAGATACTACACAGGTAGTGTTGTGTCTAAATGTATATTTTCGGGGCACCTGGATGGCTCAACTGGTTAAGCATCTGCGTCCTTTTTTTTTTTTTTTAAGATTTTATTTATTTATTTGACAGATAGAGAGAGAGAGATCACAAGCAGGCAGAGAGGCAGGCAGAGAGAGGGGGAAGGAGGCTCCCTGCTGAGCAGAGAGGCTGAAAGCATCTGAGTCTTGACCTCAGGGTTGTGAGTTCAAGCCCTGTGATGGACTCCATCAAAGGTGTGGGGGTGGCGTCTACTTAAAAATAAATAAATAAGTAAATAAACAAATGTATATTGTACAATGGAAAAATCAAGCATTAAGCCAAACTGAACATAATTCTGTTTTTTCTTCAAGGATTCAGGAGACAATTCAGGACATACAGTGTTTCAGGCCATACTTTTAAGCATCTGTTGTACAATATCTCAAATCAGTAATCTTCAGAAGTATCTCTCCATTCCTCAGCAAAACTGAGCATATCATTCCTATATAGGATACTTAATTTGTGAACAATGTCCGTACCTGCTACTCTACGATATCATGCAC
>CM052802.1:100263714-100400688 GCA_028533885.1 Nasua narica
GGGATATTTGTTTCAGCGTACAGCCCTGAAGCAAGGGCCAAATGAGGTAAGAGAGGCAAAGTTCTTGGCATGCAGTGGGCATTCCATAAATGGTACTTCCTGGGTGCCAATACTGTGAAGGGGCAGAAATCAAAGCAGAATGCAGCTCAGTCCTGTAGGAGTCTGGCGTCAGGTGGGAGGGGAACAAAGATGGAATGATCCACACAATGCGCAACTGCCAGAAGTTAGAAGAGAGGCCAGTTCCTGAGGCTAAGGACACAGAGAGGAAAAAGACAGCTGCCAAGCCCGGGCAGGCACATCGGAAGTTCCAGCTCAAGTCGCTGGTCCAGGGATTCTCAGATAATCACCTGCAGCTCTGTGAAAATGCAGATTCCCGGTCAGCAGTCGTAGGTAGGGCCCAAGATTATCCATTTTTCTTCTTTCTTTCCCTCCCTCCCTCTCTCCCTTCCTCCCTTCCTCCCTTCCTTCTTTCCTTCCTTCCTTCCTTCCTTCATCCCCAGGCCCAAAGTGGGGCTTGAACTCACGACCCTGAGATCAAGGGTCGCATGCTCTACCAAGTGAGCCAGCCAGGTGCCCCCACGTGGCCCACCCCACCCCGATAATGCAAAACCAGCTTCCACAGCAGGTGCCAGACCACGGGTCACACTTGGAGTCCACGATGAGACAGTTCAAGCTGTTCTCACTCACACACTTTTCTATTATTCTTCGTACCCATTTTAGGGCAACCTGTTCAAAGGGACTTGCGGAACCTGTTAACTAGGCGGTTACCGGAGCCCTTCCCCAGATCTTGGAATCAGACTGAGATACACTCTGCTGCCTCTAATGCCCACAGAGGTTCATATCCTTGAAGGTGGTTATTTATTTGCTGCCTCTAGCCTTCCTCTTTCCAGGCCAAATCATCCGAATGCTTCAAATGTTTTCACATCCGGTATTTTGTAATGAATTCCTTTGAAAAGGTCATAGACTTGTGAGAAAGGACTTTAATTATGAGTCTTTCAGTAACCAAACCATCTCGTTCCATCTCAAGGGGCTGGGAGACGGGAGGCTGGTACTAGAAAAGATGAGAATTTCTCGCTGATTTAACCCAGGATACTGGCAACAAAGATAACGCTTAGCCGACACAAAATTGGGTAAGAAGTGTCACCAATTCCAAGATTATTTTAGATGAATCACTGCACCGGAAAACAGGAAATGCCCTAAAATCTCGTGGAAGAAACTTTGATGGAGGCTTTTCCAAAAGTGACAATTATCCTAATATTTATATGATATTACCAATAATGATTTGTGAAACTGAATTAAACTTTTCTAGACTGTCATTATTTATTTATTTATTTATTTATTTATTTATTTATTTATTTATGATTTTATTTATTTATTGGACAGGGAGAGAGGAAACACAAGCAGGGAGAGTGCGAGAGGGAGAAGCGGGCTTCCCTTGGAGCAGGGAGCCTGATGTGGGGCTCAATCCCAGGACCCTGAGATCATGACCTGAGACGAAGGCAGATGCTTAACCCACCGAGCCACCCAGGTGCCCCTTCAATAATTTTTTTTAAAAAAAAACTTCCAATCAGGGGTTCAGTCAGTTAGGCGTCTGCCTTCAGATCAGGTCATGATTCCGGGGTCCTGGGATGGGTTAAGCCCCACATCAGACACAATGCTCATTGGGGAGCCTGCTTCTCCCTCTCCCACTCCCCCTGCTTGTGTGTGCGCGCTCTCTCTCTCTGTGTCAAATAGATGGATAAAATCTTTAAAAAAAAAAAAAAAAAACCCTTCCAATCAACCATGCTAGAGAAACCCTGCATCATTATCTTTTTTATTTTTTCCAGGGGAAAGGTTACAAAATCATTGTTATAGGGGAATGCAACCAAAGAGGATGTAGCCAGAAGATATAGGACCGAGGTGTTAGAGGAGCGTCAAGCCGTTATCACAAATATTATGTTATTTTTCTGGCTTTTGTGATGTTTATGACAGTTGGACTCTGACATGTTTTTCGAATATAAAGTGGTGATTTCATCGCAAAATCTAAATAAATATCCACTCTTGGATCTGTAATATTACTTCGTGATTTTGTATTGGTTTCCTTAAAGAGGGCTTCCAAAATTGCATAAGCTTTGGCGCCAAAAAAATCTGTATCTACCCTGGGCGGACCGGGAAGCATGTGGGCTTTGGGGTCAGCCCTGGGCTTACGTCACAGATCCACTGCTCACTGGGCCGTGCACTGTGTGGCCTCTGAGAAGTTACCTAACTTCCCCGAATTGTAGTCTTCTCCTTTATCTAAAATGGGATGGTAATATCTATCTGGCAGGCTTGTCTGAGGATTAAATAAGATACCACATGTAAAGTGGCTATTGTGTGGCCATTTCAATGACCTTGTGGTACAGAGACAATTGAGATGGCCAGGGGTTCAGCTGAGGTCACACAGCTGAGGAGATGCCCTTCAGAAAGAATCCAGATTTCGAGTTTATATTAACAATCTTCCTTTCACCATCTCCCACCCCTTTTAAGACAGGAAGTAAAAAGCATCCCGTATCATCTCGAGCCCACCCCCGACTCTTCACCAGAAGAGAGGTCACGGAGCAGCTTGCCTCCATGTGGCGATGTGCAATGAGCACCTCACTGACAATGCCTGTGGGAAATAATGAATCAGATGAAATGAAGAAATATTTGGCCTTTCGTTGAAATCACATATTTGGTTACCAGTTTTGTGTTCTCCTTTATCTACCAACTCAAACAACCCCGAGATTCTTCTCTTCTTTCCACAAATTTGTGCCAGGCTCTCTATAAGCATTGTCTCATTTCCTTCTTACCGTGGCCCCATGGGATAAGGCATTGTAACTCCCATTTTGTGGATAAAGAAACTGAGGCTCAGGGATGGATGTGAATCCTGGGCTGTCTAATGTCAGAGCCCAGACTCTTTTTATTTATTTAATTAACTAGTTTATTTATTTGAGAATGAGCGATAGCGTGAGAGAGAGTGTGCATAATTGGGGGGGCGGAGGGAGAGGGAGAATCAGGCTCCCTGCTGAGGAGGGAGCCCCATGTGGGGCTCGATCCCAGGACTCCAGGATCATGACCTGAGCTGAAGGCAGATGCTTAACCGACTGAGTCACCCAGGCGCCCCTGGAGCCCAGACTCTTAATCACTATGCCATGCTACCTTCCTGCCAATTGTTCCCACTTGTATTTCTCTATACAGTGGAACTAGGATTTAGGTGTGTGCTGGAATAGGGAGTGGAAAATCAGAGGATTCTTGTGGTTCCCTCTCTCCATGAACCCTAGCAACGCCCAGCCATACCAACCTGCTCCTATTTCTCTGTATCTGCCCTACTCGAACATGCTTTAGCTCCCAATGCTCCGGAGAGAGTCGAGCCAAGAGCTTTTTGCCTCTAGAGAGCCACAGGGTGGGCATCAGAAGACCTTAGTTCTAATCTGGTTGGCCCACCATCTTGCCCTTAGGCAAGTCCGTTGATTTCTCTAGACCTCATCTGACTCACTTTAAAAATAAGGTAGGAGGGGTGCCTCGGTGGCTCAGTGGGTTAAAGCCTCTGCCTTCAGCTCAGGTCATGGTCTCAGGGTCCTGGGATGGAGCCCCGCATTGGGCTCTCTGCTCAGCGGGGAGCCTGTTCCCCCACTCTCTCTGCCTGCCTCTCTGCCTACTTGTGATCTCTCTGTCAAATAAATAAATAAAATCTTTATAAATAAATAAATAATAAATAAATATAAAAATAAGGTAGGAAAGACATACTTCCAGGATCCTTTGCGGTCCCAACATCCTCTAAGTGAGCCCATCCAGTAAAGACACGTGCAGGTAATTGGACATGTTCCTGCGGATTTCCTGCAGATGCCCCCCAGAACTAGAGGGTCCTCTTTTTTTTTTTTAAGATTTTATTTATTTATTTGACAGAGAGAGATCACAAGTAGGCAGAGAGGCAGGCAGAGAGAGAAACGGGAAAGCAGGCTCCCCGCCGAGCAGAGAGCCCGATGCGGGACTCGATCCCAGGACTCTGAGATCATGACCCGAGCCGAAGGCAGAGGCTTTAACCCACTGAGCCACCCAGGTGCCCTAGAGGGTCCTCTTTTTATAGTGCATCATGAAGGCTGCAAAGTAGATGTGGCAGTTCACATAATGTGGCCACAGATTTAGACAGCGCTGGCTCTGAACCGCGGCTCCACCAGTCCCTGGCTACAGGGCCTTGGCAAGCCCTTAACTTCATGAAGTTTCTTTCTCCTCCTCCATAAGATGATTTCGTAACGGTCCCCATCCCACAAAGCTGTGAGGATACGAGAGGTGAGGCCTGGACTCCTGCCGAGGGCTCAGTGTGTGAGCCCATTACGGTCATCACTGTGTACGATGTGCTCAGGCCTCCTCGTCTGTTTTCAACCTGGGACATAGGAGCCGAAGGGGAAACTTCAACAGGAGACAGAGTTGGAAAGGGCTGAAGGAGCAAGGGACATGGGATGGACAGATGGTGTGACTCCAGATGGCCGAACATGGCTGATGTGGGGAGGAAAATGGCTCACCCTCTGCCCAGCCCCACCCACGTGTCTCTGGGCAACGTCGATGAGACGCTGGGCTGGAAAATGCTAGAGAACACTAACATATCCAAAGTAGGAATTACAGATATTTCTGAAATGCATCCCCAACTCACTATCTCAGCAGGCAACGCCAAATCCCTGGGCTGAAGCATGGGGTCTGTTCTTTCCTTCTCTCCACACTGGCACCATTCCTAATCAGAATTTCATTCCCCATTCAAGCAGTCAACTCAAAGCCTCCAATTCTTCCAGCGTCTGAAAGCTCAGCCCATCTGCTCTAAATCCTTGAAAAGAAACAAGTAAACTGATAAACCAAACAACATTCCTACCATTTCTCTCTTTAAAAAAAAAAGAAGAAGAAGAAGAAGAAAGAAAAAAAGAAACTTGGCGTATATTTATAATGGGAACAAAATGGAAACAACCTAAATGTCCAACAATAGAGAACGCATCAAATAGACCGTCACCTCATAATAGATTATACTACAATAGGGGAATGAACTATAATAGAACGTCGTACGACCTTATATGTAATACCACATTGCACATTCCTGTGGAATATTATGGGCAACCATGGATGCAGAATTGGGTGGTGGTTACTGGTGTGAACCCCGGAGGTGGATGACCTGGGGATGACTCCCAGGTCCACCACGTTCCAGCCGTGTGACCTTGATGAGCCTCTCTCTGCCGAAGGTGTGTATCGGAAAAATGACAATAATAATAAAACGAGCTCCGACTCCCCAGTCAGACTTCCTGCCTGGTTTAAATCTTGGTTCTGGGGGCATCCAGGTGGCTCAGATGATTGAGCATCTGCCCTCGGCTCCGGTATGATCTCAAGGTCCTGGGATCGAGTCCCACGTCGGGGTCCCAGCTCAGCGAGGAGTCTGCTTCTCCCTCTGCCTCTCCCCCTGCTTGTGCACTCTCTCTCAAATGAATAAAATCTTTATAAAAAATAAATCCTGGTATGGACATTGGGGGAGGGTATGTGCTATGGTGAGTGCGGTGAATTGTATAAGACTGATGATTCACAGACCTGGGCCCCTGGGGCAAATAATAGATAATATGTTAATAAAAAATAAATAATAAATAAATAAATAAATAAATCCTGGTTCTGTCACTTTCTAGTAGGCGTACAGTCTTGGACTGGTTAATGAAGCCTTCTGTTCTCGGTTTCCTCATCTGTAAACAGGATCTCCCACCCAGGGACTTTCGGGGGTGAGAATTAAGTGAGATAACACATTAATTCCTTAGAATAGTACTCAGCACAGCTAATAGGAGCCTGTCACCCCCATTTCCATGCCACCTGTCGACCGCCAAGGGATTCCTAAATATAAACACACGTCCAGGTTATCTAGAACACATCCCCTTGAAAAAGAACTCCTGAGCTACTCAAGCCGGATCCGGCCCACGGGGGGCCCCTTGGCCGGGGTGTCTGTCATGCGCAAGGACCGGTGAAGCAGGCACGGGTCCCCTCCCCTCGAGCAGGAGCAGCTGGAGGGTGCTGGGGCTCCCTTGAGTCCGGTGGAAAAACAACAGCCTGGGCTCAGGATCTGGTGAGCCACGTGCTGGTGTGCCCCTGCCCTTGAGCTTTACGGCTGTCTGCAGCAGAGGGACCCTGATGGAGGGTCCCAAGTGCCCTGGTTTCCACTCAACAACAGCCCGACTTACCCGGGGTCACAGAGAGGCAGCCACCTGTTGAACCACAGCCCAGCTTAGTTCCCATCTTAGTTCTTCCTCTGGGTAAACCCTGGCACTATTATCAATTTAACCCTCAAAGTGGGGGGGGGGTGGCCAATCTGCTATTTCTCTTGAGCCCAACTGTCGATTTCCCACGGTTCTTGACTCCCAACAGAACTAGGGTAATTCATACGGCGATAGGGTTACGCTTTTCAGAATCCACGCACATGATCCCGTTTGATCATGATGGTCATCGTCTACACGCGTGTAATGCTTGAACACGTTAGTATGCGCTTTCTCCGCCACTGACTAGCTTCATCTTCACGAGAACACGGGGAGCTGAACTGGAGGAACTCCACTGAGGGGGTGGGGGGGGATAGTAAGGCGAATGGACATACAGGGTGTTGGCTGGGAAGGCAAGCCCCAAGGTCACAAGGAGGGCATGACCTCAGCAAGCGCTGGGCCTGCCTCCTCGGCTTCTCAGGCTCCAAAGTAGGACCTGCCAGCACGTCCAGGGGACCCTCCACTCCTGGGGCAAAGTCAAGGTAACCAGTGCTCCCAGAGGCGCACCCCACACAGCCACGTATAACTCAGCAGTGCGACACACAGCGACTGAGTGGACAGGACGAAGGCACCTGGGACCTCTGGCCAGCACATTCTCTCCATGTAGACCCTTCCCCAAAGGCAGCCAGACACAAAGCAGAAGGGAGTTAGGGGGTAAAGAAGCAGAACAAAAGGAGGTGGCTAAGTTGGTGAAGTGACTGTCTTCAGAGGTGCCTGGTGGCTCAGTCGTTAAGCGTCTGCCTTCAGCTCAGGCCATGATCCCAGGGTCCTGGGATCGAGCCCCGCATCGGCCTCCCTGCTCCGCGGGAAGCCTGCTTCTTCCTCTCCCACTCTCGCTGCTTGTGTTCCCTCTCTCGCTGTGTTTCTCTGTCAAATAAATAAATAAAATCTTAAAAAAAAAAAAGAAAAGAAAAAGTGTCTGTCCTCAGTTCTGGTCCTGCTCTCTGGAACTGAGCCCAGGGTAGGGCTCCCAGCTCAGTGGGGAGTCGGCTTCGCCTTCTCCCTCTGCCCCTCCCCCTGCTTGTGCTCGCTCTGTCTCTCTCTCTCTCTCTCTCTCAAATGAGTAAATACAATCTAAATAAACAAATTAAGTATCCAGAGCTAATGGACCTTTCTTTGTAGCTATGTTAGGTTTGGGTCCAGTGACAATCAGTTGTCTCTTTAAGGTAACTCGGCACACCTCCGCTCTATCCATTCCGTTTTGATCTCATGGTCTACCTCTCAGAGTCGGATATTTCCAGCTCTGGCTGGAGGTGAGGGAATTAGGCAGAGATGCGTCTCGGTGGCTGTTAGAGGGTACTATTAGCCTCATCTTATACATGAGGAAGTTGTGGCAACAAAACCATCCTTTGTATATGCAGGATGTCAGACTCTAAGCTCCTTGGGGTAGAGACCCTGGGGGACTGACCTCAGAAATACTCCCCCCTCACCCCGGCCCCGTGGCACAGAGCACTGAGCCTCCCCGCCAGGAGCCTTCAGCAAGATAGAAGACAAGGACGCTCGAGGCCACAGGGCTGCTGTCCCTCCCACAGGCTGGCTGCCAAGAGGGTCCACTGGAAGAACTCTGCAATAGCCACAGCGGCCCGCTGTGCAGAACCCTTCACCTCTTTCCCCAGGCCCCTACCTAAATGCTCTCATTTGCAGAATGACTCACTGGGATGAGGGGGTCCAACCTGTGGCCCTGAAATGAGACTCTCAGGCTCAGAAGGGGATTCAAAGGCACCTATTTGAGCCTAACCAAATTATTCATTTTCCCCACAACCCTAGTTCCCAGAAATTTACATTTCAAAGACCAATAAAATTTCCCCCAAAATTTTGGAGACCAAAAAGTAAGACTATTGGCAAGTGAAGGTATTAGGGAAAAAACCTCTGGTCTATATATACCGTATTTCAGAAAACAAAGACTACCTGAGCACGAAGTCCTTAGAGAGGGCTCAGAATAAAGGACAGTACTTTTTTAAAAAAAATTTAATCTTCATTATTATTTTTCATTTTTATTTATTTTTTTAGTTTAAGTTCAATTAATTAACATACAACATATTATTGGTTTCAAAGGTAGCGGTGAGTGATTCATCAGCCTTATATAACACCTAGCGCTCATCCCATCACATGCCCCACTTAATGCCCGTCACCTCTTTACCCCAGTTCCCACCCCCTCCCCCTCAGCAACCCTTAGTTGATTTCCTATGATTAAGCGTCTATTACGGTTTGTCTAATCTTTAATATTGCGATGATGACTTTTTTGCAAACTACACACAACGTGAGGCTCAAACTTACACTACGCCCCGAGATCAAGAGATCGCATATTCTATCAACTGAGCCAGCCAGATGCCCCAATGAATACTTGTTGTTTTTTGTTTTTTTTTTAAGATTTCATGTATTTATTTGTCAGAGAGAGAGAGAGAGAACAAGCCAGGGGAGCAGCAGGCAGAGAGAGGAGCAGGCTCCCCACTGAGCAAGGAGCCCGATGCGGGACTGGATCCCAGGCGCCTGGGATCATGACCGAAGGCAAACTCTTAACCGACTGAGCTCCCCGGGCATCCCAAGGATAGTACTTTTAATGGAATAAATGGAACGAACTTAGTTACACAAAAAACCCAGTACATCCTCTGATGAAAACTAATTTGGAATCACAGCCCCGTACCAGCCCCCCAGTGATCCGTGCAGCGCTTGTTAAAACTTCCTCAGTGTTGGGAGCTCACCGTTTGAGACAGCTCGACTTGGTTTCAAAAAACTCTGTAAGTTTTAAAAAATATATAAATATATTATTATAAAAAATTAATCTGTAAAGGATAATGTTTCAGTAATCTTCGTCCCTTCACTCACTCCACTGCACCTTCTGCAATTACTTTCAGCACCAATTCCAACAAGGCCAGGTACGTAGTACGAATAATTGCTAAAACACCAAGTGCCTATGAGCTGAGCACTGCTCTGAGTGGTTAATATGTATTCACTCAGTTACTTCCTAGAACAACCTCGTGGGGTAGGTGTAATTATTATCCCTGCTTACAGATTTTTAGGAAACGTAAAGACTAATTTGCCCAACTTGGCCAAGGTGACATTCCAACTCCAGCAGCCTGGCTCCGGAGCCTCTCCTCTAATGACCCCACTTGTAGTAAGTAAGGCTTCCTTACATATCCATTTCGAGGCAAGAAATACATCCACTTCCCTCCTCCTCCCATGGCCCATGCCCCAGTTCAACTTCTCTTTCCATTTCCCCTGGATTGCTGCCGTAAACCCAATCCATATCCCTGCTTCCACTCTCTGCATCTAATGTACTTCTTCCTCCTATCTTGCACACATTCATTCATTCATTCATTTACCTATCCTGTAGGCTCCAGGCCCGGCGTGGAGCCCAATGCGGGGCTTGAACTCGAGACTCTGGGATCAAGACCTGAGCTGAGATCAAGAGTCAGATGCTTAACCGACGGAGCCACCCAGGCGCCCTCTTGCACACATTTAAGTTGCTGGGTTAAGTTTATTCTCATCATACAAGTAGTTACGCTCAGTTAAGAAAAATTTGAGAAATACAGACAAGCGGAAAGAAAAGCAAAAAGAATCCGATCCTATTCTAGTCTTACTTAAACTACCAAAACCATCTCTATGAACATTTTGATAATATTCCTTCCAGCCTCTCTTTTTTAACATATGAAGGCTTTTTATCCATACAGGAGATTTTTTTTTTTTTTTAAACTTGACTATAATCATGCTACATCTAAACTTCTAGTGAAAATTATCTCATGGGCATTTTTCATGTTATTAAACACACAACTGATATTGTACAGCTAAGCTCTGATCATATTGATTATATTTCAAAAATTTCCAAAGCTCCTCCTGCTCCTATCATATAAATTTCAATTCCTTAGTTTGGCATTCACGGGACTCTATAATCTACTGAAGTGTTTCTGGCTTTGGGTTTTTGTTTTTAAGATTTTATTTTTAAGTAATCCCTACACCCAATATAGGGCTTGAACTCACAATCCTGAGATCAAGAGTCTCACGCTCCATCGACTGAGCCTGCCAGGTGCCCCTATTGCAGTGTATTTTCTCTCTCGTTTTTTTTTTTTTTAATTTATTTTATTTTATTTATTTACTTGAGAGAAAGAGTGTGTGTGTGAGAGAGAGAGCACAAGCAGGGGGAGCTGCAAAAGAAGAGGGAGAAGCAGGCTCCCCACCGAGAAAGGATCCCCATGTGGGGCTCCATCCCAGGACCCCGAGACCATTACCACAGCCAAAGGCAGGTGCCCAACCGACTGAGCCACTCAGGCGCCCCTTACCTCCCATTTTTCCATACCCTGGCCCCCAACCCGATACATATTCTTAGCATATGAGATCTTCATTGCTTGAACACTTTCTACACACACACTCTGGGTCTTTGCTGACACACATTCTAAATTTAAAGGACACATCAATTTTGATTGGTCTATGCTTAAACTGAACTCTCCTTTCACTCCCAAACCTACTTCCAACACTCCCCACCCTCCCCCTACCACAATCATTGGCTCAGGGCAAATATCTTGGAGTTTTCTATGACTCCTTTTTTCCTCATATGACCCACATCCCATCCATCATCAACTTTAATACGCTTTGCCTTGGAATATCTATTGTGAACCCAAATACTTTCCAGCATCTGCCCCTTGACCTCCCAAATTCAAGCCACCTGTATTTCTCACCCATGTGAATGTAGCAGGCTATATCTGGACCTCCCTGCCTTTCACTCTGGCCTCTACACACACTGCTTCCAATGCAGGAGCTAAAGAGTTCTGTAGAAAAGTAAATTTTTTTAAAAGATTTTATTTATTTATTTACTTACTTACTCACTTGCTTATTTATTTGGCGGGGAGGAAGCAGACGCCCTGCTAAACTGGAAGCCTGACGCTGGCTCCAACCCAGGACCCTGGGATCATGGCCTGAATTGAAGGCAGACACTTAACCGACTAAGCCACCCAGGCGACCCAGCAGTGGGATTTTTAAAAAGCTCCCCCAGGTGATTCTAATGTCCAGACAGGACTGAGAACCATCATGGCTCTGGTCAACCCTTGACCAGGAATCCTATCTCTAGAAATCTAGAAAAATTTAAAAAAAAATTTTTTTTAATTTACTTTTAAAAAATTACTAATAGATATAATCTGAATAGGCCTCTATCTATTAAAGAAATTGAATCAATAACTAATAACTTTCCAAAACAGAAAGCACCAGGCCCAGATGAGTTTACTGGCAAATTTTACCAAACATTTAAGGAAGAAATTATACTAATTCTCTAGAATTTCTTTCAGAAGATAGAAGCAGAAGGACTGCATCCCAACGATTATGAGACCAGCATTACCCTGATACCGAAACCAGACAAAAATATTAGAAGAAAAAAAAAGAAACTACAGACCAAATTTCTCAAGGATTAAATGCCAAAATCCTCCACGAAATATTAATAAATTGAATCCAACAATGTGTAAATGATCAGGTGAGAATTATTCCAGGTGTGCAGGGCTAGTTTAACATTCAAAGATCAATTAACATAATCCATCATATCAATAGGCTAAACAAGAAAAATCGCAGGATGATATCAGCAGATGCAGAAAAACATTTGACAAAATCCAACACCCATTCATGATAAAAACTCATAGCAACTAGGAATATAGGAATACTTCTTCAACTTAAAAAAGAGTATCTACCTAAAAGCTATAGCTAATATCATATTTAATGACCAGAAACTCAGTTTTGCCACGAAGATGAGGAACAAGATAAGGATGTCCCTTCTCGCCACTGTTTTCAATATCGTACCACAATTTCTAGCTAATGCAATAAGATAAGAAAAGGAAATAAAAGATATACAGATTGGGAAGGAAGAAACGAAGCTGTATTTGTTCACAGATGGCATGATTGCCTATACAGAAAATTTAAAAGAAACAACAACAAAAAGTCCTAGAATTAGTAAGCAATTGTAGCGAGATTGCAGGATACAAGATTAATATACCCAAGTGAATCACCTTCTTATATATTAACAAGTGGAACAAGAAAAATTAGAAATTACCATTTACATTAGCATTACCCCTCCAAAATGAATTATTTATTATTTTTGATATGAAATACCATATAAACAGATCTAAATGAGGAAAAACTAGAAAACTCTGACGAAAGATATCAAAGAAGACCTAAATGTTCATGGATGGGAAAATTCAAAATTGTCCAGACGCCAGTTCTTCCCACCTTGATCTGTAGTTTCAACACGATCCCAATACAAATTCTAGCAACTTATTTTGTGGATGTCAACAAACTGATTCTAAAGTTTATAGAGCGAGACAAAAGACCCAGAATAACCACCTCAATATTGAAGGAGAAGAACAAAGTCAAAGAGGACTGACAACACCCAATCTCAAGACAGTGTGGTATCGGTGAAAGAATTGACAAAAATGTAACAGAACAGAGAACCTAAAATAGACCCACATAAATATAACCAACTGATATTTTTTCTTAAAAATATGGAATGTCTCACAAATTTGCGTGTCATCCTTGCACAGGGGCTATGCTAATCTTTTCTGTATCGTTCCAATTTTAGTATATGTGCTGCCGAAGCAAACACTATAACCAACCGATTTTTTTTTAAAGATTTTACTTATTTATTTGACAGCGAGAGAGACAGCGGGGGAGGGTACACAAGCAGGGGGAGTGGGAGAGGGAGAAGCAGGCTTCCTGTGGAGTAGGGAGCCCAATTCGGGGCTCGATCCCAGGACCCTGGGATCATGACCTCAGCCAAAGGGAGAAGCTTAACTGACTGAGCCACCCAGGCGGCCCCCAACTGATTTTTAATAAAAGAGCAAAGGCAATACAATGGAGCAAAGATATTCTTTTCAGTACATGGTGCTGGAACAACTGGATATATATCCAACAAAAAAATGAATCTAGATATATGCCTACATTCCTCACAAAAACTCATTCAAAATGGATCATAAACTCAAAACTATAGAGCTTCTATTTTTTTTAAAGATATTATTTATTGGGCGCCTGGGTGGCTCAGTTGGTTAAGCGACTGCCTTCGGCTCAGGTCATGATCCCGGAGTCCCGGGATCGAGTCCCATATCGGACTCCCGGCTCTGCGGGAAGTCTGCTTCTCCCTCTGACCTTCTCCCCTCTCATTCTCAATCTCTCTCTCTCTAAAAAAAAAAAAAAAAAAAAAGATATTATTTATTTATTCTACAGAGAAAGAGAGAGCACAAGCAGGGAGACCAGCAGAAGGAGAGGAAGAGGCAGGCTCCCCGCTGAGCAGGGAGCCCAACACAGGGCTGGATCCCGGACCCTGGGATCACAACCCGAGTCGAAGGCAGAGGCCTAACCGACCAACCCACCCAAGCATCCCCAAAACTACAGAACTTCTAGAAGAGAACATAGGAAAAACCCTAAATGATCTTGGATCAGGTCATGACTTTGTAGCTAGAACACCGAAGGCATGATCCATGAAAGAAATAATTAATAAGCTAGACTTCCTTAAAATTTAAAACTTCTTGGGACTCCTGGGGGCTCAGTGGGTTAAAGCCTCTACCTTCAGCTCAGGTCGTGATCTCAGGGTCCTGGGATGGAGCCCCACATCAGGCTCTCTGCTCAGCAGGGAGCCTGCTTCCCCCTCTCTCTCCGCCTGCCTCTCAGCCTACTTGTGATCTCTCTCTCTCTCTCTGTCAAATAAATAAATAAAATCTTTTTAAATTAATTAATTAATTAATTAAAAACTTCTGCACTGCAAAAGACAATATCAAGAGAATGCTGTTGCCCAAAATATATAAACTCTTGAGGTGCCTGGGTGGCTCAGTCAGTTAAGCGTCTGCCTTTGGGTCGGGTCGTGATCGCAGGGTCCCGAGATCAAACCCCGCATGGATCAAACTCCTTGCTCAGCAGGGAATATGCTTCTCCCTCTCCCTCTGCGTGCTTGTGCTCTCTCTCTCTCTGGCAAATAAATAAATAAAATCTTTAAAAACAAAAACAAGATACATAAACACTTAAAGCTCAACAACATGAAAATTAACAATCTGATTAAAAAGTGGACGAAAATCCTGAACAGAGACCCCTCACCAAAGAATAAATACAGATGGCAACAGAAGTATATGAGAAGTTGCTCAACATCCTATGTTATCAGTAAATGAAAATTAAAATGAAGATATCACGTGTATAGGAAAGAACTCCGAGTCCCCCTAAATGTTTGTCCTTTACTCTCACGTGACAATCATACTCACAATGCTTCTGACACCTGATGTGTGGTGGTTTTTTTCTCCCCACACCAAGCAATTCTGCAACACCAGCTGCGTGTCCTGCAATTTACCTCAATTCTCACACTATCTACTTAGAGATAGTGTCAGATCTCACAGGTGAAGGGCTCACTCCCCCAAGACTTCCCTCCACTTCGGATGCCAATCATAAGTGGTAGCCCCAGGTTCCCCAGAACTCTGTCTCCAGGTCGGAGGTTCCCATGACCGCCTCCTCCTGGGATTTGATTAAACAATTTGCTAGTTCACAGATCTCAGGGACACAGTTACTTACGTTGACCAGTTTATTAAAGGATATGATAAAAGCCAGATGATCAGCCGGATGAAGAGATACATAGGGCAAGATCTGGGAAGGTTCCAAGCTTCTGTCCCCGTGGAGTTGGGGTATATCACCATCCTGGTACATGGATGTGTTTATCCACCTGGGAGCTCTCCAAACCTCAAACTATTGGGGTTTGGGGGAGGCTTCCTCATGGAGGCATTAATTATTAAGTCCTTTCCTATCTCCTCTCCCTTCTCTCCAGAATGAGGGGACAGGGCTGAAAATTCCAAGCTTTTAATCACGGTCTTCCTAGTGAGCAGGCCCACTTAGGAGCCAACTGGGAACCCACCCAGAGTCACCTCAGTAGAACGAAAGACACTTCTATCCCCCCGGGAATTCCAAGGGACTTCAGGTCCCCATGTCAGGAACCTGGCTCAGTGATCAAATATCGGAACAAAAGAGGCTCCTCATGCTATCACCACAGGAAATTACAGGGGTTTCGGAGCTCTGTGCCAGGAACCGGGGTGGGAGATCAAGCCCTATATTTTTTCTGTTATTTCACACCACTCGACGCCTATTAGAGCGGCCAGTATCCAGAAGTCTGCCAAGGCGGAGTGCAGATGATGGCAAGGAGCAGCAGGAACTCTCATTCATTGCTGGGGGGATCCCAGACCGGTAGAGACACTTTGAAGACCAGTCTGGCGGTTTCTTACAAAACTAAACACACTCTTCCCGTGATTCCAATAATTGTGCTCCTTGTCATTTACCCCAGTGAACGGAAAATACATCCCCAAAAAAACCTGCAGGGGGATGTTCACAGCAGCTCTATTTATAATTGCAAAAGCTTGAAGAAACCAAGATGTCCTTTGGTTGGTGAATGAATAAAGAAACCATTCTTCGTGCAGACAAGGAGGAAACCTTAGTGCATATTCCTAGCTGAAAGGAGCCGATCTGAAAAGGCTGCGTATTATACAATTTGAACTACGTGACATACTGGAAAATGCAAAACTATGCAAAGAGTAAAAAGATCAGTGGTTGCCAGGGGCTAGCAGGGAAGGACTGATGAACAGATGGAGCCCAGAGGATTTTTACGACTGTGCGATACCCCATTGGCGGATACACGTCATTATACATTTGTCAAAACCTATAAAATGTGTAACACCAAGGGGGAACTTAGTGTAAACCATGGCCTTTGGGTGATAATAATGGGACAATGATTAGGACGGCTGTGCCCTTTGTGCAGGATGTCCACAGTGGGGTTGACAGTGGGGGAGGTTGTGCATGTGTGGGGACAGGGAGTAAATGAGAACGCGCTGCACTTTTTGCTTAGTTTTTCTCTGAACCCAAAAAATAAGTCTATTAATTTAAAAATATTACTTATGTGTAGGACTATACAAAGGGTTATTGGCCATATGGGTGGCTCAGTTGGTTGGGCATCCAACTCTTGATTTCCGCTTGGGTCATGATTCCAGGGTCATGGGATTGAGCTTCGTGTCCAGCTCCAAGCTCAAGCTCAAGGTGGAGTCTGCTTGGGACTCTCTCTCTCTCTCTCTTCCTCTGCCCCTCCCCCTGCTCATTCTCTCTCTCTCTCTGAAATAAATCTTCATAAAAACCACAAAGGGTTATTTATGATAGCAAAAATGTGTAAATAATCTTACAGTCCGAGGGCAGGGAAATGGTTATGTGAAGTACATCCCACAGCTAGTTGGTTCTATCTGTGAAGCATTTATAATGAGCAGAGCAAATGCTGAGAGATTGAAAAAAGCAGGTACCTAGAATTATACGAATGGGATGATAAAATTATGTATTGCAAAAAGCCTAGGAAGATGACATGAGAAAATGTTAGCAGTCGGATGTCTTTGGGTTTTAAATTTTGTTTTTATAAATGTATATTCTTTTTATTGTAAAACTCATGATAAAAAACTTACAAATACAAAAATGGATTGCAGACGGAAATCACCCATAACTGCATTATCTGCCAGTAACAGAGGTCACCTTCAACTGCGAGAGAGTGGGTGATTTTCTTTTTTTTCTGTGTTCTACTACTTGTAGGTTTTCTACTACTAGTAGTAAATTTAATACAGTTTATTTTTACTTTTTTAAGATTTTTTTCTTTTTTTTTTTAGATATTATTTATTTACTTGACAGAGAGAGGGATCACAAGTGGGAAGAGAGGCAGGCAGAGAGAGAGGGGGAAGCAGGCTCCCCGCTGAGCAGAGAGCCCGATGTGGGGCTCGATCCCAAGACCCTGAGATCGTGACCTGAGCCGAAGGCAGAGGCTTTAACCCACTGAGCCACCCAAGGTGCCCCACTTTTTTTAAGATTTTATTTTTAAGTGATCTCCACACCCAACACGGGCCTCGAACACACAACCCAGAGGTCAAGGGTCACATGCTCTTTCAACTGAGCCAGCCGGCCAGGCGCCCCTCTTTAAAATAATCCTCCAGGGCGCCTGGGTGGCTCAGTAGGTTAAGAGTCTGAGTTTTAGATTTGGCCCGGGTCATGATCTTGGGGTCCTAAGATTGAGCCCCACATTGGGCTCTGTGCTCAGCACGGAGTCGGCTTGTCCCTCTCCCTCTGCTCCTCTCCCTGCTCTCTCTCTCTGGAATAAATAAAATCTTAAAAAAAGAATAAATAAGGGAGCCTGGCTGGCCCATTCGGTGGAGCGTGCAACTTCACAGTGTGAGCTGAAAACCGGGAGCAGATGTGATGTGGTGTGGTGATTACTTAAAATTCAAAAAAAATTTTTTTAATAAATAAAAATCATCCTTTTCTTTTTTTTTAAGATTTTATTTATCTATTTATTTGACTGAGAGAGACACAGTGAGAGAGGATACGCAAGCAAGAGGAGGGAGAGAGGGAGAAGCAGGCCCCCCGCGGAGCGGGGAGCCCGATGTGGGGCTCGATCCCAGTACCCCGGGATCACGACCCGAGCCAAAGGCAGACGCCCAACGACTGAGCCACCCCGGCGCCCCTAAAATCATCCTTTTCTAAGGCCACCATCAGCCTCTCCATGGAATCTTCCAAATCCTCCAGATTGAATGGATCTTTCATCCCTATCTACGCTGATTTGTGTCTGTTTTAGCTCAGGACACAGCTTACTCTGTGTGCTTATTAATTGCGTACTTGCATTTCCTTCTCTCCTTGCAGGCAGAGACAAGCCTTACCCTTTCTACAGCCTGGCTCTGAATCTAGAACTGACTGATTAAATGTGCGCCATGTTCCACTGTCGCGTCCCTGCCAGCATATTCGTGTGCCCTCCCCCCGGCCAACACAGCGGATGCTCTAAGAGGATCCGTCTTCTTTTAGGGGAGCTGGATGGCCTGAATCTCTCCCAGCTTCCTAGCTTGAGGGTTGCTCGATCTCTCCCTCTCACGGACCAGGACACCAAGGGCGTGGCATTTTCTCCAGAAGGGCCCCATTCATAATGCACCTTTGTATGAAACAGCAACCTTTGCACTGGCTCCAATTAGTATTTTCAGAGAAATCCGTTTATCAGATTAACTAGTTGGCACCGACATGCAGAACCTGACCCTGGGACACAGACAGAGGCAGACTAAGGTGGGGTGGTGAGCAGGCGGCAGAGCAAAGATCGGGCTGGTGGGGAGCAGTGCAGGGTAGATGAGCCAGATGGGGGGGGCAAGGCTGGTAAGGGGAGCAGGGAGTAAGGCTGGAGCCACCCCGACAGAGGAGGCCATGAAAATACATTTCCCTTACTTTACCGAGGCGCTTAGAGCCACAGTGTGAGCTGAAAACCGGGAGCAGCAGGAGAATCTGGCTGGACACCAAGGATTGCCTCAGTCTATCGTTTTAGGATTTCAGATGATCATTTCTTTTCTGTCCCGAATGATGGCAACCTCCACAATTATATAGCATTTACACTGTGCCACTGGTCTATGCGTTGTATTATATGAACTTGATCAATCTAAAAACCAGGGGAGAGGGCGCCTGGGTGGCTCAGTGGGTTAAAGCCTCTGCCTTCGGCTCAGGTCATGATCTCAGGGTTCTGGGATCGAGCCCCGCATCAGGCTCTCTGCTCAGCAGGGAGCCTGCTTCCCCCTCTCTCTCTGCCTGCCTCTCTGCCTACTTGTGATCTCTCCTCTCTCTCTCTCTCTGTCAAATAAATAAAATCTTTAAAAAAATAAAAAAATAAAAACCAGGGGAGAGGGATGAAGTAAGACTGAAGATCTCTCGGGGGAGAGAGATGAAGTTAAGCTGCCCAAATTCCCATAGGCCGACAGGGAGAATCCAGAGGGTGGAACCCATCAGAACCCGCGCTCAGCCCTGCTGGGTGCTCCCCACGCACTGAGAGGGCACGGTGAGAGCTCTCCTCCCAGGACCTGGCAGCCCCTCCCTCCCCCGCCAGGGCCTCTGCTCAACCCTTTCACTTTTCCTTTCTGGTTCCACAGGAGGAAGCAAAAGGGCTGGAAAGCCTGTGGCACTGAGGTGATTTTTGCTTGCCTTCAGGGGCAGTTTAGAGATGACCAAAAAACAAGCTCTTAAAAAAAAAAAAAAAAAGATCCTCCCATCCCGAATTGTGTCATATTCAAAAGCTCCCTCTGGGGAAGCCTGGGCGGCTCAGTTGGTTAAGCGGCTGCCTTTGGCTCAGGTCATGATCCCAGGTCCTGGGATCGAGTCCCGCATCGGGCTCCCTGCTCAGCAGGGAGCCTGCTTCTCCCTCTGCCTGCTTCTCCCTCTGCCTGCGACTCCCTCTGCTTGTGCACGAGCTCTCGCGCGCGCTCTCTCTCTCAAACAAACAAACAAACAAATAAATAAAATCTTCAGGGAAAAAAAAAGAAAGCTCCCTCTATCTCTGTCAGCCCACCCAACTGCTGAGTTTAATTTAGCCTTGCAAATAACCTCTAAGCACCTCCTGGAGCTGAGACAAGTTCAGGCATTTAAAAAAAATACTTATTGTAGGGGCTTCGGGACGGCTCAGTTGGTTAAGCATCTGACTCTTGGTTTCAGCTCAGCTCATGAGCTCAGGGTCCTGGGATCGAGCCCTGCATCAGGCTCCACACTCAGCGCGGAGTCTGCTTCCCCCTCCCTCACTCTCTCTTCCTTTGCTCCTCCCCCCAGCTCGTGCATGCTCTCTCTCTCTCAAATAAATAAACTAACTCACTCATTCACTAACTTATTGTATACCTACTGTGTGCCAAGCACTGGTCTAAGTGCCAGAATAATTTTTTTGGCTGAAAGGATTATTATTTTTTTTTAAAGATTTTATTTATGTACTTGTCAGAGAGAGAGAGCACAAGCAGGGGGAGTGACAGGCAGAGGGAGAAGCAGGCTCCCCACTAAGCAGGGAGCCCAATTTGGGGCTCGATCCCAGGATCCTGGGACCATGACCTGAGCTGAGGGCAGATGCCCAACCAACTGAGTGACCCAGGTGCCCCTGCTGAAAGGATTATTATAGTCAACAAGATGGCAGAAAAATTTGAGGGTCTCCTCAAGCAGACATGGAACACATGTGACTACAGAGGTGACTCCCCTCCCCTCCCGGGCCCAGGTCAAGAAGAGCAGCCATAGGAACAGGTCAGAAGTGGCTGATGTCAAGGATGTCTCCGAGGCAGAAGATGCTTAATAGAGGGCTTTGGGGTCCCAGACAGTATCACCAGGAGATGTAAGAGGCCTAGATCCCTGTGTCACCACTCAGAGGTTGTGAAGTGGGAAAAGCTGTCTGATTTGATATAACCCTTTTACAGTACAATCCGTGATGTTGGGAGAATGACAGGCGACAGTGCCCGTGTGTTTGGTGGAGCTGGGGAAATGGGCTTCCATCGGTCACGGAAGCTTTCCCCAAATTGGTCAGCCTCCTCCCTGCAGGGCTCATCTCTTCTGGAGCGTCTCCTGAAGCCCCTTGTTTGAATTTCTACAATGGCACGTCTACTGGATGTTCTGGGGTCAGTCTTCTATTGGGTGGTGAGCTCCTGAAGGGTAGGGCTTCATGTAAGCCCATCACTCAGGTGCTCAAGGACTGAGATGATTCTGTGGAGAGAAAGGAGGCACAATGTAGCTTTGGGCAGAACATCTAAACGGATGGTGAGATACCCCAGGGGTCCTACTCCACTAGCATTTTAAATAAGGGCTTCAAGCTCAGGTAAGACAGACATTACAAGTGATTTAGGGCGTCAGAAAAGTGCCAACATTGAGAACTCTTAACAGCGGAAGAGATCCTGCAGATCAAGATCACGGTGGCCAGGCACTGCGCTGAGCTCTTTTCATCATTATTTTTTTAATTTTCTTTTTTTTTTTTCAGAGAGAGTGTGTGGCGGGGAGGGGCAGAGGAAGAGGGAGAAAGAGAATCCCAAGCAGACAGCCTGCTGTGCTTGGAGCCCCATGCAGGGCTTGATCTCACGACCCCAAGATCATGACCTCAGCAGGAACCAAGAGTCGGACGCTCAACTGACTGAGCCCCCCAGGGGCCCGTCATCATTATTTTACTCCATTCTCAGAGCAACTCCAGGAAGTAGTAATTATTATTGCAACTTCAAAGACAAGGAAGCTGAGACTCAGGTTATATATATGGTCACATACTGGTAAGTTGAAGAGCTAGAACTCAGATAAAAGCAAGAGCAACACAATGAACATAATCATAAACATAGAGACATTGAGTTACTATTTATTGAATACTTAGGATGCCCCAGATAATTTAGCAATTTTTTTTAAAGATTTTATTTATTTATTTGACAGAGAGAGAGAGATCACAAGCAGGCGGAGAGGCAGGCAGAGAGAGAGGGGGAAGCAGGCTCCCTGCTGAGCAGAGAGCCTGACACGGGGCTTGATCCCAGGACCCTGAGATCATGACCTGAGCTGAAAGCAGAGGCTTTAACCCACTGAGCCACCCAGGCACCCCTAGTAATTTTTTTTTTTAAGGTAAACTCTATGCCCAACCTGAGGCTCGAACTCCCGACTCCAAGATCAAGAAGCTCATGCTCAACTAAGTGAGCCAGCCAGGCATCTTTAACTTAGTACTTTTATACACTGACATTTTGCAGTCACCCTATGAAGCAGTATCTACAAATGCAAAAGTATAGTTCCACTAACCAGCTGAGCTCTTAACCACTATGGCTTTAAGTAAGCTTTAGGAGACACTCACTCTTAAAGGGCTATAAAGCTAGTAATTTGCAGACACACTTTACACTCCGCAAAATGATTTTACATATCTTATATCATTTGATTCTCATGTCGTGGTGAAGGGGGGTGGGCAAGGCGAGGGTTTTGATATTCAACTGAACGAGGAGGAACCTAAGACTTAGAGATACAATCAAGATTAGAATGGTTTTCTGGGGCGCCTGGGTGGCTCAGTCGTTAAGCGTCTGCCTTCGGCTCAGGTCATGATCCCAGCGTCCTGGGATCGAGCCCTGCATCGGGCTCCCCGCTCTGCGGGAAGCCTGCTTCTCCCTCTCCCACTCTCCCTACTTGTGTTCCTTCTCTCGCTGTGTCTCTGTGAAATAAATAAAAAAATCTTAAAAAAAAAAAAAAGATTAGAATGGTTTTCTGACTTTAACCCAAGCCCCATTAAAAGCAAAGGTAGAGGGGCGCCTGGGTGGCTCAGTGGGTTAAAGCCTCGGCCTTCGGCTCAGGTCATGATCTCAGGGTCCTGGGATTGAGCCCCACATCGGGCTCTCTGCTCAGCAGGGAGCCTGCTTCCCCCTCTCTCTCTCTGCCTACTTGTGATCTCTCTCTCTGTCAAATAAATAAATAAAATCTTTAAAAAAAAAAAAAAGCAAAGGTAGAAAAGAAATAATACATAGAAAGGCTGAATGTTGAATGATGGAAATAATATAACGAATACTAACTGAAAGGAAGTTTATCCCAAAAAAATTTTTTTAAGATTATTTATTTTTTTGACAGAGAGAGACAGAGCGAGAGAAGGAACACAAGCAGTGGGGGTGGGAGAGGGAGAAGCAGGCTCCCTGTGAGCAGGGAGCCCGATGTGGGGCTCGATCCCAGGACCCTGGGATCATGACCTGAGCCAAACGCAGACGCTTAACGAGTGAGCCACCCAGGAGCCCCAGTTTGCGCCAAATATTAACATGGGATCAAATAGATGCTGAGGCAAAAAGCATTATAACAGATATTCACCAAATGATGATTTGAAAATGTGAGAGAGTAAAAATTTGCTAGAATACTATAATAATTCTAAATCTGTATATCCCAAATAAGAAAAGCTTCAAAATACATAAATCTAAACCTGACAAAACTATAAAGAGAAATTGGTAAATCTACATCAGGGCAAGAGAGTTTTAATACATCTTTTTAAATAATTGATAGATCAAGAAGTACCTGCGTGGCTCAGTCAGTTAAGCGTCTGCCTTTGGCTCAGGTCATGATCTCAGGGTCCTGGGACTGAGCCCTGTGTCTCAGGAAGCAGGTTTCCTGCTCAGCAAGGAGTCTGCTTCTCCTTTTCCCTCTGCCCCTTCCCCTGCTGCTCATACTCTCTCTCTCAAATAAACAAAATCTTAAAAAAATTATAATTGATGGGGCGCCTGGGTGGCTCAGTCATTAAGCGTCTACCTTTGGTTCAGGTGATGACCCCAGGGTCCTGGGATTGGGCCCTGCGTGGGGCTCCCTGCTCTGCAGGAAGCCTGCTTTCCCTCTCCCACTCTCCCTACTTGTGTTCCTGCTCTCAATGTCTCTCTCTCTGTCAAATAAATTAAAAAAAAATTATAATTGATAGATCAAGCAAAAAATAGTATATGTACATATGTGTATAGATATCAAGCTTATTAAATAAATGTGTGTGTGTGTATTAGAGAATATGCATTCTTTTTGAGCATACACATTTACTACACTTAAGGTCATAGGCAAGGCTCAAAACATTTCAAAAATGTGTGTTATAAAGACTGAATTAACTGATCCAAATGGAAATTATCAGCTACAACAAAAAGTTCCACCCATGTGGAAATTTTAAAACACACTTCCAAATAACTTAGAGGTCAAAGAATCTTCATGGAAAAATTTTTAAGAACTACAACTAAATGAAAATAAAAATGCTATATTGGAAAACTTATGGGATGCCTACATTCAGACCCAGCTTTTCCAATTCCAGGTACCCACCCAAGAGAAATGAAAGTTTATGTCCACGAAAGACTTGTACAAGGATGTTCACAGTTGCTTTATTTGTAATAGTGAAAAACTGAAAATAATCCTAACGTGCATCAACAGAGAATGAATAAACAAATAGTGTATATCCATCTGTATAGTGGAATAAACTCGGTAATAAAATGGAACAAGTTAATACATGCAACATGTACTGAGTGACAGAAGACAAACACGAAAGAGTATATACTGTATGATTCCATTTAGATGAACTTCTAGCCAAGTATATTTCTAAACTAATTAACTCTGGTGGTGAAGGGTGGACTGATCCATAATGAACCCCATGGCCATGGAATTTTCTAGAATGATGGAAATGTCCTATATCTCAATTTGGACAATGGCAACATGGGCATTTACATTTGCCCAAACTAAAAAAACTCAAGATTTTAAGATCTGTGCATTATATGATATGTGTATTCGGTAAGGAAAAAAAAATATATAGGATGCACCTTAAAAAACACCCTATAGGTGTTTTTTTAAGCATACATATTAGAAAAGAAACAGATTCCAAATTGATCAACCAAGCTCAGAAGTGAGGAAGTTAAAAAAAGAACAGAAGAATAAAGCCTAAGAAAGCAGAAAGGAGAAAGCAATAAAATAAGAGCAAAAATTAATGAAATGGAAAATAAATGGTAGGGAAAATCAGAGTCAAAAGTCATATGCTCGGGGTGCCTGGGTGGCTCAGAGGGTTAAAGCCTCTGCCTTCGGCTCAGGTCGTGATCTCAGGGTCCTGGGATAGATCTGGCTCTCTGCTCAGCGGGGAGCCTGCTTCCCCCTCTGCCTGCCTCTCTGCCTACTTGTGATCTCTGTCTCTCTATCAAATAAATAAATAAAATCTTAAAAAAATAAAAGTCATATGCTCAAAGGACTAATAAAATAGACAAAACTTAGGTAGTACTGATCAAGAAAAAAGATATAAATAAACAATGTTAGAGATTTTAAAAGTGATATACTTAAGGCTACAGTTGAGGTTTTTTAAATTTTATTATTTATTTATTTGACAGAGAGAGAGAGAGAGAGAGAACACAAGCAGGGGGAGCGGCAGACAGAAGCAGAAGCAAACTCCATATGGAGCAGAAAGCCCGATGCGGGACTCGATCCCAGGACCCTGAGATCACGCTTAACTGACAGAGTCACCCAGGTGCCCCTACAGCTGAGTTTTAAAAATGAGAACTATATGAACAAGTTTATGCCAATAAATTTGAGGCAAACTGGACAATATTATAGAAAAATATAACTTACCAAAACTAACCCAAGAAGAAAGAGAAAAACCTATATAGTCCTATATACAGAATAACCACATATTTTATTACCTGAACCAGGACATCTTTAAAAGTGAGAGGGGGCACTATTAATAAATACGCCAGGGAACAGGCAAAACCTGGCATTAGCCCAGGCAAACCAGGATGTACAGTCACTCTACTTATAGCCATAAACAAAATATAAAATCTTCCAACAAAGATGATACCAGGTCTAGAAGGTTTTCCAGAAACGCTTGACCAAACACGCACAAACTCATCCATTCCGATTTTATGCCACTTTTTCTTAGAGATTAAAAAAATAAAACCTCTCAACTTATTCAATGATATTAGTAAAATCCTAATTCCAAACCGGCCAAATATAGTATGAGAAATAAAATTAACAGGTTAAACAATTTAGGAGCATAGATGATGATCAAGTTTGTTCAAAATATAACCAGACCAAACCAAACCCCCGCAGTAGATTAAAAAGATAATATAGGGGCGCCTGGGGGGCTCAGTCATTAAGCGTCTGCCTTCAGCTCAGGTCATGATCCCAGGGTCCTGGGATGGAGTCCCACATTGGGCTCCCTGCTCAGCGGGGAGCCTGCTTCTCCCTCTGCCTCTGTGCCTCCCCCACTTGTGTGTGCTCGCTCTCTCTCCCTGTCTCTCACTCTCTCTCTCAGATAAATAAATAATATCTTTAATATGACAAATAACAAATGAAAAGATAATATATCATATGACAACTCAATTTATCCCAGAAATACAAAGAAAGTTTAACATAAAAATATTCATGGAATTTAGAGCACTCACGATGAAAAAAGAAAACACATAGTATCATTTCAATAGATGCAGAAAAAGCATTTGATGAAATTCAACACCTGTTAAAAAGCGTTTATCAAAAACCTACAGCAATCATTACCACTAGTAGGGAACCCTAAGAAGCACTTCCTTCCGGGAGATGGAGCGATGGGCAAAATGAGTGAAGGGGCACGGGAGACAGAGGATTCCAGTGATGGAATGAACAAGCCACACGGATAAAAGGTTAGCACAGACTCTTGACCTCGGGGTGCTGAGTCTGAGCCCCACATTGGGTGTAGAGATTACTAAAAAAGTAAATATATATATATATAGTTTTATATATATATAAAACTATATATATATATAGTTATATATATAACTATATATATATATAGTTTTTTTTTTTTTAAAGCAGCATTTCCTTCAAACTCAGGAACAAGTCAAGGAGGCCAGCTGCTCCTGCTGCTAGTTGACATTACATTGGAGCAAGAGCAGAAAGAAAAGGAAAATACATCCAAGGGATAGAATTAGAAACAATAATGCCATTAGAAATAGATGATGTGATTTTTGGATAGAAGCCCTTCAAATCCGTAAGTTACTAAAATTGATTAGGAGAATGGTCAACAAAACTAAGTATGTCAATGGTGTTCATCGGAGCGATGGCACCAAAAGGGAGACACAGGAAATGTCCATGGCATTGCGGATGTTGTATTTAAGTTGCAGGGTTTAGTTGTATCTTGGGTTTAGTTGTATTACACTGCTTCATAATTTATAATTTATATATATATTTACACATTCATTTTCTTCTGGATCATATCATTCATTATTCAATTTAAATGTTTAAGCAAAATGTCTTTCTACTTTCTATATACGTGTTTATTCGTCATTCTATTCTTTTACATTGCAAATGCCAAAATGTCTGTATTTGGAAGAAAAAAATGATGAAAGAAAGAAAAAAACAAAAGCCAACGAACAGAGGCCGGATGGGTCTGGTGGATGGGCTGGTGGGTGGCAGTGAGGGTGTGTGGTTAATAAGGCGAAGTCCAATTAACGTCAGGACAAGGGCTCAGTCAAGGACAGAGAGGAGGCCGGGAGATTTGGGAGGAGGGGGGCGGGGGAGGACCGATAGCCGTGACCTTTAAGAGGGCAGTTTTTATAGGCTGGCAGGAGGCGGGGCCCAAAAGCAGAGGGTTAAATCATGAATGAATAAATAGCCCAAAACTGGAAAGCACCCAAAGGCCCAACAATCAGGGCCTGGTTAAACAACCATAGCGCCATTCACAGAAGAAATGATGCTGTGTCCACACACAGACGGGCTTACAAAATTAGGTGACGTAAAAAATCTCGGGACACAAGATGGCATTTGTGCCGATTACAATCATGAAAGGACACGCGTGCGCAGCGAGAAGCAGACGGGATTGGAGCAGATCGAGTCCCATTTGCGGGCGCTGTTTTGAGGCGAGGGGATTTTCTTTTTCTTTTTTGGAATGCTGGCCACCAACAAACGAAAACACGTCATGTGTCTTTAAAACCCAAAGAATGGCCGGTGGAGAGATGGACGCAGCAAGTGAAGGCCACTCGGTGGGGACAAGAGCCAGGAAGGAATGAGATGGCGGAGGAGCTGGAGGCGTGTGAAGGGCTTCGGGCAGCAGCCGGCGGTGGGGAGGGGAGGGCGAGGCTGTCTGTTTCCTTGACTGCCTGTTTCTTTTTCTAATTAAAAAAATTGGTAATCTTCCTTTTAACAAATTCAGTCTAGAAATGTGGGTGGGCGCATGCGTGTGTGGGGGTGGGGGGGTGGGTCGGTGGGTGTGGAGGAGCCCTCAGCCCCTTCCTTACTCCCCACTGTTGTTTTTTTAAGATTTTATGTATTTATTTGATGGAGAGAGATCACAAGTAGGCACAGAGGCAGACAGAGAGAGAGGGGGAAGCAGGTTCCCCGCCAAGCAGAGAGCCCGATGTGGGGCTCGAACCCAGGACCCTGAGATCGTGACCTGAGCCGAAGGCAGAGGCTTTAACCCACTGAGCCACCCAGGCGCCCCCTTACTCCCCACTGTTAATAGCTGAGGGTAGCTTCCCAGAGCTGTACCATCTTCTATTATCTGCAGCTCACTGGGAGATAGGCTTTAAGTACAGCATTAGAGGAACTCTGGGGCGCTGTCCCATCCTCCAGAGCAGACTTCTGTTGGGAAGTGTCCTTCCAGACCTTTCGGTCTGAGTGCGTGTAAATGCCCACGGGTGGGTTTGGAATATAGGAGAGGTTCGGTGGGATGAGGTCCCACCTCGATTCGGTGGGATCAGCCAGAGCCGATGACCAAGAAAGAATTCTGGAGACGTCTTGGGTGCAAAGTGGTGGTTTATTAAAGCAGGAGAACAAGACCTGTGGACAGAAAGAGAGGCTGTCCAGGGGTCTGGAGGAGTTGGGGAAGAAAGGAAAAAGGGAGGTTTCAAAAGAACTTTCTTATGCTAAACAGGGCCTACAAGATACCAGAGGCCTTGCCAATGTCAAGCTAAGGTTCTTCCCCCCCCCCCCCCCCGCCCCCCAGCAAGGCATTAACATTAAGATAGTTGGGCGATTCCTGGAAGAATGTCACACGTGTCCCATGCAGGAGTGGGGGAGGGGGGAGGTTGTAGGGGGTCAGCTTCTGCTCTGTCTTCTGCCAGCCTTCGGCTCCCTCATCAGCAGGACCATGTTCTACCCATCGTGCAGCGGTTTCACTCTACAGTATGTCGTGATGGATCACTCCCAAGTCACCACATAGAGATTAACTTCATGCTTGAATAGCCACCGCATATCTCACAGCGTACAGATGAAAGGTAAGTCTCGGAGAACACCGGGACATCGCTTTCCCTACGACTGGCGGGAAAGAAGACATAGAGACAAAAGATTCAAGATGGCAGGAGGCTTTACTTGGAGGCCGACTGGTCCTGGGAGCAGGAAGCAAGCAGACAGAGAGGGTCTTCTTTCTGCCCTCTTCCCTTAAGCCAGAGTTCCATCCAAATCTAGCTAAACCACACAGAACTGCAGAGGGGAAGGGTTATGATTTGAGCCCCGAGTGACAGGGCCACCACTGGGGCCCCAACTTCCTTGAGTGACCTGTTCTCCCCCCAGTGGTGGCCAGGCTGAGCCCGCTTATCAGAAATCTTAACGGGGGCGCCCCAGAAGGGCAGTTCTGTAAGTGGGGTCCCTGAGCCAGCAGAAACACCATCAACGGGGGAATTGAGCCAGACAGGAGAATTCTCAGGTCCTGGGTCCTACTGAATCCAAATCGGGGAGTAAGTTTTAGCAATCCGTCTAAGGAGCCCTCCAAGGGAATGCAGATGTAGTAGGGAAGGCAACTCTGAATACCTTTGTTCTAGAATGTGGTTTTGAGTTTGACCCGCCCCACCCCGTCGTCTCCTAGGAGAGGCAGAGAAGTCAGCCCAGAAGAGGATGGGTTGGCCAACTTCACAGCTGGTCTTCTGTGAGTTTAGAGGCAAGCGACCTCGCTAGTCCCCGGAGCTGCCCTCCCCTCCCTTGACACCACCTCCCCTTCTTAACAAAACAAACAAAACACCAGAAAACAGAAAGGGAGGGTGGCCTGGTAACCCACCGCTTTCCACTTTCCCTTAAGGGCAGCGTCCCCTCCCAGTTTAAGGAACCCCTCCCCTGGGGTGCTGCCCTTCATGGATGGAGGGCGGAGGAGGCACAGGGGAGAGCGGCTTTGAAAGTTGGGGAGGAAATGGGATGTGGCTTCAGTGTGGCTGGGCTGGGGGAGGGAGCTGGAGGGAGAAGAGAAAGGGAGAGGAAGAATGTCCTCATTTCGCCCAGCTGCTTCTGCCTGCACCTGCTCAGCTGAGGCCTGAGGAAGGACACCAGTAAATGAAACACAGCCCCACCCAGCCTAGGGGGGCCCCTTCCCACACTGTCATGGGGCCTGGGTTAACTGACAGGAAAACTGTGAATGGGTTCAGGTGGCTGAAATGAGGGGCTAGGGGAAACAGCTGGGCTGCTCCGGGGCGTGGGGCAACTGTCTTCTGTCACCCCCAGGCTCTCAGAGTTTGGGGCAAGGGGTGGAGGGGTGGGGCGGGCGGGGACCCGGTCTGAGACCCACAGATCTCTCTCGGATGCTGAATGGGACATCACTGCAGGGAGGGAAGTCTCGACAGAAACAGGCCACGCCCACGAGAGCAGGTTCCTGTTGTGAAGCCCTACAACATTCCGCGACCTTCAACTTGATGGGCCATCACCTTCTCTTAAAAAAAACCAAATTGACTTTATTTGTAGAGCAGTTTTAGGTTCACAGAAAAACAGCTGTGAAAAGTGACAGGACGTTTTATATTTTTATTTGACACAGAGAGACAGCGGGAGAGAGAACACAAGCAGGGGGAGAGGGAGAGGAAGAAGCAGGCTTCCCGCTGAGCAAGGAGACCGATAGCGGGATAGCGGGATAGCGGGGCTCGATCCCAGGACCCCGGGATCATGACCTGAGCCGAAGGCAGCCGCTTAACGACTGAGCCACCCAGGCGCCCCAGCAGGACCGTTCAAAAGTCTCCTCTTGGTCTGTCCTCCAGAGCAGCCGTTCATCCAAGCAGTCAACTGGTCAGTCAATTAGTTATTTTATACACATCCAATGAGGGCTTTCGACAGCAATTCTCAAACTTATTAAGAATTAAGAACTTGGGGCACCTGGGTGGCTCAGCTGTTAAGTGCCTGCCTTCCGCTCAGGTCATGATCTCAGGGTGCTGGGATCGAGCCCCGCATTGGGCTTCGCTGCTCGGAGGGAAGCCTGCTTCTCCTTTCTCCCACTCCCCCTGCTTGTGTTCTCTCTCGCGCTTTCTCTGTGTTAAATAAATGAAAATATTAAAAAAGAAAAAAAAATCAAGAACTTTATTAATGAGGCAGGTTCTGGGTCTCCCAACCAGAGATTGTGATTCAGGAGGCCTGGAGGGAGACCCCGGTTGTATGTTTTTTGATATTTTTGACACACTCTGCAGGAGATGTTGATATATTTGACACACCAAGCCCTAAACTGAGAAACCTAAGATCGGTGTAGCGTACAGGGCCAGAGGATCTGGTGGAAAGCGAGGAAGCGGTGAACGTAAAAACTCAAATCCACCCCCAGTCTCCCCCCAACAAAAACCCAAAACCCAAATCCCATTCCCCATCCCCACCTGAGAACTGATGACACAGCATATGGATCAATGTAAACTGAGGCAGTGGGGGATGACGGGCTCTGAAAATGTCAGAGAGGCTACTGATTAGAGTGCTCATGGTACTGAGATCCCTTCTAGAGCCACCAGCAAAAACACCGGAGTGAGGAGGAAACAAGCCAGGAAAATGTCCAATCATCACTTTTGTTGTGAGGCCTTGAGTAAGTTAAGCTTTCTGTGCCTCCATTTCCTCATCTGTAAAATGGGGCTCATGATGGTCCCTCCCAGTAGGCTTAAAAGAACACTACGTGTAAAGAGTTTAGAGCAGTCCCCCGTACCTAATAAGCACTAGGTAAATGAAAGTCGTCAACGTTAGCACAAAGAGGGGCCCCGACTGGCAGAGAAGAGTGAAGAGGACCAGAAGGAAGCCTTGAGCCGGGAGAAAGCAAGCGTCCTCTGGAAGATGCTTAGTGGCCACAGATAAGGAAATGCAGGATCAGGTTGGAAAGGTGAGGTGAGGGGTGGTGAATTATGGCCCCCGACATGATACACTGAAGTTCTAGCCCCCTAATACCTCAGAATGTGACTTTATTTGGAAATGGGTTGTTGCAGATACAATGAAGGTGGGGTTGTATGGGAGTAGAGGGGGCCCTTCATCCACTGTGACTAGTGTCCTTATAAGAGACACAGAGGGAAGACGGCCGATCGGAGTGACCCAGCTACAAGCTTTGGGATACCAGAAGATGAAAAAAAGAGGAAGAACCCTCCCCTACCATCTTTGGAGGGACGTGGCCTGCTGACACCTTTGTTTTAGACTTCTGGCCTCCGGAACTGTGAGAGTACATCTGTGTTTTAAGTCACTCGTCTGTGGTCCTTTGTAATGGCTGCCCTAGGCAACAAACAGAGGGGGCTTTTGGATTCCAGGTGACAAGCAGCAGCAGGGACCCACTGTGGGATCTTCCACAGGGCAATCGTTCTTGGTGGATAAACCAAAGAAACATGAAGATTCTTATCAAAACCTGCTCCCGGTTTTAACTCACTTTTTAAAAAGCCTTTGCTTATAAGTCCTTCGCCCCACCGTCAAAAAGGTTGGATGTCACGAAAGACAAAGAAAAATGAAGGAACTATGTCGGGTTAAAGGAAACCTACAGAGACATGACAACTCAATGTAACCCACAATCTGGGTCTTCGTTCTGGGTTGTTTTTGCTTTGTTTTGTTTGGGCTATAAAGCATATAACATTGGCACTACTGGGACGTATGAGAATGAAGTCCGTAGACACTAGCATTGTGTTGATGTTAATTGCCTGGTTTTTATCATTCTGTTGAGGTTATGTAAGAGAAGGCCTTATTTTAAGAGCACATACCGAACTATTTAGGAGTGAAGGGACATAGTGCCTGCAGCTTACATTCAAATAATGTATAAATATACTAGATAGACAGAATGATTAAGCAAATGGGATGGAATGTTAACGTCCGGGAAACCTGGATGAAGACTATATGAGGATCTTTTACACAATTCTTGCAACTTTTCCCTATGGAAATTGTCAAAATAAGAAGGTGTGGGAAAAGAAGTCTGTTGACTGATCCTCTGACTTTCCTACTGAAATTTCTCCAACACTCTGAAGTTTCTGGAGCCCAAATCTGGACATGGAGCTAATGACCAGAGAAAGAATTCTGAGAATTTGTGATTTCTTTTTTTTTTTCCAAAATTTTATTTATTTATTTCACAGAGAGAGAGATCACAAGTAGGCAGACAGAGGAGGGGGGAAGCAGGCTCCCTGCTGAGCAGAGAGCCCGATGCTGGGCTAGATCCCAAGACCCTGAGAACATGACCCGAGCCGAAGGCAGAGGCTTTAACCCATTGAGCCACCCAGGCGCCCTAGAACTTGTGATTTCTACATGTTGGGATTCTACTTATGCCCTTGGTGATTATGGACTATTAAAATGTGGTTAATTAATGTGGAATTCTCTACAATACAATACAAGTTATTTGCAGAAATCCTTTTCTCATTCACAGTATTACCTGGGACTAGAAGGAGTCACACATACGTAATCCAGGCTTCTACCAGATTGATTATATCCTCATTAACATCCCAAGACAGATGAATGCAGGCTCTTTTGAAACACATTTGGAAACGGGAATCTCACCCTCTCTCATCGCCCATTTCATTATTGGTCAGTTCTGAGCACTAGGCAATTTCTCAACCTACTGAGCTGGAACCTCCCTTCCTGACACAGGATGACATACAAGTTCCGGTATGTCACTGTCCTTCTATGATGTAAATGCAATATTTATTCCAAGTCCAGCCTGATAACCAGAGGGCAGAGGGTGCTCTGCTGGGCATTCTGTTCACGTAGCCTCAAATGGAATTAGGCTTTTTCAAAACTAAATTACACAGTTGACTCATAATTAACTTAGACTCCACTCCAACCACAGTTTTCTCCTGTGAACCACGGGTAACAGCTATTGGTTATCGCCGTCCAACATCACATTATGTATCTGAATGTGCTCGGGATCAGGTTCTGCCACGAGCATGTCAATTTCATAAAGGCAGGGGCTTCCTCTTGTTCCGACTCCCCAGCATCCAGGGCAAGTCCAGGCCCACCACAGACATTCATTTCTTTTTAAAGGTTTATGTATTCATTTTGGGGGGTGCAGAGGGAGGGGAAGAGAGAATCCTAAGCAGACTCCACGCTCTGTGCAGAGTCCAACACAGGGCTGGATCTCACGACCCCAAGATCACAACCCAAGCCGAAACCTAGAATCAACTGACTGCCCCACCCAGGCGCCACCCCCATCACAGACATTCAGTAAATATATGCTGAATAAGTGAATTCAGCATATCTACAAGATATAAGCCATTTATCGTTTATTTTGTACTTGCATAATTTATTTAAAATTCACGCCCCGTCTGCCAACAAGAGGAATGTGAGGCGACTTGCTTTGCAGAGGACTTTTAACTTCAGGGCAAACTTTGTTCTTGTTGGCATTTACATTTTTTTAAATTTACACCCTTGAGATCCCTGGCTCTCTCAACCAACATATCCGCTGTCCCTCCAAGTGTCAAGCCATTCATTCAAGAATGACCCTCTGCGACTGGTCTCCTGGCTATTCCTCAACACTCCAGGAAGGTTCTAGTCCTAGGACCTTTGTTTTGGCTGTTCCTTCCCTCTGCTGCGTGTCCCCGGGCCCCAGCCGCATCGCCAACTCCGCAGCTTCAAATCACCATTCAAGCACCATTCAAAACTGAATTACACAGTTGACTCATAATTAACTTAGACTCAACTCCAACCTTCTCAATATACCTGACACTGGTCATCCTACTGAAAACTGTAAGATGTCACCCTTGCCAGTGCCATCCCCTTGTCCAGTTCTATATTTTTTGTCTTTTTTTTTTAAGTGTATTTATTTTTTTTAAAGATTTTATTTATTTATTTGACACAGAGAGAGAGATCACAAGTAGGCAGAGAGGCAGGCAGAGAGAGAGGGGGAAGCAGGTTCCCTGCTGAGCGGAGAGCCCGATGTGGGGCTCGATCCCAGGACCCTGGGACCTGACCTGAGCCAAAGGCAGAGGCTCCAACCCACTGAGCCACCCAGGCGCCCCTGTATTTTTTGTCTTGTCAGTAGTTCTTATTACCTTTTAATGAATGTTAGGACTTTGCTTATTTTTTGTGCATATTCCTTGCGGTCTGCCCTACTACTCCTACCCCTTCCTATACAAGGGAAAGATTTTTTTGCCTGTTTGGTTCACTGATGTATCCCAGGTGCACAGAACAATGCCTGGCACGTAAGAGATACTAAGTATTTGGTGAATGAATGAATAGACAACTTTCTTCAGACCCAGGAATTTATACAACACCAAGATGGAACAGACCTCCCTTCCTGCAGAATGGCACCAATCTATGAATCAGCTCCCTCCATGTACAGTTTTTCAATCAGTAAAACAAAATAAAACAAGACCCCCTTAATAACCCTCTTTCAGGGCACCTGGCTGGCTCAGTTAGAAAAGCATGGAACTCTTGATCTCAGGGTTGTGAGTTTGAGCCCCATGTTGGGGGCAGAGATTACTTACATAAATAAATACACTTTAAAACTATCTTTTAAAAGTAACCCTATTTGGGGGCACCTGGGTGGCTCAATGGGTTAAAGCCTCTGCCTTCGGCTCAGGTCATGATCCCAGGGTCCTGCGATCGAGCCCCTCGAGCCCCGCATCGCATCGGGCTCTCTGCTCAGCGGGGAGCCTGCTTCCCCCTCTCTCTCTGCCTGCCTCTCTGCATCCTTGTGATCTCTCTGTTTGTCAAATAAATAAATAAAATCTTTAAAAAAATATTAGTTATTGCTAGTACGATTCTTGGCTCCAGAGTTCATGCTCTTTTCACTGCAATAGGTTGACCTGGTCAGTGGGCAAAGGAGAGGGGTTAATGCTAAGTGATGGACGTGTCTGGTGAATGAATGGAATCACAGGGGAGATGTCATTCGAAGGGGCCTGGACCAAGCAGCAGTTCACTAGGTGCAGGGCAGGGGCATGCCTTGGAGCAGGAAAGGGGCTAGCTTGGTTCCTGGCCCAGGCCCTGACTCTCCTGCTCGGTGGCCTGCCCCTCTCTGGGAGCTCTCTGCCTCTGTTCCCCACTGCGGCCTTCCGGTTCTCCCGCCCCCTCTGCCGTGGGTCCCTTGGCTCAGCTGTTTCCTTAATCAGGGCCCCACAGCCTCTGCGGCAGGGAGTGGGAGCCCCTGCCCCTGGGACGCCCCTGATAAACAGCTGGAGCCCTTGGTCTCAGAATCTGTCATCTCCAAAGGAAAAGCAGAAACAAACCACCAGAGCTGGGGGCGGGGGGGGGGGCGGTTGATAATAAGTCACATTGCAACTGGGGGCCCCTCCGGCCTCTGCTTCTGGGGCCTCCTGCTTGCTGTTCAGGACCCAGAGCACCAGCGTCTTCCCCCCACAAAGCCTTCCTTGACTGAGCCCTCGCCCCTCCACCCCTTGCAAGCTTCCATGGCACGCAGCACAGAACCCGTCCTGCCGTTTATTACATTAAGTGGAAACTGTGCAGGCCTTGGGGTCTCAACCAGCCTGGGAGTTCCAGAAGGCAGGCGTATTGTCTCATGGGCCTAGCACAAAGCTTAGGAAACGCGGAGAAAATCCTGCAAACAATTAAGTAAAATATGGGAGGAATACTACGCAGGCGTTGGAAAATATATGCATTGACAGAAAAGTCTTTTTGTTAAAATGTTAAAGCCTTTTTGTTAAAAGATAGAGAAATCAAAGCCTGGGAATTTTTTTCTTTTTCCAAAATAATTAGCATTTTATATTTTAGCCATGAGATGTTCACTTGAGAGGCAAGTTTCATTGGACTTGAGAGATCTAAGGATAATGCACCTTTCCTTTAGTTTTGTAGATGCAAAACAAACTAAAAACAGCATCTCCCACTCCTTTTAAAATATTTATATATATTTTAAGATTTTATTTATTCACTTGAGAGAGAAAGTATAAGCAGGGGGAGCAGCAAAGGGAAAAGGAGAAGCAGACTCTGATGAGCAGGGAGCCTGACAAGGGGCTCGATCCCAGGACCCTGAGATCACAACCTGAGCCGAAGGTAGTCACTCAACCGACTGAGCCACCCTGGTGCCCTTAAAAATATTTTAACTCAAGGGGTGCCTCACTGGCTCAGTCCATAGAATGTGTGAGTTTTAATCTTGGGGTTGTGAGTTCAAGCCCCACATTGGGCACAGAGATTACTTAAAAAAAAATGCTTTAGGGGCACCTGGGTGGCTCAGTTGGTTAAGCCTCTGCCTTCGGCTCAGGTCATGATCTCAGGGTCCTGGGATCGAGCCCCACATCGGGCTCTCTGCTCAGCGGGGCGTCTGCTTCTCTCCCTTTCCCTCTGCCCCTACCCCTAGCCCCACTCATCTGCTCAATCTCTCTCAAATAAATTCTTTAACGATTTTTTTTTAATTTATGGGATGGGGTGGCTGGGTGATGGACACTGGGGAGGGTATGTGCTACGGTGAGTGCTGTGAATTGTGTAAGACTAATGAATCACAGACCTGGACCCCTGAAGCAGAGAATACGTTACATGTTAATTAAAGAATACTTTAGATATTAAATGTTAAGGTTTTAAAGTCATTTTGATTAGTCAGTGAGATAGTTCTGTCATGTTCTAAAACGTACAGGTTAGATTTCCAGGCAGTGGCTAAGTTGCAGTGTAACTAGACCACGTGTTACCAGTATGGATTTGTTTTGTATAATGTCAGATATTTAAGTATATTTACAGAATATAAAAAAAAAAAGTTATGTAAAAAAAGAGAAATGCAACCCCGGGCATGCAAAATGGCCCTAATTTTGTAAAAATAAAAATGATAGCACATAAACAATATTATCTGGCCTGATTTTAAAAGGACACACCTATGAGTGTATGTGCACAGGAAAAAATGGTTCAGAAGGACACATATCAACTCCTACCACTGATGTCTCCCAGGGGATGGGACTTGGAGGGCAGGGTGCAATTGCACTTTCACCTCTTCTTCCTGTCTATAATCTGTTTTTAAAATGATAAAGCTTGTTTTACTTTTATAATTTATCATTAATTTAATACATGCAAGAATGAAATATAAAAATTAACTATGTAAAGAGCTGCTTAGGGCGCCTGGGTGGCTCAGTCGGCTGAGTGTCTGCCTTCGGCTCAGGTCATGATCCCAGGCTCCTGGGATCAAGTCCCGCATTGGGTTCCCTGATCAGCGGAGAGCCTGCTTCTCCCTCTCCCTCTCCCTGCCACTCTGCCTACTTGTACTCTCTCTCCATCTCTCTGTCAAATAAATAAATAAAATAAAATAAAATAAGATAAGATAAGATAAAAAGAGCCGTTTACATAACTGCAGGACAATTATTTAAATAACAAAGCTATAAGACCAAAAAGAAACACACAGAATGTAAACCAAGGCTCTCTTTGGGGGGCAAGAACTACAAACACTTTCTCTAACTTTTCCAGTTTCTCTCTATCGTCCAACTTTCCTATACTGAGCAAGCATTCATTTTATGATTGTTGCAAAACTCTAAAAATAAAGGCTGAGTGAACCAATGAATATACGAATGAACGCATGACTTTCCCAAGCCCACGTGTGTCCCAACAGTGTCCACGTGTGACCCAACAGGCAGGAGATTCGTAGCTGTCACTCTGTCACTCTGTCACCCACTCTGCTTTGCTCTGTGGGTTAGGCCCTCAGTTGGACCCTGCCCCAGGTGTGGATGGTTCGAGCCTCCGGCCACAGTGCCCTCCCCAGATCCGAGACCTGCGCGGCACTGGGGGCAGGAGCAAAAACGGCCTCTGGTCAAGACGGTCACGGCGCCAGCTACACTCTGGCCTCTGCCTTCCAATGTCCCCAGCTACCCCCATTCACCTCCAGAGACTGCTCAGCTCTCCCCGAATCCTCTCCTCCCCGCCAGGATTCCCGACTTGCCCTTGCTTCAGAAGGCCCACAACATCCAGTCTGTCCTCCAAGACTTCATACATGCAGTCTTTCGTTGTCTCCCCTCACTCATTTGTTGGACCCGCGTGTACTGAAAGAGTATCATACGCAGTGATGGGCACTGCTGGAGGACAAGCCCGGGGGGCCCCTGAGGGGTAGGGCGCAGAATGGTCATCCTGCATACAGGCCAAATTAAAGGGGTGGAAGGCGACCAGGAAGCAGAGCTTGTCCTCTAGAAAGGATGAGAAGCTGCACCCACACATTGTATCCACCAGGACGAGCTACCCAGGAGCCGGGCTACATGGGCAGGAGCAGCTAGGTGGATTTATTTTTTTTCCCCCTAAAGATTTTATTTATTTATTTGTTGGAGAGAAAGAGAGAGAGTGCGTTCACACAAGCAGGGGGAGGGGCAGGCAGAGGGAGAAGCAGGCTCCTGATGCAGGACTCGAACCCAGGAACCTGGGATCATGACCTGAGCCAAAGGCAGACGCTTAACCGACTGAGTCACCAGGCACCCCAACAGCCAAGTGGGATTAAATGGAGCCTTGAAGAACGGCCACATCTGGACAGGGTAGACGGGAGGAGCGTAAGGGGTGTTGGAGGAAGGGAGGACGGCAAGAGCAAAGTGATGGAAGCAGGACAACCCAGGATGGGTCAGGCACTCTCAGTGACAGGAACTAAGTTATAAAGGTTGATCATGGGCCCAGGGGCTAGAAAGGTGGGCTGAGCCGAGACGCTAGGAGAACCAGAGCACCGCATAGGCTGAATTTGATTTCACAGGCCCTGGGAAGGCTCTGCTGGTCTTTGAGCAGTGGTGCTGGGGAAATGCACAGCGATCCAGGTCGGTGCTCCTGAGGATCTGGGGCAGGGAGGCAGCCACAGGAGTAGGGAGGAGGCGCAGAGAGGAAACCGCAAACCTTGTTCCCATGTGCGCAGGGTGTCCTTACGGGAAGAAACTGACACGCACTGAGTGCTGACCACGAGCCCATCACTATTCTACCCGCTCCAACCCTCCAAACAGTCCTGTGAGATGAGATCGCCTGACCCCACGGATCAGCTTGCCCAGGGTCATCTTGCTAATAAGCACTCCTCTCAGCAATCTGAATATACATAGGCCAAAGCACCCGCTCTCCATCTCACTTTCTTTTATAGGTGCCTTTTCTATTCACCAGCATCTAGCACCGTGGGGGTTCGGGACGCACTAGGATGAGTGGGTGAAGAAATGAAGGAACAAATGATCGGATCCCAGGGTGGCCAAGAAAGCTTCTCGGCACATATAAAAAGGGTGGAGGTGGGGAAGAGATGTAAGGGTAAATGGAAAATAAAACAATCGTTTTGTTACCACTTCCTCTGGGGCTGGGTCTCGGTTTTCAACAGTGTGCAGCAGGCACACACGGTCTGGCACACGCACAGACACGTAAAGAGCTATTTATTTACTTCCTTTGTGAGGGGTAAATAAAGATCGGGTCAAAACAGGCACCCCCAAACTGCCAGGGGGGTCTTCCCCAGGTGTTGATGCAGCACTTGGCTGAGAAAAGTCACAGGTGGCCGCCCACTCATGTCACCCTACCTCCCTTTATGCATGTGTGGGTCTCGTTTGCCAGCGAGGCCTCACGTGCAGCGGGAAAGTAGGGGTGGGGGTGGGGGGAGGAGGGGAGGGCAAGGCTTCCTCTCTCCTCCTCCAGTGCAGGCCTGGGAAGCCAAAGGCACCCACCCGCCCACAAGAGTCAGCAGCGGTATGGCATGGATACTGCCCCAATAGCAGGTGTAGGGGTGCGGGGCCACGGGGGGCCCGCTGGGCCAGGCAATCAACCCTTAGAAGGGGCTTTAAGGTTGCAGGGAGTTGCTGACCGCCGGGCAGCGGGTACCCACCAACCCAGACAGCGGTAGAGTTGACCCTCGTTATTTGTGGATTTTGTATCTGCAAATTTGCCTACGGACTAAAATTTGTTTGCAGCTCTAAAATCAATACACAGGCCACCTTCACGGCCATTTGTGGACACGCGGAGAGCCGTGAAAAAACCTGTGTCACCTGAAGCTCCTGCTTGTAGTTGAGGTCACCCAAGGCCACTCTGCCTTCTTGTGTCAGCTCCCACGCTGTAAGAAGTCTAGTTAGTGCCATCTTTTCCACATTTTTTGCCCTTTTGTTGGTTTCACTGTGTAAAATGGCCCCTGAGCATAGGGCTGATGTACCGTCTAAAGATTCCAAGCCCGAGAAGGCTGTGATGTGTCAGAGAAAACACGTGGGTTGGATAAACTGTGTTCAGGCACGAATTATAGTGCCGCTGGCCATGAGTTCGATGTTAATGAATCAACAATATATTTTAAGTAAGTTGTCTTTAAACAGAAACACACATAAAACAAGGGATTCTAGCAATCCGTTGATGAAAACATTGTGACCAGGGGCTCGAAGGAACCTGACCTTGTATTCTCCTCGGAGCCATGGCCCAGTATTCACTAAATCAGGATTCGCGGCAACTTTATAGAACCAACTACCGTGAATAATGAGAATCGACTATATTTCAATACTATAATAATTGGGCAGCCGTATCTCTGGGTACCTGTAAGATGCTAGTTGACATCTCCTCTATCCACCACCCACCATCAACCAAACACCTGCTACATACAAAAGCCTACACTAAAAGCCAAAAATACGGAGTGCGGACAGGGCCACTGCCCTCCCACTGACCACAGAGATAGGGGTGTGTGACTCAGAGGGTTTTATTTATTTAATTGGACTAGATCCCTGGGTTTATTTATTTTTTAAAGATTTTGTTTATTTGAAAACAAAGATTTTATTTATTTGGTTCAGAGAGAAAGAGAGAGTGCGCGCTCTCCTGTGCACACAAGTGGGGGGAAGGGCAGAGGGAGAGGGAGAGAGAGAATCACAAGCAGACTCTGGTGGGGCTCGATCCCACGACCCTGAGATCACACTTGAGCCGAAATCAAGAGGCGGATGCTTAACCGACCGAGCCACCCAGGCACCCTGTGGATTCCCCCGGGTTTATATACCAGTGTTGGGGCCCAAACCTTCTGCCAGTATTTTCATCATAACACCAAACACCTGGATAAATAATAGCTGAACCCTCACTATGGGTCAGGTAGCGCTGTATAGACGAGCCAGCCAGGTGCCCCCGTCAGGCACTGTTCTAAGTACTATGTGTACAGGAAGCCCCCTAAGGATCCCGTGGGGTGGGTACTAGTGTTAACCTCATCACACAGCTAGGGATGCTGAGGCACACAAAAACTCACCCAGACTACACAGTCACTGGGTAGTAGAGACAGAGGGGTGACAAGAAAGGCCAGCAGACAGACTGCATCCTGGGAGGATCTCAGCCCTCCCTCTGATGAAGAGGAGTCCCTCTCCTCTGCCGCGCCACTGGCATTGTTCCATAGCAAGAGACTAAGAAGTGACACCGGGAGGCTCCTCAGAGGTCCTGACAGGAGTGAGCGGGGCCTGAACTAGGCCAGGCCTCAGGGAAGAAAGTGAGAGAGGGCAACCCACGCAGGCAGGCAGAGGGTCTGGGACAGGCCCTGACAGGAAACAAGGAGCCAGGGAAGCTCTCTGAGGAGGTGACGCCATGGTGCCTCTCCTTCTGGGCAAGTTGGGGGAACCACAAGGTCAAGAGGGGCCCGGAGCCTTAGAGGCCAAAGGCCCCACAGAGGAAGTGTCCCCACACAGATTTCCGCTTCTCACACTACCCCCTTTCCTGGAGCAAAGCAATGCAGTTGGAGAGCTGGAGTCACAAGGCCCCATTTGGAAGGGATCCCACCCAAACCGGAGCACTGGAGGAATGGCCGGGGTTGGAGGAAGGGAATGAGAGATCTCTCCCCTCAGCTCAGATGAGAAGTCACAAACCTCAACGACTGAGAAAACCCAGATTCCACACTGGTATGTGAGAGAGAAGTGAAACCGCAACTCCAATGCTGCTCACCCCCTCCCCACGGGTACCCCCATCCCCTGCCCCAGCCCACAGCGCGCCCTGCTGCTCCAAGATGGCAGACACCCAGCTCCAAGGGGAGGGCCTGCCCCTCTCCTGGGCTTCCTTTGGGCCGCTGGAGCCCTGAGCCACAAAGCTGGCTCTCATAGAGCTGTGAGAGCCTAGCAGGGACCAGGGAAAACTGAGGGCTTATCAGCTCCGTGAGGTAAGGGACTGTGTCTGCCTTGTTCTCTTCTCTTTTGCCCTCACTGAGCACAGCGCCAGGTGTAGCTATGGTAGGCGCTCAGTGAACAGACATGGAGTGGGAGGGTGGGTGGACGAGCAAGTGCTGGACCCAGAAGACTGCCTGCTGGCATCGAGCCACCAGGAGTTCCACAGGATTTTTGACAAAGCTTGACTCTGCTCGCTTTCCATCTGTCTCAGAGACTAAGACTGGCCCCGAGAGCTCTGGAACTCTGTATCTTTCAGCCTCTCGATGTCTCCATTTCCTGGTGCTCGAGATAATTATTACCTCACCGAAGTGTGAGGATATGACCCTTCTCTGTGCCTTCCAAGAGCAGAAGGGCCCCCCCCTCCAGAGGGGTGAATATGGTGCTCTTCAACGAAGCTCCCCCTGATCCTATCGGGCTAATGGGACCAGGGCTCCCTGAGGACTTCCAAGAGGCTTCCGGTCAGGGCAAGAGAGACTCGAACCCTCTACCTTGGACCAGAGATGAGGCAGTCCAGCAGACAGCACACTTGTCAAGGGCTGCCAGCCCCTCTGCCTTACGCCTCACCCAGACAGAAGTCCCTCTGAGAACATTTTTCTTAGAGGCTCCCACAGACTGCCAGCCTCACCATGTGACATCAGCTCACTTGGCCCCTGCCCTTCTTGATCCGCTGACAAACATCAGTAACCGCTGCCCCTCCCCCCAGAATCCAATTCCCGTTTCTGTACCTTCCATACCAGGAGCCCCAGCATATACGATTCCCAAACTCTCTTGCGGCTCAGTGTGGCAGGTGACCAACTTTTGGCCACAGGGATAGGTGCTCTGTCCGTTTAGCTCATGTCCAGAAAAGGAAAGGCAGTGCCTCTCTTTTTCCTTTTCTTCCAACTGGCAAGGTCTTGGACCCTGGGCCCAGGAGACATGGCAGGGCGCTGTCTTCAACGTCCCAGGGTGTGGAGAAGCGACATCATGGGAGGGGCTTGGATCCTTAACACTGTCAAAGGTTCAGATCCCCCACTCAGACTTTCCATTTGTTGTTTCAGCCCCTGGTTTTGGGGAGGGTCTCTGTTTATAGCAGTCTAACCCCCCCTGCCAATGCCTATCCCAGTCCATCTTCGGTGCCAGAATGCCAATCGGTACAAGGTGCGTGAGGGGCCTTCTTCCTCATGTGTTCAGCTCCAGTCACCTAGCTCCATGACGTCTGCTTTCCCAAGGGCCAGGGAGGGCCTTCCAGGAGACTCCCCCCTGACCCCTCACCCAATTCTCGCAAAATGGAGGCAGGAGGTAAACGTCTCCCTCCCTCAGAATACACACCGATTCTTCCCTCAAACTGACCATTTCTCAAGCTATTCATCGACTTTGTGAGAACACGCTCTTCCACGCTCAGGGAACCACCTCACCTTGTCAGGCCAGCCCCGTCCCATGGGGTAGATGGTGAGGGGGAGCTGGAAATGCCGGGCTTCAATCTGGGCCCACGTCTCCTCTTTCCCGCTTATCAGCCTCGTAACTCTGGACCATTTCTTAGCCCCTCTTGCCTCAGTGGGATGATAATCATTGTTTACAGGTCTGTAGAGGGAATTCAAGGTTATACAGTTGTCAAGTCCCTGGCGGCGTGCCCGGCACATAGTAGGTGCTCACTAAGCCGTGGCTGTTGTTATCATGGAGGTAAGTACAGGACTACTGAGGGCACAGCTGGCCCCTGCGAGGGCTGGTGGGAAAGGGAAGGGGGGAGCAAGGGAGGGGAGAGGCAGCGTGGAAGGTGAGAGCAAGGCAGAACAGGGAGAGGGCGGAGGGCACAGCTGTGCTGTCTATCAGCGGCCTCCAGCTCACGCTGTCCCTGCACCCATCTCACCCATCTCCGCCCAGCACTTCTGCCTGGGTTGGCCACCCTCACCGCCGCTACCATTGTCCCCACACTGTCAGCTGCTGTGTCTTGCCTCATCTTCCTTCCTGCCCCTGATAGGGCAGAAAAAGGGGACGGGAAGCAGCTGCCTTGCCCAGCAACCTCCCTACCCTATGGGCTGGTCCGGCAGGAGGCGGGTGGTTGAGAGCCCGGGCTTTGCTGACAGACAGGCTGGGTTCCTTCCCCCCCCGCTCTGGTCCTTAAGAGCTGGTGACCTCAGCAAGTTATGTGGCTTGTCTAATCCCTCAATTTCCTTGTCTGCACAATAGGATAATCCGGCCGCTGAGAGGAAGGCATGAGACCACGCATGGCGAGCGCCTGGCACAGCGCCTGGCAGGCGGCAAGGGGCTGATATACGTTAGCTACATCGAGGCTGCCTTCGTGGGCACGTGACCTATGCAGTCACACAGAGCCCCATGCTCAGAAGGGCCCCCCACTCAGTTTAATGCTCTACTGTCACCATCTTGAAAGTCTAGATACTTTTTTTTTTTTTTAAAGTAAGCACTATGCCCAACATGGGGCTCAAACTCATGACCCCAAGGTCAAGTTGCATGCTCTACCAACTGAGCGAGTCAGCGTCCCAAAAAGTCTTAATAAGTTTTGAACAAGGTGCTCTGCTAATTCTGTAGTCAGTCCTGGCTATTACAGCGTCTATTTACTGAGTTTGCTGGCTGGCGGGGGTGGGGGTGGGGGGTGGGAGAAGTGGGGAGAGTGGGCAGCTCTGGAAGGGAGGAGAGGCCCAGCAGTCTGCTTGCTGGAGATGTGGGGCTCTAGAGGGCCCTGGGGACTCAGGGGGGACATTTAAGTACAGCAATTTCAGACTGCCAGGTCGCCAGCAGTGGGACCGAGAGGGGAGTGAGGCCCCCATACACACCCTCACTGGGCCTCGGGGCAGATGCCAGTGCCCTGTCCTCAGACAGCCAGACCAACGGGCAGCCTCTGGACCCCCTTCCTCTTTCAGCCATCCCCCCACCAAGGGGGAAGATGCCCAACAACACACCTCAGGGCGCACTCTCACGCCCCACCCCTGGCTTTGATACCCTATGCCCGGGTCAGAGGCCGTGTACAAGCTCAGGCGCCTGGGAGTTATGGCCAGAAGCTCTCCAGGTTTGGGCTGTGCTGGGAACACAGTCCTATGTGATGGGAGCCACCAGGTCCCACTGAGTCCTGCTGTGTGGGCCAGGACTGGTATGGGAGTAACAGAAAGGTCCGGGTTAATTACTACTCTGGGGGGCCCAAGGCATCAGTCCAGCCCCGGGAAATAGAAAATATCTGCTCCTTCTATCTTATCCATTTAAAATCCCAGGTTAGGGGCGCCTGGGTGGCTCAGCGGGTTAAAGCCTCTGCCTTTGGCTCAGGTCATGATCGCAGGGTCCTGGGATCGAGCCCCGCATCGGGCTCTCTGTTCAGCGGGGAGCCTGCTTCCCCCTTTCTCTCTGCCTACTTGTGATCTCTCTCTCTGTCAAATAAATAAATAAAATCTTTTTAAAAAATAAAATAAATAAAACAAAATCCCAGGTTAGCAGGGTGCCTGGGTGGCTTAGTTGGTTGGGCGCCTGCTTTTAGCACAGGTCACGATCTCAGGGTCCTGAGATGGAGCCCTGTGTCAGGCTCCCTGCTCAGGAGAAAGCCTGCTTCTTTCTTTCTTTCTTTTTTAAGATTTTATTTATATATTTAACACAGAGAGAGAGATCACAAGTATGCAGAGAGGCAGGCAGAGAGAGAGGGGGAAGCAAGGTCCCCGCTGAGCAGAGAGCCCGATGCGTGGCTTGATCCCAGGACCCTGCGATCATGACCTGAGCCAAAGGCAGAGGCTTAACCCACTGAGCCACCCAGGCGCCGGAGAGCCTGCTTCTTTCTCTCCCTCTGCCTGCTACTCTGCTTACTTGTGCTCTCTATCTCTCTGTCAAATAAATAAATAAAATCTTTTTAAAAATTTAAAAAATAAAATAAAATTCAAGGTTAGCAGGACGCCTGGTTGGCTCAGTCAGTTGGGCGTCTGCCTTTGGTTCCACTCTTGATCTCTGCCTGGGATGGGGTCCCACGTTGGTCTTCCTGCTCAGCAGGGAGTCTGCTTCTCTCTCTCTCTTTCTCTCTCTGCCCCTCCCACCACTCATTCTCTCTCTCTCAAATAAATAAAATCTTTAAAAATAAGAACTAAATAAATAAGATTCCAGGTTAGCATGTTTGGAAAGTTGTCTGGGGTGTCTGAGGCAGGGCCTTGAACTCTCAAGAGACTTGGAGGCTCGCAGGGGCTCCCCTAAGCATTATGGTAAAAGAATGGCCTCCCAGAGTGGCCATAAACCACCTAGGGAGGCACCGCTTATACCTGCTGCCTACCTCCCCCACTGGACTGTGAGATCCCAGAGGGCCGGGCCCACCCACGGTGAGGGCGGACCAGATGTCCGCAGACCTGGCCATTAGGACCCCTGCACACCCTCCTCCCCACCCACCCACACCGCGCCCCAGTCCTGCCTCAGCTTCCCCAGACTTCCCCTCCTCTGTGCCTGGGCCCACGTGTGAGTCTGAGGGTGGCCGAGCCTGGCAGGTGGAGCTGGGCCCTGGATGAGGCCCCCTCAGCATCCGCCTCCGGCCACCTGTCCCGAGTACTCAGTCCCTTCCAGACAGCTGGGCACCAGCCCCGGAGCCTCTGGTTGAGGGGAGGGGGGGCGGTGTGGGAAGGTTCCGAGGCAGCCAAGCCAAGGCTGAGGGGAGGCCCTCCTAGCTGATGGGGATGCTGAGTGTGCACACGTGGGGGCGGGGTGGGGTGGGGGAAAGCCGGGGAGAAGTGGGATCAGAGAATGGAATGTGGAGTTCATTCTCCTGGGGGCACAGCTGTTTATTTTGATCTTCCCAGTCAGCTGTTGCATGTTCCTTATCTTGGGGCTCAGTCCAGACTCCACCTCCTTCGCTGTTGCTGAGCAGGGGAAGGCAGATATTGCGGGCTACAGTCCTGCTCCCTGTGCTCCCCACCTTGGGCTCCCGCTGCTCCAAGCTGCTAAAATGGACGAGGAGAAATCAGGCACGACCCCCCCAAAGAAACGCCAGCCCCACCTGTCAGATCCGCTCTGTGCCCATCGATGGGTAACTGGGGCTCGAGAGTGCGTCGTCCGAGGTTAAGACCCAGCCCCAAAGGCCATGACAGCCGAGGTGGCCACCCCAGAGGGGCCTGGGTATTTCGGTGCTGTTGGCCCACAGGACCGGAAGGGTCAGCATACGGTGCTAGATTAGTCAGGAACATGAGGCAGCGGTCCCTCCCTGGGCCACGGGGGGATCTCCTGGGGGCACGCATACCAGATGCCTCATGCCAACTCTTTACCTGGCCTCTACTCTCCCTGACGAGAGACTGTGGAAATCAGACGGATGTTCTATACACTTACAGAAACACGACTCAAGACTGTCACATTGTTCATGGCATTACAGAACCGGAATATTTGGGGGAAAAAGTAAGAAAAAAGTCATGCGTAGTTCTACAGCCCCAAAAAACCACCACTGCTAACATTCTGGTATATTTTCTTCCAATCTCTTCTGTGTGTGTGTGTAAAATATATAGTTGCAATATGTTGGGTGTACAATCCTGCTTTCCGTCACATGATTGTATAATTAATTTTTGTGGTATCACATATTTTTGCAATTGACTTTTTAAAGAAGATTTATTTATTTATTTTCGAGAGAGAAAGAGAGAGACTGTGCATGGAGGGGAGGGGCAGAGGGAGAAAGAGAGAGCAACTTAAACAGACTCCGTGCTGAGCACAGAGCCCACCGTGGGGCTCGAAATCGCGACCCTGAGATCACGACCTGGGTGGAAACCAAGAGTTAGGCATTTAACTAACTGCACCACCCAGGTGCCCCTGCCGTTGACTTTTTTTTTTTTTTCAGATTTTATTTACTTATCTGACAGAGAGAGAGAGAGATCACAAGTAGTCAGAGAGCCAGGCGGGGCGGGGGGGTGGGAAGCAGGCTCTCCACTGAGCAGAGAGCCCAATGTGGGGCTCGATCTCACGACCCTGAGATCATGACTAAGCTGAAAGCAGAGGCTCCGACCCACTAAGTCACCCAGTCGCCCCTGCAGTTGACATTTTTTTTTAAGATTTTATTTATTTATTTGAGAGACAGAGAAAGTGAGAGTGAGCATGAGAGGAGAGAAGGTCAGAGGAAGAAGCAGACTCCCCACGGAGCTGGGAGCCCGACGTGGGACTCGATCCCGGAACTCAAGGATCATGACCTGAGCCGAAGGCAGTTGCTCAACGAACTGAGCCACCCAGGCGCCCCTGCAGTTGACATTTTTAATGGCTATCTAATATTTTCTTTACTAGACATACCATATTTTGCTTACTCATGCTCTATTGTGAGGCAAACTGCTTTCTGAAGGGAGAGTTTACCATGTGACAAGGCCACCAGCAGGGCAAGAACACGTCCAGTTAGGTCCACTGTTGTGCAAGGATACACTCACTGTTAGACATTGTTTTGTTTGTTTATTTGTTTGTTAAGATTTTATTTATTTGAGAGACAGAGAGCACGAGCAGGGGTGTGAGGCAGAGAGAGAAGGAGAAGCAGGATCTCCCCTGAGCAGGAGCCCAATGCGAGGCTCAGTCCCAGGACTCCGGGGTCATGACCTGAGCTGAAGACAGACACTTAACCAACTGAGCCTCCCAGGCATCTTTTTAGGTGCAAAGCCAGGATACTTTTTGAAGACTTCTCTTGTGGCTGTCAAGCATCCAGTCTTCTTTCCTACAGCACTGCCACTTCTTTTGGGGGGAGAGTCGTCTTCCCTAGTGCAAATCGGGGAGCCAGCCTGGCTACCTGCACCACAGACATGGGTGCGGCCGGCCCCTCCATTCCTACCACGCCTGGCCGGGCAGGCCGGCCAGGCAGAGGCAACCGCTCAGCTCCTGGAATCTTCCTGCAGGGCCCTCTGCCTGACCCTCAGGCACTTTATCAGTTTCTGTCCATTTCCAAACCTAGTCTTCCAGCTTTTTTGGCAAGTCTGAGTTCCCAACTTTCTTCCAGTAAATTCCTTTTGCCTCATATTGGACAATCTATTTCTGTTGCAAACAGAACTTTGAAACTACTAAGGGATACCTCACCCACTTAAAGAGTTTTTCCAATTTCAAGTCAGGACGCTTTACTGCGTGTTCAAGTCATGAAGCTCACGACCAGCATTTAAAAAATAAATGAGGGGCACCTTGGTGGCTCAGTGGGTTAAAGCCTCTGCCTTCGGCTCAGGTTGTGGTTTCAGGGTCCTGGGATCAAGCCCTGTTATCGGGCTCTCTGCTCTGTGGGGAGCCTGCTTCCCCCCGCCCCCCTGCCTGCTTGTGATCTCTCTCTCTCTCTGTGTCAAATTAATTAATTAATTAATTAATTAATTAATTAATTAAATGAAACAGCAGGGTAAAAGAAAATATCAGAAGCACATTATCTGAAGTAAGGGTAAGTACTGCTTCGTGAAACTTGTTTAATATACACACACGTGTCTGTGTGTGTGTGCATATATATAAAACGGGTTAAAATAAAAACCTTTCTAGTTTTGAAAAACATTGCCCTAATTGAACTTGAGTTACTTAAGAACAATGGAGCAATCTCTCCTAGATGTTTTCATGTTTCTCCCCACATCTTTAGAACCCAGGAAAGTAGACTTCCTTGCCAACAGCGTAGTATATTTCAAGGTCCACCCACTATTTTCTCTCTCTTTATAGCTTGACATCTCCTCCCACTCTTCTTTACTCAGTAATACTTAACAATAATGGACATATTTTCCTCCTGGTCTTTGCGTTTCTCTTAATGGTACCCCAATTCTGCCAGCCACATAGGCTGAAACATTCTGGGGTAGTCCTGCCTACTCTCATTCATTCATTCATTCATTCACTGCGGGCACCCACGGAAGCTGGCAGGAGAGAAGGCACGCGAGCAGCAAATGACCATCTTAGGAGTATGCATGGTGCCCAGCGGGGGAAGGGCAGAGCAACTTCACAGGGCAGATGATTATTCATACCTTCCTACCAAAGAATTACTAAGTTCTGTTGTTTTTACCTTCAAAATATTTTGCCAGATCAACCCCTTGTTTCCATTTCCACTGGCCTCACCCTGGTTTCAATCCTTGTTAGATTTTGCGCTGACTCTCTCTTGCCAACTCTATTGTACTGTTGCCCTAGAAATCCTCTTAAAACAGTCTGATCGTGAGGCGTCTGGGTGGTTCAGTGGGTTAAAGTCTCTTGCCTTCAGCTCAGGTCATGATCTCAGGGTCCTGAGGATTGAGCCCCGCATCGGGCTCTCTGCTCAGCAGGGAGCCTACTTCCCCCCTCTCTCTCTGCCTGCCTCTCTGCCTACTTGTGATCTCTCTCTGTCAAGTAAATAAATAAAATCCTTAAAAAACAACAACAACAACAGTCTGATCATGGTACTTCCATGCTCAGAGGCCTTCCATGGCTCCCCAGTGTCTACAAAATAAAGCCCAAACTCCCCAATCCAACGCTGTTGGTTTGGCTTCCTCACTACTGGCCTGTGTTCTGCGAGGCCACAGGTTCTAAACCGGTCCACAAATTTCCCCTTTCCAACCACGTATCTGTCTGAGGCCAGATTTTCTTCATGGACTTCAACCAAAACAACACACTGTAGATGAAAGCAGAAGCCTACATGATGACCCGGCTTGTCTTCTAAGTCAGGCATTAGATTTGCAAAATAATGTAAAACAAAGTCACACTGCTCACTAATTTTGAGTAGTTTAATAATACAGTCATTGCTTTATAAAAAAAAATACAATGTTTTGTACTGTGACTTTAAAGGAATTTGAACTTTAAAACTTTTGCATTTAAAATGAGAAGTTAAATGTCAATTAGCCACAACCTTCAAAACCCAAAAACTCTCTGGGATCCTCAGTAATTTTTAAGGGTGTCATGCTCCAGCCCTCTCTACACTTTACCTTTGCTCATGTCTCACCTATCTGTCCTAGTGTCTTGCTGGAGTTTCGGGGTTCTTTAAAAAAATATTTTATTTCTTTATTTTAGAGCCAGAGAAAGAGAGAGCATGCAGGGAGGAGGGGCCGAGGGAGATGGAGAGAGAGAATCCCAAGCAGATTTCCCACTGAACCCAGGGCCTGACACAGGGCTCGATCCCATGACCCTAATATCATGACCTAAGCTGAAATCAAAGGTCAGACGCTCAACTGATTGAGCCACCCAGGTCCCCCTGGAGTTTTCAAACCATGAAAAAAATAAGAAGTGGCATACTAAAAATAATTATTGTTATAAAAATAATGGCATTACAGAAATAGCCATTAATTATTTAAAAAAAAAAACAATGTTGATACACAGAATAAGTGTACTACATATTATAGAAATAGGAATCAAAAAATGATTATTCCTACAGTGTGATTTTCAGCAAAAAACTCAGATATTCAGAAAAGTAAAAAATTTCAAAGGCCACCACCATTGAAAACTGCTCCTGAGGCACCAGGGCAGGCTCAGTGGGAAGCGCATGCAAATCTTAAACTTGGCGTTGTGCATTCGAGCCCAACGTTGTGTATAGAGACCACCAAAAATAAATAAACATAAAAATAAAATAAAATTGGGCGCCTGAGTGGCTCAGTTGGTTAAGCGACAGCCTTCGGCTCAGGTCATGATCCCGGAGTCCCGGGATCGAGTCCCACATCGGGCTCCCGGCTTCGTGGGGAGTCTGCTTCTCCCTCTGACCTTCTCCCCTCTCATGGTCTCTCTGTCTCTATCTCAAATAAATAAAATCTTTTAAAAAAATAAATAAATAAAAAATAAAATAAAATTGCTCCTGAATAATTTCTCCTTAAGTACACTCCTATTTTCTCGAATGACATCTCTGAGAAGAAATTCCTGGTTAATCTACCCAAAAGCAACTGCTCCTTCCTCCAGATTCCCTCGGCACCACCACTCAAACCTCTCCTGTGGCCCAGCGAGCCCACAAGAGCCCAGGAGTGAATGTGTATTGAATTTCTCAATGTGCCCCTTTAACGATTGCAAATTCAATTACACTCACCACAGGAGACACTGGCGTCAACCACAGAAACTTAGATAGTATGTATTCAATGTGGCCCCTTAACTCAGGCCCGGCGTCATGTCCAACCAAGGACTCGGCCACCTGTTCCAGGGACAACCGGCCGTGTTGGTGGATGCTCAGAGATGGGGGGGGGGGGGTAGGCCCTAACTACACCTCCTATGTTCTCTGAGCAGTTTCAGGAGGCTTCAATGGTAATTCTGAGATGGGTTTTGTTTTTACACTGACCTTGAACCCAGCAATGCCTCAAATGTGACTCTGCTGAAAATGAGCAATGGACAAGGCCTCTGAGCCTCACGGATGCTGTTGGAGGGACATACCAGACGGGTGGGCCCGGGATCCCAGACCTGTGCAGCCCTGCCGTCCGGACACGGTATGGGGCATACATCCTCAGCCACGGCCACTGCCCCTTTCTGGGTGGGGTACCTTGAAGGTAAAGTCTGCAGGTCCAGCGCGAGGACTCAGCTCAACCCCCAACTCCAGAGGGGCACCCTCGGCCACTGCCCTGAAGCCACACGCCTACCAAAGCCTGAGTCTGGGGGAGAGAAAGGAAAGGAAAAGGAAGGTTGGGGGGGCACCTGGAGGAAAAACTCAGGCGCACCATCGCCGCAGATGGGGCGGCTGTGGTCGGGCTGATTCATCCAGGGCTCCCCAGATAGGTCAGGGCCCCAGCCCCACCTAGCAAAGCTCATATCACCACCACCCACTCTTGCTTCCTGGGTCCTGTGCGACACCTGACCTGGCTCCCGGGGCAGGGCTGGGCCCTCCTCGCTCCCTCGCTTTTGTCTTGCTTGACTTCGTGGGCGGCCCTACAGCTCGGGGGCCAGGAGCACTGAGGGTCAGAGGAGGCTCTGGGATTGCCTGGGGCCCTTGGACCCACACCATCATAGCTCCACAGGGACGTGCACACACAAATTCACCATCACACACGGAGGCAGCTCGGCGGCCTACCAGCCTATGTGTCCTGAGGCTGCATTCCGGGCAGTGTCTCAACAGAACCTGGGAGCATCTCACACACCTGCCTCGGTGGGTGAACACACACATGCGGGGACACACACACACACACATACACACACACAATGACACAACGTGCAGGAAAAGTCCCACTCATGTCAGAGTGCTTTCAGCCCCCCAGGCTCTCAGGACGGACTAACCGTATGACTTTGGGCAAGTTACTGAACCTCTGTGCCTCAGTTTCTCCACCTGTAAAATAAGGGGACCTCGTTGGATTCTTGGGAAGAACAAATGAGAAATGAGTTAACAGACACGCAGATTTACTACAAACTGATCTGCAAATTGCACATACTGTCCGTAGGCGCCCAGGACGGCACCTGGCTTATGGAAGTATTGTGCAAAAGATAGGCTATCGCTATCTCCAGCGTGTTTGCTGCCCTGTGCCTGGGAAGAAATGAGGGTTCAGAGAAATCCACATAACAAACTCCCAGAAGGAATGCCAAAAATGACTCCCAGAAGCTGTATCAGATGAAAGGCAGGGAAAAAGCAAGACTGAGGACAACCCAGGAGGCACCAAGCTCACATCCAGCATTTGTAAAGAGAGTTTTTGGGGGGGCGCCTGGGCGGCTCAGTGGGTTAAAGCCTCTGCCTTCGGCTCAGGTCATGATCTCAGGGTCCTGGGATCGAGCCCCACATCAGGCTCTCTGCTCAGCGGGGCGCCTGCTCCCCGCTCCCCCGCCTGCCTACTTGTGATCTCTCTCTCTCTCTCTCTGTGTCAAATAAATACAAATCTTAAAAAAAAAAAAAAAAAGAGAGAGAGAGTTTTTCTCGGTTAGACCCCAAGGCTGCCCCCAAGCCGAAAAAGACTATTTCCCTGGAGACACAGAGACCCAAGAGAAAAAGTCAGCCTGGTCCTAGAGGTGGAGTCAAGTCAATCCCAGGAGGACATAAAGGCTGCCTGTAGGACCGGCAGGTACCAGCGGACTGGAAGGAAAAAGGGAGAGGGCCTGGGAAAAACCAGAATGTTCCACACCCTGGCCTGTACTCGGCTACCCGGCACATCTGAGAGTCAGTAACCCCAAGATCCTCTCTCACTGTGATGAAAATAGATTGCACATGTGAACAGCCTCCAAGTTTGTGGTTCTGCAATAGATACTGTTTAAAGAAAAGGGATGAAACTGGAAGGAAGGGGAAACGCAGCCTTGACTCATGGGGGCCTGGTGTTGGGAGGAAGCAAGCCTCCCTCCCCTCCATGATCCAAAGTCAGCCTGTGATAGCCACTTGCCAGAAAGGAGTAAACCCTCCCCTGGGTCTTATCCAGACAGAACTGCTCAGCCCCCAGGAGTGAGCTTACTAAAGAGTCTATGAAGGATAGATGCCTTCCTGGGGACAGGCAGCCTGGGGGCCCTCTGTACCCCCATCCTCTCTTCCCATGGCCGCCGGCCCCTCCTCCCATAGCTTCCAACACGTCCAGCTGGAGCCTAAGTTGGAACCCGAGGTCTGCATCTGAGGCCCCGCTCCCGCTTCCTTTCCCAGAACTCAGGGCCCCCGGGGAGGGGCAGGAGGAGCAGCCTGGAGGGAAGAGAACAGAGGACAGGAGGGAGGGCGAGTTGGAGCAGACAAAGCTGGGGCCAGAACTGGGAGTTTCTGGGACAGTCCCAATTTCAAGTATTCTGTCCAACTGTCTGACCGCAGGCCAGAACTTGTGGGCTGGTATTTATTTTAGAAAAAAAAAAAAAAAAAGGATGAAATGGGAATCCTAGGTAGAACGGTGAGGAAAGAAACCAGGGCTGCCTGTTGGTTTGGGGATAGCCCCATGCCCACCTCAACAGCTCTGGCTGGAGGATGATTAGAACCCCGTTAGGATGGGGAACACATCACTTACAAGGCGCCTGTCTGGCACTGGGCAGGGAGGGTTTTGCGAGCATTAATCTCCCACGCCTAGTGCAGAGGGTGGCCTCTGAAGCCCGAGCCCCTTACTCCGTGTAACCACTTGTGCCTCAGTTTCTGCGTCCGTAAAGACATAACACTAGCAAAAATGCCGTGAGGACAACAAAGAGAATACTTGCTACACAGTAAGCGTTCAAGGAATATCAGCCGTTAGGAATCCCCCCAATGACCCGGTGAGGTGGGGACTACAGTCACACCCACCTGACAGATGAGGAAACTCAGTTTCACACAAGCAGGAAGGAACCAAGCTAAGACTCAGACCACAGTGGATTGTCTACTAGGCTCCGACTCTCTTGACCGCTCCACGAGAGAAGGCACGAATTAGCAGATACACGCACAGCCTTCATGCCGAATGGCCAAGTTAGACTTCCAGCTCAGCCACTGACCAGCTGGGTGAATGGAAGCCAGCTGCTTAACCCTTGGTGCTTTGGTTTGCTCATCTGTAAAATGGGCATCCTGCCCTATTGTGAGAAGGGAAGACACCAGTTAGGAAAGGTTTGGAACACTACTAGTGGTGGCCTCTTTCTCTGGGCCTGGCCTCCACAGTGCCCTCTGGTGATAAGGCTTGGAACTGCACTTTCAGTTCCTGCTCATGTGGGGACCCTGACTGCAGGGAGGCTCTGTGCCTTTCTAAGGGTGTGAGGGGACACCAAGCAACCCGTCTCCTATCCCCCATTCCTAGACAATTCCTGGGCCTCTTCTCTCTCACCTTAAGAGTGGCCATCTTGGGGGGCGGGGACGACTTTCAGCCAGAGTGGGAGAACTGGCCGCTGAGGGCAAATGAGGGGCAGTTTTTGAGGCCCCTTAAAGGAGACAACATGGTGTCATGCCTTTGAAGGCTATGAAGGGCCATGCCCACAAGGGCCCACAAGCAGAGGGCCTGGCCCTCTGCTCCCAACACACAGGTCCTTCTATCTCAAGGGCAAAGGAAGGTGGGGGGGGGCAGGGAGAGAAGGTGTGGGAGGGAGGGGCCCCTCCGGGAAGGAGCGGCCCCACGATCTCAGAACTAAGAGAGCATTTTATGGGGGTTGCATTGGGTCAAAAGTGACTCCCTGGGTCCTCGCATAGATAACTGGGGATGGGGTGGGGCAGAGGCCCCTTGAAACCAGCTGGCAGCTAAAGGACCAGATGGTGCTCTTCACACAGTCTAGCAGCCCATGGACAACGCACTGGGCAACAGCCCCACCTGGTGGACAGACTGGGATCGCCATGGGCTGGGGAGCTGAGGGAGCGAACGGATGACCCTGAAGGGGGAAGAAGGTGAATAATCAAATGAGAGGTTTAGAGCTGGAAGGGGCTTTGAGGTTTTCTCACAAGCAGAAGTCCCTCTTAGGGTGCCCTACACCCCCCCTCAGACGAGGAACTCACTTCTTCAGACGGGGATTAGGCCACTATCGGTTGGAAAGTTCTTGTGCTTTTTGGAAATTCGCCGCCCCAATCTGCCCCGCACTGCTCCCTACCAAAGACAACCTTTCAAATATTTGAACACAGCTATAATATCCCTCCTAAGTCTCCCCGTTTGCTTCAATCATCCAGAGTTTGACGCAAATCGTTCACCCACTGCATCTTTTCTTCACTTGGTGATCTTTTTTTAATATATTACTTCCAAAGAATCCCTTCCGATTCTCTATGTAAGCCACCCCTCCCTTAGCAACGTCATTTTAAAAATGTCTTTGGGTCTCAACCTCCTATTCTTCAGGGTCTAGTATGATATAATACTGTTCAAGTCTGATATATATTGATGCTTTGATTTGGGGGTTAATTTAAATGTCAAGAGCACAGGCTCTGAAGTCGAATACACCAGTGTTCAGATCTAGGCTCTGCCACTTACTAATAACTGTGTGACCTCCGGGAGGTTTCTTAGCCTTTGTGGGTTTCAGTTTCCTTATCTGCAAATCGGGGATACGGATATTTACTACCTGGCGTTGTGATGAGTATTAAATGAGATAAAGCTTTGGGAAAACTCCTGGCTGCCTCATTCAGCTCCTAAGTGACCATTATAAGCACATTCCTCTGAGTTTAGGGCTGGAGTGGGTGCTCTGGGGAAGAGAGAGAAGAAAAGGTGAAAAGAAAACCTTCTGGAGTTACGCAGCCTTTCCCAAGTGGCGTGAATGCCAGGTGAAATCCAACAAAAGGGTATCTTGCTCTGGTCTCATTTCCGGAGGTGTCTCTGGCCAGCCCCCTCCCCCAACACCACTGCCTCCAGCCTCCGCCCCAACCCCAACCGGGCAGGTCTTGACAGCTCTTTGAAACTCAGAGGGTTTAAAATTTAAATGTCTTTGAGGGTAAGAGAAACACACCAAAATAAACATACCTCCTGCTGAACAGAGAAAGGGAAACTTGGCAGGCGCCCCAGAACTTTCCCCACCCCCAGCCCTCCCTAAACTTCCTCTTGTGGTTTCTCAAGAGTACAACCTGTTCTCCCCAGCCAAGAAAGCGCCTGGGGCAGGGGGCTGGGGCATGCCAAGGGTTCCACCGCTCCCCGCCCTATGACAGGGGAGGAAAGTATGCGTGGCAGAAGTGGCCTGGAGGTCTATATAGTTGTGAATTTCACAACCTGCTTACCTGCTATCTTGGCGCGGCCACCCTTTACCCTCAACTGCCAGCCTCAACACCCATCCTCGCCCCCAACACAGGCCTCTCTCTCTCAAAGACAGATGCACGAGGCCATCTGACTGCAGGCAGAGCGGGACCATTTCAGGCCTGCCCAGATCTGTGCAGAGGACTCTCAAGAAAAACCTAGAGTTTCAGAAAGGTAACGGAAAAGCGGCTTGGAACCCCTGGAGCCTCGGCCCCAGGGCCTGGCTCGTCTCCGGGGCAAGGTCCCAGCCTGCTTGGAGGGAGGGGGTCAGATACACGGACGCGGCTCTGAGATGCAGCAGCTGTGGGCGAGAGAAGCAAACATCTTAAGACTGCTCCCACTACTCGACCATCTCGTTTACTCAACTACCAGGTTGGGACTGTTCCTCTTGGAACCTAGAACATGAAGGTCTCTTCTACTCTTAAAGATTCCCACCAAATGGGGCGCCTGGGTGGCTCAGTGGGTTAAAGCCTCTGCCTTCAGCTCAGATCTGATCTCAGGGTCCTGGGATCGAGCCCCGCATCGGGCTCTCTGCTCAGCGGGGAGCCTGCTTCCCCCTCTCTCTCTGCCTGCCTCTCTGCCTACTTGCGATCTCTCTCTCTGTGTCAAATTAAAAAAAAAAAAAAGATTCCCACCAAATGAGGTCTCCCACATCCCCAGATTCTGGCACATCACATCCACGTTGCCTTCTTTCCTTTCAGAAACTCCTAAGTCCCCAGCTTAAGTGGACATTCCATGTGGTCAGTTAGGGAGGCCAACCCAGTGGTTAAGAACAGGGTCTCCCAGGTCAAGTGACCTGGCTTTCAATCTCAGCTCTGCCATTTATTTCTGACGTACTCTTTAGAAAAATGACTAACCTCCTCTGCGCCTAGGCTTTCCTGTCCACACAATGAGATAATCCTAGTGCTGACCTCACAGGACTCAGGGAAATTAAATGGGGACATTACACCCCAAACATTTAGAAGGGTGCCTGACAGTCCTAACAAGCATTAGTTGATATTCTGAACTCTTGAGGGAAGGAAACAAAAAAGAGGAGGCACTAAGGACCAAGGTAGTCCCAGTCTCAAGGACTAGGATCCTGCTGGAATTCTCAGAGATGAGATTGGAAGTTCGAGGCACAGTAGAAGCTCGCACTTGTTTACCGTTATGTCCCTAACGTCTAGCCTGTGCAGAGTATGGCCATAGCTAACAGGTGCTGAATAAATTAATGAAATGCTGTATCAGTCATCTCTCCAAGGAGTCCAGGAATTGACAGAGAAGAATCTGCAGGAACACAATGGGAGATCCAATTCTCTTCACCCATGCTTGTCTGCTTCTCCAGAGAACCGAGGTGCGGGGCATAGAGAAAACAGTGGAAACAGTCCTAAAGTCCAAGAATCCAGAATGGGTACCCCAACATTGTGTGGATGGTCACATAAGCCTCAAGCAGACTCCCAGCTGCACGCAGTTAGGAATTTCCGGATTCTTAGGGACCAGTCCAGAAACTTGCCTTTCCCTGAACGTATCCTGTTCATTCCCACCTCTTCAAGCCAGCAGGTTAAAGAGAGCAGGAATGCTTTCTGGGTCCTCGTTATATCCCAAGGTCCAACACCAGTCAGGGTTCAGTACAACTCTGCGGAATGAACGAGAAGGCCCCAAAAACTTCCTACCACTTCTCAGCGTGCTGACTCTCCCTCACCCAGAATCCAACTCCAAAGTCCTCTTGTCTCTGGAGTCTTGCTAGCCAGCCCAGCCTGGCACTTTAGCTCTATGTTCTATGACCCACACCAGCCACAGATGAATAACATCATTGCACCCTCAGCATCGCACAAACTAGGTGCTCAATGTTTGCAGATGCAACCATTATGCTCCCTTAGTAACAGCAACCAATTTCTTCAGTCACTCTTCTTGGCAATACATTAAAAGACCCAGAAGAGGCTGTGTGCCCATCACACACCAGAGGGAGAAAGACTGAGGGGTCCTTCCTTCCAGTCCTGTCTTCTGATCTCCTTCCTCCCTCTGCCCTGGCTGGCAGGAGGTCTGGAAGGCTCCCTGCCCACATTGGTCTGTCTTCCTACTCGCCTCCCATCCCCATCTCTGAGGTATGAAGAACGACGACAACCCAGTGAGGCCACTGGGCTTCTAGGTCAGCTTGGAGAGGAGCTGTGGGGACAGGGCCCAGGGCTTCGAGGGGCATCTCTGCTCTTCTACTGGGTGCAAAACAGTTCACTGAGAGAGCAAGTGAGCCGAGCTTTGGGGGACAACGGGAAGGTGATGACGACGCGGTGACCCCCCTTAACCGCCCCAATTCTGACCCCTACCCCAGGCATCCAGCCCGAACCTGGAGGCCCCAGCGAAGGGTGGAGAGGCTGACACCTCCTCCATCTAGGCTTCTTCAGCCAGCAAGCCTACCTCCATAGCAGGTGAGCCCCCCGGAGCACGGACTGTGTCCTCATTCTCCCGCCGCCTCTGACTTCTGTCTTTGGGGAGGCAGGGGGTCGCCACCTCCAGCCGTGGGGAGGGGCGTGCACTCCTCGGTCAGGCGACCCAGCAGAAAGAGTCTCCACCCCCGCAGGCGCCGCGTGTTTACAAAGTCCGCGCCGTGCCGCGGATCCCGAGTTTAAAGCTGGGCAGGAAGTGGGGAAGAGGGGGCGGGCGAGACAAAGGGGCTGGGTCCTCGGCTCGCCTGAAGTTTGGGCCCCGACTCCTCCCCCTGGCCGCCCGCGGCTAGCCCTGCAGCCCCCGACCCAAGCGCCCTAGGTGAGGGGGCGGGAACGCCCCCAGGCTCAGGTGCGTCTGTTGGGCGAGTGCGGCGCGGGTTCCCGGGCTTCTGTGCGTTCGCCAGTCATTCACGCGTCGTGCAGGAAATAAACAACTTTAGGTGCAGTTTCTTGACCGCTTACTATACTCCTGGCATTGTGCCAGACCCTTTGTGTGTGTTAGCTCATTTTCTTCTCTAACCCACCCCAGTTCCACGCCCCCCAACACACACAAGGAAACTGAGGCACAGTGTGGTCAAGTAACGTGCCCGATGTCCCACAGCCTGCAAGTGTTAGGATTCAAAGCCAGCGTCTGCGCCCTCCCAGGCACCCGCAAACGGAACCGAATGAGGCGCGGTGCGGTCCCTCGTCCCGGCACGGAGAATCCCGTCCGGGAGTGGCTGATGAGCAAGTGAGACGCAGGAAAACAAGCACCGCGTGGACGCAACGCCCTGGGAGGGAAACGGGCAAGGGACAGCTTCCTGCGGCCTGTGCCTTCCGCCTCGCCCCGCAAATACCTGCGGGCGGAGGGCGAGAAGGCAGCGGGATGCAGCGGAAGACCTGGGCTAGCTGATCGGTAGGCTCCCGTTCCGAGTGGACCATTGGCGGGCTGCAGGGCCGTCAGCACAAAATAAGGTTTCCCCAAATTTACAGGTGAGGAGAATCACCTGGAGGGCTTCCCAATATGTATTCCCAGGCCCCTTCCCCATTGAGTGAATCACTGGGGCCGAGCAGGACACTGCCAGGTGTTGCTGATAACAAGCAAGTTTGGAGCGTGCCAAGGAAGTGCTCTTTATGAAAAATGATTTCATCTAGGAATAGGCGTGAAACTGCGGGCGCATTTTCCTAGCCAATTCCGAGGCTCACTGGGGCTCCAAGAACCTACCAGTCACTGAAGGTCACGTGAGCCGGGGTCCTCAGAAACACACACCACCCATCCGCCTGGGCTTAGGAAAGCTCGTAGGGGTGCACGCCGCCCCGCCCCCTCCCCGCCTCCTCCCCGCCTCCCCATCTACCCGTAGCCTCCAGGCCTCCCCGCCTCCCCGCCTCCCCGCTCCTCCGCCCCTCCCCGTTCCGCGACTACAAGTCCCATACTGCCCTGCGCTCGCGCTCATTACGCCAGAGCAAGATGGCCGACACGGCGGCCACTGCCGGGGCCGGTGGCTCCGGAACGGTAAGGGTGGGAAGCGTGGGGCCGAAGGCGAGAGAGTATGGGCATCCTGTAACCTCCCCCTAGTGTGGGCAACAATCCCATAGCCAGAAATCCAGCCCCACTCTGAGCTCCGAGTGGAGGAGCGTCTTTCAGGCCGTCCGTGCCCCCCTCCTTGGGACTTGGCTACGGCCTCCTGAGTTGGTGCACCTGTGTCCTGATTGGCTCCTTCCCTGTTGGGGGTTGGGAACCCGGAACCCCTTCTGATTGGTCCGAAGAGGCTGGTTTCGCCTTCTTATTGGCCAAACCAAAGTTGGGAGGGATTCCCGTTTCAAAATATTTAGCTTTCCTACTTTTTTGAGCGGTTGTCATTTGTCTTTCCTCAGCATCGTGTGGTGGTGTTTTAATTTTTCTTGTTAGTGAAATGCTCTGGAGATGGGAGGAACAAGAGAGAGATCATTGTTTTCTGGGAGAAGGGCATGAATTCAATCCCGTCATGCATGTTTTTTCAGCTGTTTATCTTGTTAATGCTAAAATAGAAAGTTAAAAGCAGACATTTTGTGTTATTGGAATTTTAAGTTGTAGGTAGCTCCTTGGTATTCAGAGCCCCTTGGGTACTCGATTGTTATTATTCAACTAGCCAGGATTTATAAGTCTAAACACCAGGGGCTACCATATTTTATTAAGCACCGATAAATATTTAGCGAAAGAATCTTTGCTTGCCATTGATTATATGGAAATTATCTGATTGCACCCTTGTCTTATGACTGAAAGTCTTTTTTTTTTTTTTTTTTAAATGGGGTGCTGATTCGCAGAGATCAGGAAGTAAACAATCCACTAACCCTGCTGACAACTACCATCTGGCCCGGAGGCGAACCCTTCAAGTGGTTGTTAGCTCCTTGTTGACAGAGGCGGGGTTCGAGAGTGCCGAGAAAGCATCCGTGGAAACATTGACAGAGATGCTGCAGAGCTGTAAGTACCAGGAAACAATAGGCCTTCTTTGGGTCAACCAAATATCTGTTCTGTGTTCTGCGATCCGATAGTGTTAGTGAGGATTTAGGAAAAAGAAGAATGTAGTTAAGTGACTTACAGGCTTTGGAATCAGATGGATGTGGGTGTAACTCTGCCACTTCATAGCTTGAGCAAGTCACTAAACCTCCTGAACCTCTATCTCCTTATTTGTGAAGTAGGATAAAAATTTGTATTTCATAGAGTTGTGAGGATAAATGAGGCGCGTATGTAAAACATTTGATGTTAGGAACATTGTAAGCTCCTGGGGACTTGTAGGTGCTGTTGCTGCTGCCTGTTCCTTGGGCTCAAAGTAGTTATAGTTTTGTTGCAGAGTCACAGTTAATTCCCACAGATAAACGCTGCACATTGGTTAATCAAATGCTATAGTATGTGATACAAAGAGGGAGGGCAAAAATATTTTATAGAGTGGAAAACAACTTGAAACAGGTTGAGGTATAGGAGCCTGGAATGGGTCTCACATAGGCTTTTCTGCTTGTGCAGTGTATTTCCTCGCTTGAGTTTTATTGGGGCAGGTGGCGGAAGGCAGGATGGGATGAGAGATGGGATTACCTAAGTTGTCTCTTGAGGGATCAACACTCACAATTGAAAGTGAGAAAAAGGTTTAGGCAGAGGGAGAAGTTAACTGCAATGCAGGCCAAATGCAGAATTGGCTCACTGAGTGGGGGGCTCTGGAGCAAACATTGCCCTTCAGAGTACGCCTCATCAGGCTGAAAAGGCCTTGCCTTTGTACTCAGTTCTCGATCGAGCAGATCAAGCACTCGATGTGGGCTGCCCCAGGAAGGACGTGGTCTGAGGCGAGGTGGCTCTCTGCAGCTGATGTTTGGAACTTTTCAATAGCAAATATCTTCCTAAAGCAGTGCTCTCAAGTGTCTGGGTCTTGGAACCTCTTTAGACTCTTAAATATTGAGGGTCCTGAGGAGTTGTGTCTACATGGGCTTTATATAGAGCAATTTTTGCCACATTGGGAAATAAAATTGAGAAAATTTTTAAAGATAATCATGTACAAGCCTGCATTCCATTGTCCTTCAGAGTCATGATGTCATCATGGGCCACATAGGCTCTGAAGACTCCATGGGACAATGAGAGTAAAAAAGTCAATGTCTTCACTTCGTTATAAACATGGTTTTGGCCTCTGGACTTTGGCAAGGATTTCAGGGCTGCCTGGGAATTCCCAGACCACACTTCGAGACCTTTTGTCCTAAAAGAATGGACTAATAGTTCCCAACAGACATGAATTCAGTCCTTGAAAAGATCTTGGAATTCAGAGTTTAAAGGTCCTCATGGCTGAGGCAGCTCTTTCTGATCCCACTGGCCAAGAGGGCCTTTTTTTCTTTCAGAAGAAATAGTTGCCACTTTAGTCCAGGATGGACTAAAGAACACAACTAAAATAGTTGTGCTGGAAAGCTGTGAATATTGTGAAAGTCTTGAAAATAGTATAAAAGTCTGCTGCTTCATTCTAAGGAACACCAAGGATAGATGGCGGACTCTGGGGTCTTACTGAGACTTGAGCACTTCCCTGTTTTCAAGAGCTCTGGATATCGAAGTTTCGGGATTTGCGTTGGTTATACGCATCAGGCACAGTTTTTGTGTTTGTTCCCTACAGTCACTTAGTTTCTGGGGACTCCAGTATCAGACTGGGTTCAGAGCAAGGTCTCTGAATACTATTTTCTACTTTTCTTGTACCTGTTCTTTGAAATCCTAGGACCTGCTAAGAAAAAAAAAAAAAGAGAGAGAGAGAGAGAAAAGCCAAATGGGTATAGATATTTTAACTACCACCTGGCTTGTTTCTAAGACGTTCTACCAAGATTCTGATTAGACTTTCGCCACAGTAAACAGATGCCGCCCCCCATTTTTAGGTATGGAAGCCAGTACTAGTGACTTACCTGGGTATAGCGGCGAGTTGGTGCCGGGTCTTCAGTTCGACGCACTTCCCTCTCAAACACCACTTGCTTTTAACCTCTGAACCGTGAGGGCTTCTAGAGCAGGGGCTCCTTGCCTTTTGGGGCTCCTTTTGTATCTGATGAAATCTGTGGACCTATCTCCAGAAAAAGAATTTTCTGTATGTAAAATTCAGCCCAATTTCAGAGTTTTCATGGAATTACGCATCCACCTCTGAAGCCCATTTATGGATCCCAGCTTCATACCTCCCCTTTTTCCTGAAGGACTTTGGCATAACTTTTTTTTTAAGATTTTATTTTTAAATGATCTCTACTCCCAACGTGGGGCTCGAACTTACAGTCCCAAGATCAAGAGTCGCATGTTCCACTGACTGAGCCAGCCAGGCGCCCCCATAACTCTTAAATAGAAATTCAGTTCAGGCAGAAGAAACAAAAACTTGTTCCTTCTCCCCCTTTTTTGGTGGCAAGATATACATAACATAAAATTACAAACAAAACCATTTGTAAATGAACAATTCAGTGGTATTAAATACATGCACAAGGGACGCCTGGGTGGCTCAGTTGGTTGGGCAGCTGCCTTCGGCTCAGGTCATGATCCCAGCGTCCTGGGATCGAGTCCCGCATCGGGCTCCTTGCTCAGCAGGGAGCCTACTCCTCTCTCTGCCTCTGCCTGCCTCTCTGCCTGCTTGTGTTCTCTCTCTCTGTTAAATAAATAAAATCTTTAAAAAATAATAATAATAATAATAATAAATAAATAAATAAATAAATACATGCACAATATCAAACGACTGTCGACACTATCCATTTCCAGAACTTTTCCATCATCCAAACAGAAACACTGTGGGACGCCTGGGTGGCTCAGTCGGTTAAGCATGTGCCTTCGGTTCAGGTCGTGATCCCTGGGTCCTGGGATTGAGCCCTGCATCGGGCTCTCTGCTCAGCTGGGAGCCTGCTTCTCCCTCTGCCTGCTGCTCCCCCTGCTCGTGCGCTCTCTCGCTCTCTCTTTCTCTCTTTCTGACAAACGGATAAATAAACCCTTTAAAATAAATAAATAAATAAACGGAAACACTATATCCATCACATTAACTCCCCATCTTCCCCCACCAAGCTCCTGGTAACCTCAAATCCATCTTTTGTCTCTATGAATTTTCTTTTTTCTAGATACCTCATATAAGTAGAATCTTAAAACATTTGACTTTCTATGTCTGACTTAATTCATTTTGCCTAACATTTTCAAGGTTTGTCCATGTTATATGAGAATTTCATTCCTTTTGGAGGCCAGATAACGCTCCATTGTATGTGTGGACCACGTTTTGTTTATCCTTCATCTGTGGACGCACCCTGGGTCGGTTCCACCTTTTGGCTCTCGCGAATCATGCTGCAGTGAACATTGGTGCACAAGTATCTGTTTTCAGTTCACTTGGGTGTATACCTAGGAGTGGAATTGCTGGCTCTTACGATAATTCTGTACTTAACTTTTTGAGAACAGAGAATAAGACTTCATGCCTTTGATCCTTTGCTAGACATTTCAGAAATTGGGAGGAGTGCCAAGTCCTACTGTGAGCACACAGCCAGGACGCAGCCCACACTGTCAGACATCGTGGTCACGCTTGTTGAGATGGGTGAGTGCACCCCCAGTTTTCCTTTGTCCAGTGCAGCTGGGGTCATGAGAGAAAGAAGAGCCCCCAAGAGTCAGCCTCTCCCGAGTGTTCTTGAGTTCCCTCATGAGTCTCCTGGTTTGCCTTTAGCTTGAGAGAGCGTTCCCTCAAAAGAGGATTTCTCTGAATCTATTTAAGAGACCTCCTACTTTCCTGTTGGAGGATTCAGCTGGGGCTGCTTTCGAGTGGCAGCAAGGCACTCAGGCTGGGGAGTCCCCACTCTTCCTCCACAGTATCACTCCCCCTTTTGTGTTCAGCAGCCAGTGGTCTGGGCAGTGATTTTTGCTTTCCGGTTTCTTAGGTTTCAACGTGGACACTCTTCCTGCTTACGCAAAACGGTCTCAGAGGATGGTCATCACTGCCCGTAAGTGACTTTGAACCGAGGTCCTCAGTAAGTGTTCAATCAATGGGTGTGGAATGACTTCATTGAATAGGGCAAGGATCAGTTTGTAGCTACTTCCCATTGCAGGCTGCCTTCCATTATTGGGGGCTACCCAAAATAGGATCTTTATTTAGGTTAATAGGATTAGGGTGCGAAGTTCAGTCACCAGAAAGGTAAACCATTTCTGAGGTGTTGCTGTGCTTTAGCCCCAGAAGAGGGCTGTTTGAAAAATTCGAAAGGTCTCAGTGTTCCCCCAGTCAAGTGAACTATGGCTTGGCGGCCTAATGCAGCCTGGAGGCCTAATGTGGCCCGCTGCCTGTTTGTGTAAATAAAGTTTTATTGGAGCACAGCCACGTTTGCTTATTATCCCTGGTGGCTTTCCTGCTATAATGGCAGAGTTAAAGTCGTTGTGACAGACTCTATGGCCGGCAGAACCTAAATATTTACTCTGTCCCTTTACATAAATGATGACTTCTCTCTTAGATGCAGTGAGTGCCATAAACTGACTTGGGAGTAACAAGTTTGGGCTTGTAGGACCTTGGGAAGAATATATTAGATTTTTTTCTCCACTCTTTTCATGCTCGCACCTTTTTAAGAAATTCTTTCAGAGTAGCAGTGGGAAGGACCATTTTTAATCCCTTCTTGTTTTCTTTAGCCCTTACTGACTTACCCTGCCTGGCGCAGGGTTTGTCTTTGTCATCTGGGTTCTGTGGAAGGAGAGCCACTAGCGCCCCCCCCCCATCTCCTTAGCTCCTCTGCGTGCTCCCTTGTGTAGTTAACTTGTCACAGCTGCCCAGTCACCTGCCTACGCGGCATGCCAGCAGATTGGCATCCGTGCAACTTGACCCCACGTCATCCAACAGGGCCAGGCGTGACGGGGGCGACCTTCTCAGGTCCTCAAGCCATTAAAGGCCCTTTATTGATAGAAATACAAAGTGCCTGTTGTGCAGTGAGAGCCCTGAGGTCCCGCATTGACTTTGAGGAGAGGAGGGCTGGGGTGGAGACGCACGGCCTGGGGCGGCAGAATAACCCCTGTGACTCTGTTGCAGCTCCAGTGACCAATCAGCCGGTGACCCCCAAGGCCCTCACTGCAGGGCAGAACCGCCCCCACCCGCCGCACATCCCCAGCCATTTTCCCGAGTTCCCTGACCCCCACACCTACATCAAGACTCCGGTAAGTGACGTGGCCACACTGGAGACTGGGACTGATGCAGTAGTAATCAGTTCCTACTGACTGTCAGACTGGAGTCTAGAGGCTTGCTGACGGAAGGGTGGTTCAGGGCTCAGCATGTCTTTCCTCATTGACACACAGTTCGGCAGGGGAGAATTACGTTCTCCGGGGTTCCAGGGTGCTTTCATTTGCCAGACTCGTGGTTTCAGCTCCCCTTGGAGAGGTGTGGTGTGCCCAGGGGTCTTCACGCACCTCCTTTGCCCTCACCTCCACCCCACGTGCTGGTGCACATGTGGCCATCAGGCAGCTGTTGGGACAAGTCCTCCAGGACCTTTCTCCACACCTCAGGGATAGATGGTCACCCGCCACTACAACACAGCCATCATCCTTGACCAGTGGACTCTATGAGTGTCATACAGCTGCCTGCTATAAAAAGTACCACAGACGAGGTGGCCTAGCACAACAGAAATGCATTGTCTTACGGTTCGAGAGCCTAGAAGTTCAAACCCAAGGTGTCGGCAGGCTCCCTCTGAAACCTGTGGGAGAATCCTTCCTTGCTTCTTCCTAGCTTTGAGGGGCTTATAGGCAATCCGTGGCATTCCTTGACTGGTAGATGCATCCCTCCAGCTGTCTTCACATGGCACCCTCTGTATCTCTCTGCACGCCGCCATTTTCTTCTAAGGGCACAATCCTATTGGACTAGTACCAACGTACTCCAGTTCGACCTCATGCTAAGATTACATCTCGCAATGACCCCATTTCCAAACAAGATGATATTCTGAGGTACTGGCATTAGGACTTCAACAGTGTATCTCTTTTTCAGGGGACACAGTTGAACCTACAACAGTACCCCGCTCTTGTCTAGTGTATCTTTGTCAGTAAAAATATTAAGCACATATTTGACTGTTTGCTTATTGGCACGAACATAATGTAGCCCTGTGACAAAGTTAAATACGTTAACAAGTCATCTCACCCTTACTAAAGGTTCGGGAAACTTACTTGCTCCTTCACCGTGGCAGCCATGGGATTGCCTCTGCTCTTTATTTTTGGGGGTTTTTTTGTTGTTGTTGTTGTTGTTTAAGATTTTATTTATTCATTTGACAGAGAGAGAGATCTCAAGTAGGCAGAGAGGCAGGCAGAGAGAGGGGAGGGGAAGCAGGCTCCCCGCCAAGCAGAGAGCCCGACGCGGGGCTCGATCCCAGGACCCCGAGATCATGACCCGAGCCAAAGGCAGAGGCTCAACCCACTGAGCCACCCAGGCGCCCCCTGCTCTTTATTTTTTGGAATTGTGGTTTGACACTCGGCGGGATAGTAAGTTGGAGGTCTGATTCTAAGATGAGTTTACTTTGGTACTTGAACAGCTCTCGTTGTTGAAAAGGCATATTGCAAAGCTGTGTGGCATTATCGCTGCCCTTAAAAAAAAATCGTGAACCTGATTGTTTTCATTCTCATCTACTAGTTATTTGCAGAATCTTGTTAAAAGTTTTCGATTAAATTTCTAGCTTCTTGAATGTCAAACGGTTATCTTTAAAAATAATTGTAAGATCTTGCATTTTAATGTTTTTAACAAGTATGTTCACAGTCCACTCCCAATTTTTTATTTGGGGAAGATTTTAAACATGTCCGAAAATGCGGTTTATGTGTGTCATTGGAGCTAGGGATAGCATACGTAGAGATGACACACTTGAATTAACATTGGCACCAGTGGGAGTGTTTCCAATACCTCTTTTTTTTTAAGTATACTTTATAAAATATAATATATATTGCATAATACCATGTAATATATATTATAAATAATATATAACAATATATATTTATATATATTTTATATATAAAATATAAAATATCACAAACATACAGAAAAGCACAAATAATGTACAATTTGATGAATTTTTACTAAGGGTACACACCTGTTGAACTAGTACCCAAGCTAAAAACAAAACAAAACAAAAAACTCCATGGGGCGCCTGGCCAGCTCAGTCGGTGGAGCAGGTGACTTTTGATTTCGGGGTTGTAAAATCAAACCCCACAATGGGTGAAGAGATTGCTTAAAAATAAAATCTTAAAGAACAAAACACCATAGACCAGCATTCCTAAAGGTGCCCATTCCCCTTCAGCGACTAGCCCCCCAAAGTAATCTAATTTTTATCACCTTAAATTCTTTTGTCTGTCCTTGTGCTTTATGGAAACTACGTGGCTTCTTCACTCATCATTCTCTTTCTGAGATTTGTCTGTGTTGCTGGGTGTAGTTGAAGTTTATTCAACATAAGCATAATGCTTATTCAACATAAGCATAATCTTACTTTAGCATTTGAGCTAAAGTAAGTTTTGGCTTACATGGCACTGCTGTGAACATGCTGGCAATTTTTGTACATCAGCAACTGTCGGATGCTCGCAATTTTATATGTAGGGTTCAACCCATGACGTGTCTCTCAGTGCACATGTGTTTGCGTTCTGCTGAATATACACCCAGGGGTGGGATGGGGGGGGTCATCGGGGATACACTGTTCATAGTAGATGCTGCCAGGTGGGTCCAGTATCTCTTTTAAAAATCTAATCTCCATATCATGAGCAGTTGCTTTTTAGGTCATAGTGAAAATGTCAGTTTTACCATTGCGGTTTAAAATGTTTTCGCTATCGTGCTCGCTTCGGCAGCACATATACTAAAATGTTTTCGCTACCTTCTCATCCTGGTGCGCTTTCGGTAGTTTTTTTACTCGGTGACGTGATTGTCAAAGAGCCCATAATTAGGAGCCATAGTTTCTCAACATTTTCTCGTTTACTCGCGCTTACATTAATAGCCGCAGTCTTGTGTTTCTTGCTGAGGCTCTTTTGGGACAACATACCCACTTTGTAAAGGTTGGTTTAAGAAAACAAGCCGAGGGGCGCCTGGGTGGCTCAGTGGGTTAATGCCTCTGCCTTCGGCTCAGGTCATGATCAGGGTCCTGGGATCGAGCTCCACATCGGGCTCTCTGCTCAGCGGGGAGACTGCTTCCCCCTCTCTCTCTGCCTGCCTCTCTGCCTACTTGTGATCTCTCTCCTCTCTGTCAAATAAATAAATAAAATCTTTAAAAAAAAAAGAAAAGCCGATACATAAGCAGCCACTCACTTCCTGCGGGACATCCCGTTACCCTGGTGGAACTGGGGGCTCCCTGTCACGACTTCCCAGTGGGGGATTCCCAGTCTCCCTTCAGGGTGCGTCTCTTATGCCTGAGACCAGCTGTCACAGAAGCTACATGAAGGCCCCGGGGGCATTTGCCGTAGTAAATGTGCAGTTCTTAATTTTAAGCTTAAAAGGAAATATTAGTAATATTAGTAATTAGTAATAGTTACATCATTTTCTTTCTGCCCCTCCACTGGCCTTGGGGATCTCGGCTTCACATAATGTCAGTGGGCCACTCCTTGACAGGGTGGGAGGAGATCGCAAGAGCAAGAATGATCCATTGGTGTTCCTCTAGCGTCTTTGCTCTTCTCTTTCCAGACATACCGTGAGCCTGTGTCAGACTACCAGGTCCTGCGGGAGAAGGCTGCGTCCCAGAGACGAGACGTGGAGCGGGCGCTCACCCGCTTTATGGCCAAGACGGGCGAGACCCAGAGTCTTTTCAAAGATGATGTCAGCACATTTCCATGTGAGAGTCTGTCCCCTCTGGGGACCCTGTCTTGTCATTTGAAACGATCATTCCACCTTTCCTTTCTCTCAGCACAATAGGAAGATATGCAAGCTTTGTCTTTGTCTTAGGGGCAGCTTGTGCTTCATGTTTCTGGCTCCTGTTCCCAGGTCTTAAGGGCCTGTCCCTGACCAGTGACTATAAAATGTTATGGCTGTTGTCAGGATCGGCACTCTGAGGTTGACTTCAAGCTGCCTCAACGGCGACTGACCATAGGCATCAGAGAGACTCACCCAGCGGAAGTGACCGCCCTGGGAGTAGAAGGGACACCGAAGGCAGGGCGCAAGGCACTTACTGAACAACCCCCTCATCCCCCACCTCCCTCACCTCTGTCTCTGCTCTTCACCGTGTCCTTTCCCAGGCTCCATGTCACTGAATTTCTCATCTGTGTGCCCATGTTACCTCATCTCCGTAGCCCTCGGTTTTGCCAGAGGTGAATGAGACAGATTGATTTGGGTGACCGATTCAGTCAGCAAGGCCCTCGCTGTGGGCCTGGGGCTGCATGAGGGCTGCTGACAGTTGACCAGTGCTTTCCTGTATGTTCTCTCACTGAATCCTCTCACGAACCTGTGAGTCAGGAACCGTTCCGGCCACCATTAGAGGAAGCCGAGACTTTTAGAGAAAAGAAATGAAGCCATGGGCCCAAAGTCACACAGCTGGTAGATAGAATGCACGCTAGCTCTTTCCAACTATGGGACCCCACGTTAGAGCCACAGCAAAAATCATCTCAGAATGTCTCCTGCTCGTCACCGTCTGCCATCAAAATATACATAGATGGTGTTCTTCTTTTAATTTTTTGTTAATTAATATTTGTTTCTTTTCATCAGTGCTTTTTGGAAGAACTGGAATGCTCACTTACCTGAAGTGCCCTCTAGCTTAGGGGATAGACTCTGACATGCAGAGAGACCTCAGGTCCAGTATTGAGATTGGAGTCCTTTAGGCTCTAGAGATCAATATCCCTGCTTAAGAAATGAGGCTGAGAGGGGTTAACTGACCGTGGGTCTAGGATCATGGAGCTGACACTTTGCTAGGATTCAGCCACAGTTCTGAGTTTAGTTATACTTGGTGCAAGTGGTCTCAGAGGTCATACTGCCCAAATTGAGATGCCACGCTGCCACTTTCTGTGTGCTTGACAAGGTCACTCCATGCCTCAGGGTCCTGGTCTGTGAAATGGGGCGGGTGGTTGTATTTAACAGGGCGGCGGCCAGGATTAAAGACAGCCCGTAGGGTGTTGAGTAGCCCATGGTGAGCGTTGGGAGCACGTCAGCCATGAGTGTTGTTCGTTGCCGCTCGCGAGGCTGTCGGAAGACCCTTGGCCCCTTGCAGTGACACCGTGACTGGAACGGTGCCTCTCTCACCATTCCCCAGTGATCGCTGCCAGGCCTTTCACCATCCCTTACCTGACGGCCCTTCTTCCGTCGGAGCTGGAGATGCAACAGTTGGAAGAGACAGATTCCTCGGAGCAGGATGAGCAGACAGACACGGAGAACCTCCCTCTTCATATCAGCACGGTGGGTCCTGCCTTCTTTCCGCTCCGTAGTACCCCCAAAACTCGCCCATGCTGCCCTCAGCCTGTCACCCTGAAAAGTAAACACCACCTACCCCAGGTCTCTGGCTTTGTGGTAGGGACTCGCCTCATGGGCTCATGAAACTCCAAGTGTGACACGAGCGCCTGCCTGAGACAAGTCCATGTCGTGGGGTCATTCATTCATTCAGCAGATACTGAATGGGTGTCTGCCAGAGCCCGGCACAGTCCCAGGTACTGGGGAGTTCATAGGAGACAAAATAGACAAAATGTCCTGCCCTCATGTAGCTAAGAAAAATAAGTTAGGAGATAGGAAGTAGTATGGCCGTGAGGGGATGTGGTACTGGATAGGGGGACCGAGAAGGTGACATTTGAGGGAAGACCTGAAGGGAACAAGGCTTGTACACAGCTGGGAGTAGAGCATTCCTTGCAGAGGGCCCAGGAGATGCAAAGGCCCTGAGGTGGGCGCCGTTGGGTTGAGGAAGCTCGAGGCCATCAAGGTGGCATGAACAAGGGGGAGCTCCTGGGCAGTCACATCTTAAAGGCTGTATTAAACACTGGGCTTTTTCTCAGTAAGGTGGGAGCCATTGGGAATCCTGAGCAGAGGAGGGTTGGGGTCTGATGGAGGTTCACTAATAAGGTCAGTCAGGTTGCTGTGTCGAGGGTGGACCGCAGAGAGTAAGGGCAGAAGCAGGGAGACCCCTTAGGAGGCTCTGCTGTAAACTGAGGCGGGGTAGTAGAAGCGAAGACCGTGGCATATTTAGTCAGATTCTAGACTATTTTCAGAGCAGAGCCAAACGATAGAGTCGGTATGAGTTGAACAACAGGAAAGATGGAGTTGCCTTCAGCCAGGCTAGGGAAGCCCTGCCTGGGCCAGGTGGCTGGGGGGAGAAGCAGACGTTCCTGTGAAACAGGGAGGCCTCAGATGCCTGTCAGACATGGAGGAGACGTGAGGAGATGGATATATGAGTCAGAGTTTGAGGCGCTGTTAGGGGCAGAGATGCAAATATGAGAGTCATCGACGTCTAGATCGTGTTTCAAGCTATGAGACTGGGTGAGCTCCTTGGGAATGGGTAAGGATAAAAAGAAGAGGAACTGGACTCCGTAAGTATAGACCTGTGCTGTTACAGTAGCCACGGGTGTCTATTTAAACCAAAATTAGGGGTGCCTGGTGGGCCCAGCCGGCGGAGTTTGTGACTCTTGATCTTGGGGTTGTGAGATCGAGCCCCACGTTGGGTGCAGAGATTATTTAAAAACAAAATCTTAAAAAAAAAAAAAATCTTAAAAATAAGCTGAAATTGATGTAATTGCGATAAAACTAAAAATTCGGTTTCTTAGTCCCACCTTTTCGGATAGCCACCTAGGGCTAGTGGCTACCCGACGGGGCAGTGCAGATGCAAGCACTGATGTCATTGCAGAAAGTTCCCTTGAACAGCACTTTTATAGACAATTGTTTCAAGAAATTTTGCTCTAAAGGGAAGGAGAAAAATGGAGCGGTGGCCAAAGGGGGAATGTTAAGGGGTTAAGAGAGGCGTTTTTATTTTTGTTTGTTTCTTCAAGATAAAAGAACAGGATGTCAGTATGCTGATGGGATAATCTGGTAGAGAGGAAAAGTGGATGCAGGAGAGAAACATTTTGGATTGATGTGCTTTGGTAGGTGAGAGGTAAGGCCTGTAGGGGCCAGGGCATGGTGGAGGGCTCGGGCTTGTCAGGGGCATTTCACTCCCGGGGGAGGAGATCAAGTGTGCAGGCACAGAGACCGAGGCCCGTGAGACGTGCTCGTCAGAGCTCGTGGATGTTCTCATCTGGGTATCGAGGTGTCGTACTCAGCACGGGCGAGGGTAAGACCCCACTCGTGTTCCTGCATCTTTTCGAGAGCGTGCCGAGTACAGCCGCAGAACTGCTAGAAGCTCGAATGCCTTTAAGGCTTGTGGGACCCTGAGGTCCACTTACTGTATTCATCCGTCCTTGAAGGCTGGCCCCGGCTTTGAAGCAAAGGATGCCTTGGTGGTTTTCATTGGACCCAGCATTCCGAGCGTTCTTCGGGGTTCCATGCGGCAGGTGGCAGCCAGCAGCCCCAGTATGTGGGTGGAATGCGGCCTGTGCTGACTTCTGTTATTTGCCCCGATGGGCCTCCTTGCTTGAACACACGTCTCTCTAATCTTGGATTATTCCTTTCCGAATTAGGGCTGGAAGCCCACAGCCTTACCTAAAGCGGAGGAACTTGTTACTCTCCACTTATGTTTTGGACTCAGTTAATTTGGTCTGCGACACGGGGATTGGGTCATGGACTCAGATGAGGTTCACCTTATGAACAGGAGGCACCCTCTAAGCAAAACCACCATCTCTTTGTAACTACCAAGTAGCTAAAGGGCCTATAGATGTATGAAGGGACACTGCAGGTGGTGACACAGGTCAGGTCGTGGCCGGGAGTGAGCCGAGGCTGCAGGAACGCGGGAGCTGCCGTAGGACCCCAGGCTGCCGAGAGGCCCGGGCCGGTGGCAGAGAGTAGGAAGAGCCGACCCTCAGAGTCCCGCTGGCCTGGCCTCCCATCCAGACGGCATGGCCCCGGTCGCATTCCCTAACATCTGAGTCTGTTTCCTCACAAGTACAAGCAAGAATAGGAAAACCTATCTCAGCAGCATACGTCGGGTTCCTGGCTGACGGCTCCCTCCCCCAGCCTCCCACCGTTGTAGTCTGTACCACCGCCTGCTCTTCTGTTAAAAGTAAAGAAATAAAAAGACCTCAAGAAAAGGATCCTAGCAACAATCGATACACAGTTGATTGGACTTGTTCATGTTATTCTGCCAAATGGCAAATACAATCCTATATGTCAAAATTCACAATGTAGAAAGAAATGTATGGCCACTCTCCTTTGTCCCATCCTTGTTCCCTGTCACCCGCTTCCCCGCCTACCAAGCAGCCAGTGTCCCCAGGTCTCTTGCATAGCCTCCCAGAGACAGTTTCCTCCTTGCTTTAAACACAAATAGCAAATCACAGTGTTCCCGTCCTTGTTTCCTTTCCCAGTGTATCTTGGTGATCATTCCATATGTGTATGTTGGGAACCTCCTCAACCCTCCTTAGGCTTTCATCGTGTTCCGCCGTGTGGACATAAATAACCCTGAAAAATGACCAGCTCCCTGCAGACGCTTATGTTTTCTATCTGTGCTTTATAGACATCGTTACGGTGAATTAAATAACTGGTATTTTAAATTATTCTTTTATCTATCAATGGCAGCACTTCTTTCAAGGATTGTTGCTAGGTGGTTACTTTGTTTAACCCGGTTCCGGTTTCTCCATGTACTTGAACATAAAAGGACTATTCATTTTAAATTAGTGTGTAAGAGAATTTCTTTGCCTTGTATATTTGAACTAGCTGTATATTTCTGCAGACAATACCCATATCTAAACTTTTGCTCTTTTGTCAACAGTGTGCCGTTCATTCACTCTACAAGTATTTATTTAGTACCTCTATGTGCCAGACACCGTTCTGGGTGCTTGGGATGCCTCGGTAAACAGAGCTAACAAAACATCTATCTTCTGGAAGCCTGTGTGTTGGTCGGGGTTGGGGGAGGGGAGAAACAATGAACGTAACATATAAATGAATCGTCTACGGTGTATTAAAGACGCAGATGCCATTGTTGGGGTAAGGGGACCAAGGAGGGGGAAAATCCAGTGTGAAAGATGGAAGTTTTAGTTTTAAATAGGATGATCAGGGTAGACATCACTGAGGAGACATATGACAAGAGACTTGCAGGAAGTGAGCAAGTGAGCCAGGTGGGTTATCTGGGGAAGAGGGTTCTTGAAAGAGAGCAGCCAGGGCAGAGGCCCTGAGGAACAACGCAGGAGTGAGTAGGACTGTGGCTGAGGGATGCAGTGAGAGGGAGGCCGAGCTCAGGTCAGTGTAGACCCTGCAGTCAGCTTTCAGAACTGGCTTTTAATTGCGTGAGGCGGGAGTCGTGGGAGGGTGGGAAGTGGACGAGGGACATAGCGGAACTTCCTCAAGGACCTCGGACCGCAGGGGAGGTCAGTTAGGAAGCCGGTGCAGTAGTCTCAACCAGCACTCCTGGGGGTCCAACAGGGCGGCTGCAGTAGAGAGAGCGGAAGTGGTCAGATGCTACCCGTATTTTGAAGGGAAGGCCGAGAAGTTGTCCTAACAGACTTGGTTGTGGGAGTCTGGGAGAGAAAAGCAAGGCTGGGCGTGGAATTTTGGCTTGAACAACTGGAAGGACAGGGTCGCCCCAGGGGAAGGGCTGGAGTTCCATTTCTGGCACAGAAGTCTGAGGCGCCCCTCGAGGCCCGGTGGAGATGTTGAGCGAGCAGGTGGCCGTGCGAGCCTGGGGGTCAGGAGAGAAGGGTGGGCAGAGAGGCCCCCCCCCCCCCGGCAGTGGTCGGGGTGGGAAGATGGCGTTGGAAACTGAGGCACTGCAGTCACCCGGGAATGTGGGGGGCTCGCCGGAGCTCACACACTCTGGCCCTCGCAGGCTCCGGGAGCTCCTGACAGACTCTTTTGCTCCCGCCTTTTTCAAGCAACTCTCTGTGAGTTTGGTACTTTACTTTTATCTACTGCTGTCCCTCTCTATCTCAAGGCGGCCCTCAAGGTCCCTGAAGGAGGCAAGAAAGTGGCATTTCCAGCTCTACTTGGGAGAAGAGAAGCTATTGTCCCATGACTCGGGATCCCTGGCCTTGTGAGACAAGTGAGCCGAATGAAGGGAGCCTAGTGCACTCTGCCAGAGGTTCCAGGGCTGGCTTTTTTGTGCCCCTGACTGTCCCTCCCATCCTTTTTTTTTTTTTTTTTAAGATTTTATTTATTTATTTGACAGAGAGAGAGAGATCACAAGTGGCAGAGAGGCAGGCAGAGGGAGGGGAAGAAGTAGGCTCCTTGCCGAGCAGAAAGCCCAATGCGGGGTTTGATCCCAGGACCTGAGATCATGACCTGAGCCAAAGGCAGAGGCTTTAACCCACTGAGCCACCCAGGCGCCCCCCTCCCATCCTTTTTATCTCTGGGAACACTTATGACATGGTTGAAGTGAACTTACAGCCGCTTTAAGACAAGGCATTTCGGGTAGAGACAGGACAGCAAGAAAGTAGGGGTGAGTCACTAAACCAAGCCATTAACAACTTCGGAAAGTTCGGGAGCCAAGTGTCCCAGGCAGGTCAGTCATGATCAGACCTTGGGTCTGGCATGAGCTAGGTGAGCCTGAGGGCACTCCCTTTTAAGAGAGCCTCCAGAAGGTCCACAGCGGCTCTAGGTCACTTTGTGGTCCCACCGGGTCAGGTGTGGGAGAGGGAAAGTACAGGGACCCTGCATGGAACCGGGTTTTGGGGGAGAACAGAATTGGCGGGGCAGGGAGGGGCGGGCAGCAGAACCTAGATGGGAGTCCTCTTCTTGAGGCTCACTGATTGGGAGTCCCTGTCCTTGGCCTGCTGTCCCTTGTGAGGGAGCCTGCTGTTCGCATCATCCAATCACAGCGCCCTCTTCTGCCTCAATTACAGAACAGGAATCTCAGTGACAGTGGCCCATCACCAGGGGGCGCACGTGCCCAACCAGCTGCTCCTGGTCACTTCTAGCCCCTCAGACCTGAGCTTCTAGGTCAAGCCCTTGGTGTGATTTTTTTCCCGCTTCCCCGGCAGCTTCTGCTCATTTTAAGAAATTGGAAACTAGAGGAGAGTCTAAATAAAGAAAGGAGAATCAATCACGCATATTCCCAGAACCAGTTTTTAACGTTTCGACCTGCTTTTAATACGTCTACACACGTTATGATTTAAAAATGTTTTAAGGTCGGGCCCCTGGGTGGCGCAGTTGGTTGAGTGACTGCCTTCGGCTCAGGTCATGATCCTGGAGTCCCGGGATCGAGTCCCACATGGGGCTCCCAGCTCCATGGGGAGTCTGCTTCTCACTCTGACCTTCTCCCTTCTCATGCTCTCTCTCACTCTCTCTCTTTCTCTAATTAATTAATAAATAAATAAATAAATAAATAAATAAATAAATAAATAAATAAATAAAATCTTAAAAAAAAAAATGTTTTAAGGTCTTGTGGAATATATGTAAAAAAGAGAGTTGTTCTCTTTGCCTTGGCAGGAACCCTCTCTTTGCTCTAGTATGACTGTTGGTACCTGTTGCAAGTAGCAATATTTGAGAATCTGAAGGAAATCGGGGATGATTGGTGCTCAGTTTGGTCCAGGAGGGGCCCTGTGCACATGCTCTTTTCTGGCCCCGTGTCCTGCATCACAGGTCACTTCTCTGTTTCTTTATTTCCACACAGGCCGGGCTTCCTCCTTGAGCATCTAAATGTTTGGCTTTGACTCCCTGCTCCTGCCAGGGCTCTGTTCTAACTCCTGTCCTTGCCTCCTTCAGAGGCTCAGAGATTTGTCTTCTGTCCTGCCTTGTGTCTCAGCTGTGGTCTCATCTTCCTCTGCTAGCTGGCCCCTGCCTGGGCCTTACTTCTCCAGGGCAGAGATCAGTACAGTAGAAAGAAAGTGGTCCCCGGGCTTCTAATTTCTTGACGAAAGGGATGCTAATAGTAGTTTCTATTATGGGCATGATCTCTTTCCTTATGCCGTTGGTATTTTGCTTTATTTCGGCTTTTGCTCAAAGGATGATTCTGGAGCCGAGAAGGAGAACACCTCTGTCCTGCAGCAGAACCCCTCCTTGTCGGGCAGCCGGAACGGGGAGGAGAACGTCATCGATAACCCCTACCTGCGGCCTGTGAAGAAACCCAAGATTCGCAGGAAGAAGTGAGTTGGAGGCCAGGGCGCAGAGAGGCATCTCTGGCCACCCAAGGTGGTCTTCTCTGCTCCCTGGCAGAAAAGAGAGGCTCCCCAGTGGGTCTGAACCTGGGAAAAGGATATCTCCCTTTTCCTCTCCTCACTCATCCCCCATATGTACCTCCTGTTGCAAAGAGGTCGAGCGTCCTGCGGCCCGGGGACCAGCCCTCACAGCCCTAGAGCTGTCCCCCGTAGGAGGAGAGCAGGTGGGCCCCCCCCACCAGGCAGGCTCCATGGATTCCTCTTCTTTCTAGGTCCCTCTCGTGAGCCGAGAAGGAAGCCTGCCTTGTACGGAGATGCAGACACCACTCTCCTGGGGCAGTTAAGCCATTGGAGGGCAGAAGAGAGGGTGACCTTCTCGCCATCAAGCCAAGGCGGCCGGCGTGACCCAGCCCGATTTTAATAGCCAAATCAATATTGAGACTACCTAATCTTACTGGATCTTTGAGTGGAGGAAGACGCAATGGTGATGAGCAGACTTTCTTAATCCACCAGGCCGCGCTGTGGGGCGCCGGAGCAGACGGTGACTTCGGTTCCGGTCCCCGGGCTCGATTCCTTTGAGCCTTGGGAGACCAGGCACGCGCAGATACCCTAAACACACAGGGGTCTGAGTGACCCACGCGGCCTGCACTGACCCTCTCGTCGGCACTTGCTGAACGCTCCCAAAAGCAGGGCCTCGCTCTCTCCTGGGAGATCGGTCCCTGACTGTCCTTCTACGCGATGTGTGCTTGGGGACTCCCGACTAAGTCCCGCTCCATCCTGGGGAAAGAGCTTTTCTCTGACAAGAGCCCTAATCAGTGGATCTATTATAATATGACTTGTAGAGGAATCACCGATTGTAAACAACAGGAAAAGGATTTGATGGTGGCAATAGGGGAGGGTGAGACTTTGAGGGATGGGCCTGGCCAGTCTGCCAGAAGGCTGGCAGGGACAGGAAGCCGTGGTCCCACCTTATGGCAGAGGTGGGCTGAGAAGACCCTGCAGGCCAAGCCAGGCTCTTCTTCCAGAAGCACCTCTTTTCCTCCTGTGGGGTGAAGACTTCATCCTTGATGTATCCTGCAAACCAAAACAAAAAACAGAAAAACCCAAGTGTTGAAGACGCTGGGCAAGCTGATACCCTTTGGCTGGCCTCCAAAGGAAGAGATTTTAAAAACCCAAGTCCAAAGAAGAAAAATGCCAGCGACACCTGGAAGTTAACACAGGATAAACAAGTTGTTCCCTGGCTTAGCATCTTATGTTCCGTATCGAACTTTCCCGATGCTCTGCTTCCAGAGGCCTCTCTTCATCTCCCATGCTCTGGGCGAATTTGAAAACTTGAAAAACTTGACGGCAGATTCCATGTTCCTCTGGCCTCACTTGCTCGAGGGCCCTCCATCCCATTGCCTGGAGGCAAGGAGCTGCTTGCCGGTCCGTGAAGACGGCATGCCGGGGAGATATTTGGGTTCCCCCACTCTGGACCAAATAAGTGTTCAGATTTGTAGCGGCCTGAAACTCTTCGACTGAACAGCAGGCAGACCGGGCCCTCGCTGAGTTTTTGATTCAGCTCGTGGTGATTCTTGGCTGGCTGAGTTTACAGGCCCCGGGTTGAGCCCTGGCAGGTGCAGGGCTGAGACCTTGCTGGCTTGCTGTTCTCTCGAGGCAGCCACCCCCATCGGCATTTCTGCACTTCCTCTTTCGCGATTACTGTCCCAAACCAGCCCCTGCCCCAAGCCACGATGTTGAGGGAGGAGGTGGGTTTGGGAAAGAGTTGCCCCTTCTGTTTTTGAGATTAGAGGCCCTAATTCTGTTCCCGGATGAGAGGCCCAGGGAGACGATTAGACAGCTTGAAACGTTGGCCCGACCCTTGTTGTGTAAAAACTTTGCATAATTCTCAATGTATATTTATAAATGTCTATTTTTTTATAACTTTGGGAGACTTCTTGGAGGGAAAAAGTAGTAAACGGAGCCAGATTAAGGATGTGATTTATGAGCTCTTAATCAAAGGTCATAATAAAAATTGCAAATGAAACAGAACGATATACTTTGAACTTAATTTGTATTCAGAAGTCACAGCAAGGAGTAAGACTGTAGGCAGATAACGTTTAGTCCTTCTGTTGGACTGAGTACCCCTGGGAGCTATATAAAACTTTCTACTTTGGAAATTTTCAAACACAGAATGAGGAAAGTATATATGCTTTCCCTGTGTGTCCTTCACCCAGCTTCAACACTAAGCAACATCTTTTCAATTCTGTTTCATTAATGTCTCCCACTTTTTTTTCCTTTATTTTTTCTTCCTGGAGGTTTTTGGTTTGGGTTTTGGTTTTTAAGTTTTTGTTTATTTGAGAGAGAGAGTAAGGGGGGGGGAGAGGGGTAGATGGAAGGACTAGCAGACTCCCTGCTGAGTGAGGAGCGGACGCCGGGGCTCAGTCTCACTGAGGTGAGACGGACTCTGAAACAGAGTCGGAGGACGCTCAACCCTACTGAGCCACCCTTGTGCCCCTCTTCCTGGGGTTTTAAAGTAAACGCAAGACCTGTGTCATTTAATCCGTAAATAGATCATCGAACATCTCTCTCTCTGATGGACCTTTTTATCTTTCTAATTTTGAAATTATAGATTCACAGGACGTTGGAAAGAAAAAAAAAAAAGCCCCCTGTACCCTTGGCCCAGTTTGCCCCCATGGTAGCCTCTTATGTAACAGGTGCGGTATCAGACCCAGGAGACTGGCCTCGGTACAACCCACGGAGCCTGCTCGGTTTTCGCCTTGACCTCTGTGTGTGAGCGGTTCTGTGCAGTTTGGTTACATGCGGATTCATGTAAGGACCGCCGCAGTCAAGATACAGAGCGTTTGCATCACCACCGGCTCCCTCGGCTCCCTCGGCTCTCTGGTGCAGTCTCTCCATAACCACATCCGCCCCTCCCCATCCCTAACCCCTGGCGGCTGCTCTTCTGTTCTCCATCTTTATAATCGTATTTACAGGTTGTTGGGGCGCCTGGTTGGCTCAGTCGTTAAGCATCTGCCTTCAGCTCAAGTCATGATCCCAGGGTCCTGGGTTGGAGCCCCGTGTCGGGCTCCCTGCTCCATGGGGAGCCTGCTTCTCCCTCTCCCTCTGCCACTCCTTGCCCGCCCATGTTTTTTCTCTCTCTCTCAAATAAATAAAATCTTTAAAAATGCAAATGGGGGGCTGGCTCATTTGCTAGAGCATGCATCTCTTGATTAAGGAGTTGCGAGTTCGAGCTCCACGTTAGGCATAGAATTTACTTAAAAAAAAAAAAAAAAAAAGATTGTTAATATATAAGTGGAATCATGAAGTTATAACCTTTCAAGGTTGTTGGCTTTTTTCACCAGCATGAGGAAGAGCCCTCCAGGTTGTGTGTCTTGGTAGTTCCTTTGGGCTTTTTTGGTTTGTTTGTTTGTTTTTGCTGAGTCCTACTTCACAGTACAGATGTACCACAGTGTGTGTGACCATTTGCACTTTGAGGAACATCGAAGCTGTTTCCAGTTTCGGCATAGTACGAATAAAGCGGCTATGCACATTTGTGTATAGGGTCTATGTAAACCTAAGTTTCACTTCTCTGCAATTAATATCCAAGAATGTGATTACTGGGTCCTGTGGTAACTGCAAATTTAATGTTAAAAGGAACTGAAACTCTCCCAGAGTAGCTGAACCATTCTGCATTCCTGTTAGCAGTGTATGAGGGATCCGGTTTCTCCACATCCTCGCCGATATTTGGTGTTATTATTTTATGTTGCTTTAGCCATTCTGACAGGTGTGTAATAATATCTTGTTGTGACCTTAATTTGTATTTTTCTAATAGCTAGAGGTGTTTATTTGCTCTCTGGTGGAATCCAGTTGGAGTCTTTGGCCCATTTTCTCACTGGGTCATTTCTTCGGAAATTTCTTTATTCGAGATAACATCTCTGTCAGGTGTGCGGTTTGCAGACATTTTCCCGCTCCACAGCTCGTCCTTGTGTCCTCCCCACAGGATCGTCCACAGACCAAAAAGCTTTTAATTTTGAAGGCCAACTTATCAGTGTTTTCTTTTACGGGTATTTTTAGTGTCAGGTCTAAAAACTCTTCACCAAGCCCTAGCTCCCGAAAATCTTTTTCTTTTTTTTCCCTTCGGTAACGTTTTATAAATTTATGTTTTACATTTTAGTCCTTGATCTATTTTGAGTACATTTTTACAGAAGATGTGAGATTTAGATTGAGTTCATTATCTTGTCTGTAAATGTCCAATTGATCCGGCACCTTTTGTTGAAAAGCTACTCTTCCTTCATTGAATTACATTTGTACCTTTGTCAAGACTTAGCTCTTTTGTGTTGTTGGGGGGCAAGATTTGTGTGGGTTGATAGACCTTTTTTTTTAACATGATCACCATGTGAATATCATACTTAACAAATGAACAGAGATTTCAGTATAGTCTTTAGTATCCAGTTCATATTCAGATTTTTCCAGTTGTCTCAAAAATGTTTCTGTTTGTTTTTAATAGTTGCCTTGCTTGGATCAAGATCAAAATAAGATCCACACCCCGCACTTGGTTTTCACGTCTCCTGAGCATACAACAGTCCCTCTGCTCTTTACTGATGAGCACGCCCCTTCCTTGACCCCCCCCCCCTTCTGGGCCAGCAGCCCTAGTCTGGCCTCTGGCAAGGACACTCTGCAGGCCCCTTTCCTTTGTTTCTGACCAAGGGTCAGTTAAACGGTGACCAGTGAAAACTGAGAAACCGGGAACAAAATGGCCGGGCCTTCTGGGAAAACAAGCGTAAAAGGAACTGACGTTCTTGAGCTTTGTTTTTCTAGAATCCTGAAGTTGCTCTGAGAGACCGTGTGATCTAGTATAACAAAGCTTGCGGACGGGGGTATTCACGGCCCCACAACTGACCAGCTGTGAAATCTTGGGCAAATCACTTAACTACTAAACCAGCTTCTGTAACGCGGAGTAATTATGATACCTCGGGGGGGAGGATTTAATGAGAAATGTCTATAACATTCCTTATAAATGACAATATTATTCCATTGCCAGACTTTTTCCTGTTGCTTTAAAACATTACATATTTAAAACTAACACTAACTGAGAACATAACTCTTGCCCATCACTGCTTTACATGTATTGGCTTATTTACTCAACAATGATCTCATAAGAGATTTTCTTACGGCTTCCATTTCCAGCTGATGACGGGGAGGCGCAGGGAGGGCAGTAGCTTCCCGCAGTCCACGCAGCTGCTGAGTCCCAGAACCGTAGCCTGTACCCAGCCTCCTGCTCTGAGCTCGGGCTTTTTACCTTTGGCTGTTCCTTCACGACCGTACATGCTTGTCCCTCAATGCACTGAGCGCTACTGTGTGCAAAGCGATTCCCAACACACCCCCACGCTGTCGTTGGTCTGTGGGTAGGAGAGGAAAGAGCTAGAAATGGAACCCATGACACAGAGCGGGGGGTGGGGAGCTCTTGTCCATGCCTTGATGAGGTAGATGAAGAGACAAGATCTGTGACGGATTTTGATCAGTTTATGAATAATGGATCTGTAGCAGATTATAAAGGAGCCTGGTAGGAGGAGAGTGAGATCTTGCCAGGGGAAACGCCTGTGGCCCCTTTCCCTGCCCTCCGGGGGCCCTGGCAGAGACGGGCTGCAACAACTTTTGGTCTGACCTAAGGTCGTATCTCTCTATTGGATTGAAGGGTGTGTTCCAATAGGAGTTGGGCTGGAGAGTCCCCCAAAGTCCCCAAAATCTCGTGGTTTAAGACAGAAATGTATGTCTTCTATGAAAGTCTGAGTAGGCGGTCCAGGCTGGCTTGGTGGCCCAATGGTGTCAAGTGTCCTTCGGTCCCTTGGGCTCCCCCGTCACCTCAGGTGCTGCTCCCATCCGTCCTCCGTGTAGCCCGAGGGGAGGCGTCTGTGCAGGAGAGCTCAAGCCCCGGCAGCTGCCCCCTCCTCGTCAGCGGCCCCACCAGACAGGAAGGGCATGAGGAAATGTGGGTTTTAGCCGAGTGTCTAGGTAAAATTTGGGAGCCCCATCACCGTGGAGAGTACAAAAGAATGGGTCTGGAGGACTGCTGGCAATCCGCCGCAAAAGGCTGAGGGCGTGTGGCCAGGAGCGCCTCGGTGGGACAGGCAGCAGACCGCTCCCGAACACGGAAGCCACCTGATTTGGCCCCCGCAGCTCTGCCAGCTGGGCCCAGAGGCCAGCAGTCGGGCGCTCCTCTAGACTGGGGCCCTCAGTGAAGTGCCACCCAGCTTTGGCCTCCGATGCGTGACCTTGTGGGCTGCCCCTTCCTTCGGTGTTGTTCTTTTGGCTTCAAGGACACTGCTCTCCCTTCCTTGTTATTCTACGTCTTGGCTTCCCCTTTCTCTGCTGTCTTCCCCCTGACCCGCCCAGCTGTGGGTGGTCGCACACACGCTTCTGCTTATACAAGGAGATGGCTCGTCAAGCCGCCTCCGGCCTGTACCTCCCCGGGAGGCCTCGGCATCTGTCTGTCCGCGGCTCTCTGGCCCCTGAGCTGTCCGGCTAGATTCTCAGTGCGACAGTCACACGGGCTTTGGTTCCGTGTCTGCCCCCAGCTGTCCTGCTTCAGAAGTTAGAACTAGGCCAACTGCAGCTGGTCCTTGAGTACTTACCTCGGGCCTTAGTGGCAGTCTTTACAGCATTGTCTCATCCTCCTGCCCCCCCCCCCCGCCCCAGGGCTAAACACTCTGGAATCTTCCTTCTTCCTGTGCCTCAGGTCAGTCACCAAATTCTGCCGCCTCTTCCCCCGCCCCCGTGCCAGTCTGATGCCACACCCCCCTGCTGTCCCCAGCCTGCGTCCCCTGCAGGTCCACCTTCCTCCACGTCTGGTCCCTCCCTGCAGGACGACTAGCAGTTCTTGCCTGCGGCTCCTTACCCCAAGTCTAACCTGCCCAGCCTGGCTTCCCAGGGCCTCTGCCAACCCATCGTTTCTTTTGGATAACTCCTATCTCTTTCATTTATTCAACAAATGTGGGTCTAGCGCCTTCTGTGTAGGCCAGGCATTAGGCCAGGCTCTAAGGATACAGCGAACAAGACAGACATGGCCCCCAGGGAAGTCAGTTCCAGTGGGAAGAAAACAAATCCAAAGCATTAGAGGTTGCAAAGAAATTCAAAGAAGGATATCAACAGTGGGGGGTGGGTATGCCTTGAGGGGAAAAGGTCTGTTCTCCTCTCTGCTGCATCCCGCCACTGCATCCCGTGCCTTCTTTTGTGCTCTTCCTGGCCAGCACCTCCTAAAATCTGGCCTGTCCTTCGAGCCTCCATATCCTCTCCAGATTATATTGATCCTTTCTTTCCTCATCCATCCATTCAACAAACATCTACTGAGTTACTTAGTGCGGGCGCTGAGCAGATGCTGGGACATAGCACAGAGTGTAGTCAGGTAGTTACCTTCTCCGATCTTGCGTCTAGTTGTGGGACAGATAGCTCACCGACAGCAGACGTGGGATGTCGGGTGGTAAAGTGGGGTCCTGAAAAGAAAGCCGTAGTGTGCTCTGCGTAAAGATTTATTTGTTTTAGAGCGTGCGCGTGCCGGCCTCCACACGTGTATGGGGGGTAGGGGCAGAGGGAGAGAGAGAATCTCAAGCAGACTCCAAGCCGAGCCCAACGTGGGGCTCAATCTCGCGGCCCATGAGATCATGACCTGAGCCAAAACCAAGAGTTGGAGGCTTACCCAACTGAGCCACCCAGGCGCCCCTGCTTTGGGTAATTTAAGGAAGATTTGATGAAGCAATTACACAAGGGTGGTGTACTTCCTGGGCGAGTAACAGGGAGGGAGGGGGCGGTTACCAGAACCTAGAGAGAGGCCTGCGTGGGCACCTTCTGCCAAGAGCTGAGGCTTCGGGTCATGGAAACGCCCAGTCACACACAGCAGCCCTGCAGGGAGGGAGCCCGCCGGGGATTTAAGACCCTGACCTCAGGCTCCGCCCTCCTAGCTTGCGAGATCCCGATATCCTGGTATCCTGCCTGTTCTCTGCCGAATGGAAGCCAGAAGCCAGAGGGCCAGCCTCCCAGGGCCCAGCGCAGGGGGACGGTGGGAGTGAGTGAATCCCGAGAAGGAGGTGGGAGGAGCTAGGTGCCAAAGGGGTTGCTATTTTATTTTGTTTTACTATTTTTTTAAGATTTTATTTATTTTTATTTGAGAGAGAGCATGAGCAGGGGATGGGGAGAGGTGGGGGAGGGGCAGAGGAGGGGCAGAATCCCCCCTGACTGCAGAGCTCAGCACAGGGCTTGATCCCAGGACTCCGAGATAATGACGTGAGCTGAAATCAGACGCTCAGCTCACTGAGCCACCCAGGCGCCCCAAAGGGGTTGCTATTGTAGAAAGGGTAGGGAAGGAAAGCTGTCTTTGAGCAAGGCTCTGATGGATGGATGAGGCCAGCCGAGTGGAAAAGCATTCCAGAGAGAGGGAAAAGCAAGTGCTGTGTGCCTGGAGAAGGTGGGAGAGGGGTCAGGGAGGAACAGGGGGCCACGCCATGCCAAGCCTCCTGGGCCTGAGTAAGGACTTTGGGTGTTATTCCCAGATGCCGAGCATGAGAGTGTCAGGATCATTCTGGCCTCTGGCTGGTGTTCTGGCCCGAGGGACGTGATGAGACTACTTGTGTTCAGTTAGTTTCACGAAGTTGGGCATTTAGCAAACATGATTCAACTAGGGGGACAGCCAGCAACCCCAAAGCTGGAGGCCCCAAGAGAGCCAACCAGGCCTCTGGGCCTTTCCCTGCAGTCTGAGTTCTGTAGCAAGAGCTGAGGGAGGAAACACACACACACACACACACACACACACACACACACACACACACACACACGGTAACTCCCTTCCCCCTCAGGTGCTTACTTGTAGTCAGGGAGACAAATAAACACAAGAACCTGTTTAACATCACATACCTAGACCTAGGAACTAGGGTCAGGAGAGGGTTGGACTTGAGGGCTGAAGACTGGCCTGAATGGGGTGGGGTTGGCCAGTGAAGCTTCTGGAAGGGGTAAGGGACAGGGGAGAGCCGAAATGGCCTGAGGGAAGGTGGGAGGGCGAGTGACCCAGCCGGAGAGGACTCAGGTGCTTGGGTACGCTCCACCCTCGAGGACCCCCCGATGCCCCTGCCCGGCCCCCGCGGCTCCCAGTCCCTTCCGGCGCAGAGGCCGGCTTGGCGTCAGCGGGGACCAGCCTTCTCCCCCGTAAACCTGGCGGGGCCCCTTCTGTGGCGCCGGTCCACATATCGCACCCCAACCGGGCAGGCTGGGTTTGGGAACATCTCCTCCAGCGCCACACCAGTATTGCCTCAGGAAAGGGGCCATTTTTGAAACAAGATTTTATCTATTTATTTGAGAGAGAGAGAGAGAGATCACGAGCAGAGGGGAGGGGCAGAGGGAGGGGAGAAGCAAGCTCCCCTCTCAGAGCAGAGCTGGACACCGGGCTCCACCCCAGGACCCCGAGAACATGACCTGAGCTGAAGGCAGAGGCTTCTGAGCCACGCAGGCGCCCCGAAAGGGGCCATTGGAACGGATGGGGTCTGGGGTTGGAAGGGGCCCTGCTCCAGCTCATTTACCCAGGTGAGTTGCTGATGATCTGCCAGACTTTTATAAAGAAGGGCCGGGAGGCCCAGAGGCCTTAGGAGTAGTGCCCTGGGCGTAAGAGGAATGGTCGGAGCCTTGCCAGTTATTTGCCATCATGAAAGAGCCCCGGGGGCCCCAATTTCTGATTTGATTTCTTTAGGACTTTGTTAAGCACTCATTTATGAATTTTCTTCGACCACCGCTGACAGGTCTGTCATTCTTCTGTTTTACTCAGGCTCATACTGAAACAAGTTTTTAATTCTCTGCTCGTCAGTCAGCCCACAGTGCCCAGGTGCAAGTGGGGGGCAGCCGGCCCGAGGGTAAAGATTTCCCATGGACATTCTTGCTTCTGGAAACACATTCGAGGTATTTCTCCTCCTCTGGGAGCGAGCGGCTTACCCTCATCTCCATTTTATTACTAGCTTTTCCTTCTTTACTAAAAAGTTATTTAATTTTGAATAGATAATATATGTACACAGTAGAAGAGTTCAAAGACAGAAGAAGATAGAAGGGATCTCCTTCTTGCCCTGTTTCCCAGACCCCCAGGTCTCATCCCTGGAGGCTGCCGGTATGTTAGTATCAATATTATCTTATGTATTCTTCCAGAAATAGGCTGTGTTTCCAATGCAAATGCTTGTATATACTCTCTCCTCTTTTTACACAACGGCGGAGACTATATAAACTAAGCTTGCTTTCTCCCCCGCTTCTCAGTGTACCGTTGGGGGGTGTTCTATGTCAGTAATAAAAAGTTGCCTCGTTCCATTCCTTGGCTGCAATGATGTTCCACCATGCGGCTCTACCATTGACATACTCGGCCAGGGCCCGGGGGACTGGACACGTAGGGAGTCTCCAGGCTTCTGTGCACGGATGCCACGAGCAGATGTGCCCACATGGCATTTCGCCGGGCGTGCCCGCAGCACGTGGGCAGGTGTCCCCAGATGGCTCACAAGCCACAGCAACTTACCCTCTCACCTCGGCGCCTGCCTCTTACTTCCTTCCACCTCCTGTGTCTCCCAACCTGGCGGAGTTCGCCAGCCTGAGAGTTGGAGAAATCGGGCCGTTGCCATGTGTTTCTGTTGGCGCGGAGCAAGTCAGCCCGATCAAGTCATAGCGTGGTGAGCAAGTGCGTGGGGGGCGGGATGATAATCAGCCAGCATTGGGGACTTCAGCCCCGCGCGGGGTGATGATGTCCCTCGGAGGGACCCCCTGCCCCTGGCCCCAAGGAGTCCCACCATCACAGGCTCCTTCTGGGCTGAGACTTGAGAAAGAGCGTCCCGGGGATGGTGACTCGGGAGCTGGCCCTTAAGGCTGAGCAAGTCAAGCAAAGGACAGAGGGGACAGAGACCACACAGGTGAGGGGGACACAAGGCTGAGTGTGGAAACGAAGGCTACAGGCACACCCTCAGGGCCTCGCTGGCCTCGAGAGGGAATTTCTATTTTGATCCTATAAGGGTCAGGGTGCTCGTGAGAAACCAAGATGCATTTGGGCACAAATCCGTTGAGAGAGTACCTACCACACCTCCCGGAGCCACCGGTTGGGCCATTTCTTGGGGGGCGAGGGGGGGGCGGCGGCCCAAAGGGAACAAGAGCCCTCACTGGGAGCACCGGGCTGCCTCCCAACACACCTCCGGTGGTGCCAGCGGCTGAGGTGTCTTCCAGCAAGCAAAACACAGACACACGGTGTCCCCTTTTTTTGCGCAGGTGTTAGCAGGCTGCGTCCACTCTCCTGCATTTGTATTTTCCCCCAGGGATATCTCTTGGATCTTCCATTCCGTTTTGTTTCATAAAGAGCATCCTTATTCTTGTGTCTGCAGGGCGCTCCCTTGTGTGTCTTACTCTGATTCGTTGCCGTTGATTTAGAGAAATTGAGGGTATCTCCAACAAACAATGATGTGATGCATGATGTGACGCATTTTGCTGGGCTATCCGTAGGCCAACTTCCTAGGAGTGGAATTCCTTGGCCACAATATATATTTCACATTTTGGGAGCTATTGCCAAATGCCCTCCATGAGGTGGAGGAGGGAGTGGTACCGTTACAGGGAAAAAGAGCCTGTTTCCCTAGACCCTTGTCAAGACAGTGCATGACCAAGGTTTTAATCTTTTGCCAATCTAAGTGAAAAATGGTATTTTAGAATAGCTTTAGTTGGCATTTCTGTTAGGATCGAGGTAAACTTTTCCATGGTGGATTTTAAAATGCAGTGTTCCCAGCGTGACATCCCTGCTGAGGAGGGACCCAAGATGTTCTTGGGAACCCAGCCCTCTCCACTGTCCCTGAGTGGCTCTGGGCGCCCGCCAGTCCTTTCCGTTCACAGGTCGTCCTGGTGGGCGTGCCCAGGAGCAGAGTGAGAATTCCTTCTGGGACTCGGCATTCTCGGACGGAGGTTCACTCACACGTAAATCACCCTAGTAGCTACCCCCATCTGCATTATCCCTCTCCAGTGGCAGAAGCTGCCCCCTTCCTTGACCATCCTCCCCTGAACATTCAAATAGGATTAGCCGAGCAGTGTTCCTTCCCCCTTTCCCGATGTTTCTTGGGCCAGGTACATTCTGGAGAATGATCAGACATTGTTCTAGGCTCCCAAGTGCTCCCAAGTTGGTCCATCTCCAGGAGAACGAAAAGGTCAAAGAGGACACACATGTGAGCAAGCCGAGTTTTGTACTCTTTCCAACTCTTGTTACTGCGGGACACTGTCCCCGCAAGCTTGTCAAAGACAGTGGTCCCTGGGCCTGGGCCCTCTCTTGATCGCCCAGGGGACAGAGCCAGCTGCAGCCCTCCAGAAGGTCCTTCAGACATGGACCCTGTCCTCGAGGAGCCCCAGGCTAGTTCTGCTGTGTCCTCTGAAATACTTAGTTTCTTTTCTCAGAGGCCCGAATGTACCAGGTCTCATGGTCTCCCTTGAAGCCTTCTTCTGGCTTCATGGAATGTTCTGGAAACTCTGGGATCTTGTCAGGAAATGTGTCCCCAGCTTGTGTGAGAGAGACCTGCCTCCTGCCTGAGCTCTTAGAAGCAGCTAGGAACGCTGTCCCCAGTGGCTCTCCTTTCGGGGCCATCTCCAACTCATCCTCCTGGACTGGGACAGACCCACTCCTGCCCCATCGGCCCCAGCTCTGCTGTCCCTTCTGTCCCGAGTTCTCTCTCCCTCGAAATAATTTTCCATGATTTTTAAATAATAATGACAGCAGCATATACTTCTTTTTTAAAAAAAAAAAAGTAAAAAGGTTTATTTATTTGAGAGAGGGAGAGAGAGAAACAGGAGGGGGAGGGATAGAAGGCCAGGGAGAGATTCTTAAGCAGACTCCACACTAAGCACAGAGCCCGATGCAAGGCTCCACGCTGGGCTTGATCTCGTGACCCTAAGATCACGACCCTGAGATCATGATCTGAGCCAAAACCAAGAGTCTGATGCTTAACCGACTGCCCCACCCAGGTGCCCCAGAAAATACTTCTATAACACTTCCGTGTGTAAGGTACTATTTAAGTATTTATATTAAATGATATATGGACACAGTACAAGATTCAAAAGGTAGAAAAAGATACACAGCAAAAACTAAGCCTTCCTCCTCCTGCTGTTTCTACCGCCACCCCATCCCCCACCCCAGAAACCACCACCAGTATGGGTCTCCTGTGTGTCCCTTGGGATCTCCTCTATGGAGACATAAGCGCACAGACATCTGTTCTTTCGTCGCTGTCACACAGGTGGTGGCATACAAAACGCCACCTTTTGTATCTTTGGCTTTTTTGGGTAATTTTTCCAGGTTTGCTTTCCATGGCCTGAGAGTCTTACCCCTCCCTTCCCAACTCTAAATCCAGAGCGCTGTGAAGCGGGGGAATGGTGACCGGCAGGTCTGCGGTCAGTCCCCGGTCCCTCGGCTCGACTAGCTGCGAGTGACCGAATCTCCCTTTTCCTCATCTGCGAAGTGGGCTAATATCTCAAAGGTGTAACTGAGCGGGAGGGAGAGTGGGAGAGAGAGGCGTTAGAGGTGACATGTGCGACACTCGTGCTGCTACTGACATTGTTCCCAGTTTCCTCCTCACCCGCCCGCCCCCCGATGTGGCGACGGTGGCCAGGGCCTGGGTGATGGGCCAAGTGCACATTGCGAGGGAAGGTGACCCGCAGGAACATGATCAGGGGCTGCCCCTTCACCGTGGTTCGGGATGCCTGAGCAGGGAGGGAGCGACAAGTGGGAAGTAGGAGGGCTGGGTTGGTGGCCTTTGTTTCAGAGTCAGCACTGGTGAGCTTCTAGCTCTGTCCCATTTGGAAAATTGGCACGGGCCTCCTCCTCGCCCGCTGGACGGTGTAGTTCCAGAAGCAGCCTGGGTCCCTTCCCTGCAGAGATTTCTACCGTACAGGGGACGGCCAAGCGTGAGCAGGCCTCGGCTCTGGGGACCGTAGGAGCCATCAGCTTCCTTGAGGCCTCCCTCCCTCACCTGCTCTGACAGGACCTCAGGAGCCCTGTTGGAGCATCTGTCCATCTGTCCATCTGCGCAGCCGTGCAGATAACCACCACCCCTGCCGCCATTTTATCTCCTCCACATCCTGGCTTCTTCCATCCAAGCGTACTCCAAGCTTGGCGGGAACTAAGAGTTAACCAACCCTAGCCCTTCAGGAGACTGAGGCCACCAACTACACATAGAGCCGTGTGGTAACGTCCGCTGTGAGTCCCCTGGGGCCAGAGGCAAAGCGGGGTGCAAAGGGGGCCCTGGGCCCCCAGACCAGCAACATGTTCAGCCCTCGCTTTCCACATCGGGCTTCTTGCTGGTGGAATGATTTGTACTGAAAAACTTCTAGGAAAATGTTTCCTAGTTGAAAAGTATAAATATATTAGTAAATAAAGTGAAAAATGTCCATAAAAAGTCTCAAGGAAATGTTGCTTTTTTTTTTTTTTTTCCGGCAGCTTCAGGCTTCTCTCCTAAAGCTGGAGGAGGTGGGACGGCGTGTTCGTTTGCTCCACTCTGGTGTTTGGAAATCTTGGTGGGTGGGAAAATATTCCAAGAACTAGTTTAACGAATGGTTCTTCCATTAACCGTGTAATCATGAGCTAGTTCCTTTGTGTATTTCCTTTTATTCCACAATGGATTAGAGAGAGTTTGTGACAGAAACGATAAATGATGAAAACAGTAAAATTAAAAAATCAGGGCCAGTGGGAAAAGGACATTAAGTAAATCAGTGTGGAGATGAGGGAGAAGAGGCCTGGGGATAAACAAATAGATATATTGTATATCAGATGGTGTACATTGCAATGAGGAAGAAATAAAGCAAGGTAATGAGAATAGGGAGGAGGAAGGGTATTGTCCTTTTATGAAGTAGTTAGGGGAGGCCTGGCCTGTCCAAGAGAGTAACATCTGGATTGAGACCAGATAACTAGAAGAGACTATTCAGTGATGAAGGACCAGCAAGTGCAAAGGCCCTGGGGTAGGAATGGCCATACCACATTAAGGAGTACAGTGTGGCCATCACGGAGAGATAAGGGGCTAAGGGGCAAGAGGAAGGAAGGAAAGGGCGAGTCTCCAGGGCCCTCAGGTTCCTCTCTTCTCATTACTCACATACCCTCGTGATGCTCCAGTTTCCTCACCTGTCAACTGGGAATAATGCTTGTTCTTCAAGGGTTGTGAAGTAGGAGATTTGGCCTCCAAACCCTCTCCAGACTGCAGGCTCAAGGACCTTTGGCCACCTTCACCAGAACCTACTCAAGTGGCCACCACAGTGGGACTTGAGGGAGACCAGGCTTCAACCTAGATTGCAGGGTTTCTCAAGCTGGTGTTTGAGGCTGGATTGTCGGGGGCGGTGGGGGGCTGCCCTGTATGTTGTTAAGACATCAGCAGCATCCCTGACTCCCATCTACTGAATCCCTGTAGCCCCCCAGGTCTGACAACCAAAAGTGTCCCGACATTGCCAAATGTCCCCTGGGGAGCAAAACTGCCCCCAGATGAGAACAACTTAGCTAAAATTAACCGCGAAGGCTGTGCAAAAACCAGCAAGAGACTGGTGGAAAAGGATTGGGGGCAACAGAGATTTTTTTTTTCCTCTCAAATCAGAATGTGTCTTCAGCTATTCTCTTTGTTTAATTTCTCTGAGGCTAGACCACACGAATGTTCTGGAAGACAGTGCTGGGTCATACTTCCGAGTCTGACTGCTTGCATAGGAATCCTGGCTCTGCAGCTTGCTAGCTCTGTGACCTTGGGCAAGTTACTGAGCCTTTCTGTTCCTCTATTTCTCATCCTTACACCAAGGATAACAAAAATACTTGCCTCCTGGGGCTGTTGGGAGGATCCCATGACATAATACATGTAAATACTTAGGTTCCCTGGGAGACAGAGATTTTGTGTGCAGGGAGTTTCTTGGGGAGGGGGGGCCTTCAGGAAGCACATGGGGGGAAAGGGTAGGGCAGAGCGAGAAGCTGGGCTTCCTGAGCTTGTGGGGACAGGGGCCCTTCATGCGGGGACAGGACCCTTCAGTGTTGTCCTGAGTTGGAGGCTAGGATGCCTCCATCGGTGAATGTGGACTGCCGCCACCCTACCCCCCCCCACACCCCCACACCTGCCCCTGAGCAAGTGTGACCTTGGACAAAGGCAGCTCTACTGTAGAAAGGACGATTCCCAGGGAGGGACTCAGCTGAGTGGAACTTCCGCTGAAAAGGAAAGGGGGCCAGGTGAGAGGCAGGGCCCATGGTGCTTCTTGGCCAGTATTGTGGGATTCGATTCCAACGGAGGCTAAAGTGCTTTTAAAACACCTGGACAGCAGAGAAATTACTCCCTCTCTAACAGTGCCCCATGCCCTTTCCCAGTACCCTGCTTATCCCAAGTCTGCTCTCTTTTTAAAGATTTTATTTATTTTTGAGAGAGAGAGAGAGCATGAGCAGGGGGGAGGGGCAGAGGAAGAGAGCAGATGGAGAAGCAGACTCTCTGCTGAGCAGGGATTCCCAATGCGGGACTCGATCCCAGGCCCCCGGGATCATGACCTGAGCCCAAGGCAGTCGCTTAACCGACTGAGCCACCCAGGCGCCCCGGCCAGCTGCCCCACCTCGGAGAGAGACCGAGACAAGGTCACTTGGCCTGTCAGTACCTTAGATTCTTCTTTGGTGTGTCGGGAGTGGTACCGCCTACCCAGAGTGAGGAGAGAGGATTAAATGGGATACCACAAGGCCGTGGTTCTCTAAGGGTGGTCCCTCGGCCATCAGGACTGGCCTCCCCACCAGGGAACTTGTTGGAAATGGGGATTCTCGGGCGCCATCCCAAATCCACTGAATCAGGAAATCTAGGGGAAAATTCTAGGAATCGGTGTTGTTTTGACGAGTCCTCCAGCGCTGCTGCCACACGCTCACATTTGAGAATGGCTGGTGTACCGGACAGCACTTAGCTCCTGGAAGGAGCCCTGTCAATCTCAGCTGAATCTGAATCTGAACCCCCACCGCCCAACAGCCTTGAGGTCGGGTGCCTGGGAGCAGAGCGCCACCTGCTGGTGACAGCCGGCCCGTGTACACACATAAGGATCTCACACACACACACACACACCCCTTTCTCAGGGCTATACCCACGAGCAAGGAAAGCAGCGCTGGCCACCAGGGGAGCAGGGCGCCACCTGCTGGTGACAGCCGGCCCGTGTACACACATAAGGATCTCACACACACACACACACACACACACACACACACACACACCTCTCTCAGGGCTACACCCACGAGCAAGTAAAGCAGCGCTGGCCACCAGGGCAGGTTACCCAGATGTCCTCTCCTCATTCCCCTCCATTCTCCCTGGAGAAATCAGGTTAACATGAATGTCAAGGGCAGCTTTCATGGCCCAGAGAGGTCACCAAAAGACAGCAGCAATGTGTTTGAATCAGTGAAAATGGGCTCTCCTGACCAAGGGTTTAAGTGTCAGACACACTGAAGGAAAAACAAACGGCAGCCCTCCTTCCTCTGCCTGGGGTCACGGAGCTGAGGACAGCCTTGATGACTGGTCACCGGCCAGCAAGAGGGGCCGTGCACACACACACTCGCACGTCTCCTGAACTGGACTAGGAGCCTTTTGCCTGGCTCTTTGGCTCGTACTGAGTGGCACCCCCTAGTGGTGTTGAGTGGAATTGATGGGGCTTTGTGCTAACCTTAAGTATTTGGAACAAATGCTGAAAAGCTTTGAGCCCAAACACGGAAAGATCCCAGAGAGGACAGAGGAGAGAGAGAGAGAGAGAGAGAGAGAGAATAAGCACAGGAGGCTACCAAGCCCTCTTTGAGTGGCTCAGAAAATAAGCTAGGTAACAATGACAGGAAATGGCAGGAGATACATCTCTGCAGGGAGGAAAGGTAAAAGCAGTCCCGAGGCTCAGTCCGTGGAAGACATCTGCGGAAGAAACTCAGTCTTTAAGAATGCGCAGGGGGCATCCGGCAGAGAGAGCTGGCTGTGCGCGCTTCCGAGCGCAGCGCTAGGGGTCAGGATCCTAACGCTGAAGGAGACGAAATTTAAAGCAGCAAGTCTGGTGAGTCTCAGCGCTTCGATCTCTGCTAGACCCCCAGAACCCCATGCAGGTAGCTAGCTGTCAAAGGAAAACAAGACCGCCAGCCAGCCAACCACAAGGCTTTCCTCTTGAGGGAGGGCTCTCCGGAGGGGCGGGGAGAGGGCCAGAGAACAGGAGCTGTTCCTTCTCATTCTCTGACCGGCATTGGGCAGAGCCTTTCCCCTTGGTCCCTGTTGCACGGGTGGGGGAGGCCGTGGCTCCAAATAACACTACCGGAGACTAAAGGACATCAAAAGAGAAGTTAAACCGAGTGAGAGCCCTCTGGATGCTTGGGGCTGGCAGCTCTAGGAAGCTGGCTCACTCGTGGGGCGACCTGACAGGAGGGCCACCTGCCACCCCTCGCCCGGCCCTTTGTAAGACCGGGAACAGCCCCACCAGGTAGCATTACCTCCTAGCCCTTCCTGTCTCCACTTAGAGGGCAGCGTGTCTCAGCCTTCCTGGCCGGAGCCACGCCAAGGCACCCTGACACCCCTGTGATGAAACCCAAGAGCCCCCATCTCTAAAGTCATAATTTTGTGCCACCCAAGAAACCTCAGCATTAGGTCAGGTGACACATCACTAGAAACAAGAAAGTTAAGTGGCCACTAGTCCGTGGGAGACATGATCTTTGCCCTCAAGGAACTTAAATAGTGCTTGACAGTATTTGATTAAATACTAACGTGGATTCATTCAACAAACATACACTTGACGCTCCCGTGAGTGCCAGGAGCGGCACCAGATGCTGGGGATACTGTGATGAGTAAGACCGGCAGTCCTTGCCTTCTGGAGCTCACCAGCTGCAGGGGGAGGGAGACGTGGAGCAGGTAACAGCAATGTGAGGGGACCAGGGGGCCCTGGGAGCCTTTAGCAGGAGCCGATGGGGCCCAGGGAGTGAGGGGTGTCTGAGCAGAGCCTGCAGGGAGAGGAAAAGCCGGGCATGGAAGTAAGTGGGTGCTGAAGTGTGGGAGGAGGCATTTCTGAGCAGCATGGGGCTGGGGGGGGAGCTGGTTTCAGCTGGGCCTTGAAGAGTGAGTCAGCCTGAGGAAGCAGAGGGACGGAAGCAGCATTTGGGGATGGTGGGGCCATGGGCCTGGCTGCTCTGGCCTCAGGATTGTGTGAGAAGGAAGTAAGGGCAAAAGAATCCCTTTTGGAGAGGCCGAATTTGAGTGGCCGGCCAGGCATCCACCTGGACATGTCCAAGGGGTGCTTTCTCATTAGAAACGTGGACCTCTGGGGGCGCCTGGGTGGCTCAGTCGGTTGGCTGTCTGCCTTGGGCTCAGGTCGTGATCTTGGGGTCCTGGGATCGAGCCCCATGTCAGGCTCCCTGCTCAGAGGGGAGTCGGCTTCCCCCTCTCCCTCTGCAGCTTCCCCTGCTTGTGCTCTCTCTCTCAAATGGAAAATAAAATCTTAAGAAAGAAAGGAAAGGAAAGGAAAGGAAAGAGGAAGGAAGGGAGGGAGGTAGAGAGAGAGAGGAAGGAAGGAAGGAAGGAAGGAAGGGAGGAAGGGAGGAAGGGAGGGAGGGAGGAAGGGAGGGAGGGAGGAAGGAAGGAAGGAACCTCTGGTGTGGAGAGGCTCAGTCTTCCTGAGAAGAAACTATGTAGAAGAAGACTAGAGGCCAAGGTCAGCGTGTTGAGACACCCGGGTGGGGGAAAGAAACCAGCCTGGAAGACAGAAGAAGCCCATAAGAACACATTTTGTAGAGACTCAGAGAACGGTTCTCCAGTGGGGAAAGGAGCGGCTCCTCCAGGCCAAATGTTAGCCAAGTTTCTAGGGCTCCGGAAATTGGTAGGAGGGCACAGGATCATGCACATAAACGAGTGGGCATCCCTAATGCATTGTCTTGGTCTGTACCCCTCCCCAGCACTGCGCCTTCACTCACCTTCCTGCTAAAACATCCTCAGAGGCCCCAAGTCTAGAGCAGCGGGCCATTCCTGCAGCTGTGGAGGGAGGGGGCCCGGGTTCTCTGCCCGGTATCAGTGGCCCCCCTTGCCGGACAGCTGGGATGGGATGCCAGCACTACCGTCGGGGGCCGGAGATGAAAGTGGCCACAGGTTGCTGAGAGGAGGCGGGTGGGGGGAGTAGGCAGGGGCAGACAGCTCGGCACTGCGGTCACCTCTCTCCCACACCTGCCGGTCCCAAGTCACCTCTATCCTCCAGCTGCCCACAGAAGGGAAGGCAAGGCTCCCCGGGAGCAAGAGAAGCCTCCTGCCCTTAAGTGAGGGGGGGCCAGGGATAGGGATGGCACGTACCACGGACGGCAGGCCTCAGCAGGGCCTCACCGGAGAGGCGGGGTTCTGGCCACTGGGGTTTGGGCCGCACCCAGGGAGCTGCTGGGAGCTTCCAGAAACCAAGGTGCAGCCAACCTGATCCAGGAACACCCGTGCCACCCACTCCGATGAGCGTTTTCTGGCACCAGGGTACCTGTACCCTCCCCCAAGCCCTCCGGCCCCCGACCCCCGGCCCCCGGCCCTGCTAGGAAGGTAGAAAGGTTGGGAGGTGGCGTGCTGGGGCCAGGGACGAACGGGCGAGTGCATACCGTGAGAAGGGAGGCCACTGCAACGATGCAACGAGGCTCACGGTTTGGAGGCAGGTGGGCTCTTCTGAGCGACTCACTTGTCTTCTTAGAGCCCCGATTTTCTCAGCGACAAAATGGAATTAGGAGCATTACAGGGCCAGCACGTTTCAAAGGACCGTCGTGAATAAACAAGAGAACCAGTGAACTTTCCAAACCGTCAAGGTCAAGGGTTGCTGGTTTCCACGTCCAACCAACGTCGCACTGGGAATTTTCAACATGAAGTCCACGGAGCCCTCGTCGGAGGGAATCTATGAACTACCGGAAATAACGTGTAAAAATGCACGTGGCGGGGCTCGTCTCCAGGGGGAGGAGCCATAGTTCTCGGCAGCTTTTTATTTTATTTGTATTTTTTCTCTCTCCTCCATCAGCAGCTTTTTAAAGAGGTCTGGGACCCACACGTGGCGCAAAATCTGTCCCTGTCGCGTTTCCGATGAGTTAGCGGAGACCCGTGGTGGCACAGCTTGTCAGACACAGCGCCATAGGGGGGCCCTGGTCCCCCAACCCCCGGAAGATCAGGGAGGGGTACGCAGCCGGAGGCTAGAGCCCCAAGTCCTACAGGAAATTGGGGCCCCCGTCCTCTGTGTTACCAGGTTGAGGGCTTCCCAGTGGAAGGGCAGGAGGAGGATGAAGCCCCAGGCCGGGGGAGGCCCGGGAGGCCCCTCCTGGAAGCCGGAGGGGCTGGATAAGTGAGTCCTCCTCCTGCCTCTCCCTCCACCTCCAGCTCAGAAGACTGAAACGGGGAGACCCAGCTCTCTCTCTGACAGTCTTGAGACAAACGCTGGTTCTCAGTTTCGTCTCCTGGAAAAGTCGGAGACACCACGTCAAAGCCTTACAGAAACCTGTGAAAGGCCCCACACAAATGTAAGGTAGTCCCCCGCCACAAGTGCAATGGATTGAGCAACTCGTGACGGCCAGACACTTGCTGGGTGCTTCGACGAACCGGGCATAAACGTCACCGCTTCGAGGGGCCCGCCCTGACCACCCGGTTAAGGTAAACCCACTCGCCTCCCCCACCCTCCGGTTACTCTCACACTCCCTGTGCCTTTCCTTCCCACCACTTATTAGACTGCGTGATGTTTCTGGGTGTCCTTTCTATCCCCCCCCTCTCCTCCACGAGACTGGCAGGAGTCACGCGTATCCACGCTGAGCACGGGGCCTACTGCCCACAGTCCCTCAAATACTTGCTAATGAGTACGTGACTGTCTCTGATCTTCACAGCCGCCCTAGCAGGGAAGCATTACTATCATGCCCATTATACAGAAGAAGAAACTGAGGTTCAGAGAGTCAAGAGACTTGCTTAAGGATAGTTTGTTATCACCAGACCTTAGCTCTGCTTCTTCCCCTTGAAGGATTTAAAGAACGAGAGAGCCCAAGGGTCAGAAGAGAAAGTGTGGGCCCACCAAAATGGCTCACCAGTCTGGTCGCCACCCGGTGCTCGGCCTTCCCCAGCTGAGCTCTTCCAACCTCTCATCACAACGAAGTAGCTCCGAGTCGTCAATCCACAGCCACCGAGCTGAGGCCAGTCCAAACTGGCCTGTTTATTTCCCAAGCCAAGTGACAGCAAGTCCCTTCCCTCCCTCCGGGGCAATATACAGCTAGCTGGGAGTCCCGTCCCACTCCTCAGACCTGACACAGCAGATGAATTAGGGAAGTCTTTTATAAAACATTGTACAGGGAAAATACAAACATATTTATAGGGCCAGTGCTGGTGTTGGGGTGGGGTTCGCTTCTTGAACACCGGGAACCAGATCCTGCCCCATCAGGGTGCCTGCGCTCTCCTTCCCTGAGCTAGTTCCCCTGCTGTCCCCACAACCCGGTCCCTGGCTGGTTACCTCAACTCATAAAGGTCCAACAGCTTACCCCCCAAGGGCACTGCTTCCTGCCCGCCGCCCCTGGCCCCGCTCCTGCAGTGAGTCACTCCCTGCCCTTCCTCCTTAGCGAGGCGGCCCGCCTTGGCCTGGTCCCAGGAAATCAGCCTCGGGAGGGGACAGGGAAGACAGGCCGAGGAATACTGTTTCCTGATATGTATGGGAAATACATGTCCTCCAAACCAGAGCTACTTCTCTAAGCGGGTGGGGGTCTAATTCACAGGCAAAGAAGCATAAGCCCACACTGCCCAGGCCAAGGGCAAACGGCCACCCCACTGAAAGGTCCCCCCCTGCTCTGAACTGGCCCAGTCCTACCACCCTCGACTTCCCCAAACGCACTCCCCGTCAGCAGCAAACTCCCCTCAGATCCCAGCGCCCATCGCTAAGGCCTCCCACTCTGCGTCTCCCAGCATCTTCGCTATGCATTTTAAAGCCTCCAGAATACTGGGGACCTGTAGTGTTGGGACGGGGAAGGGTGGCTGGGTAGGATGCCCCCACCAAATCCCAAATGGGTTCCAGCTCTATTAGGCCTTTGGGGTCAAGCCCTCAGGCCTTCTAGCTCCTTGGGCCCAATCCCCCAGATCATGGCTGCCTGTTTCTGAGGAGAAAAACAAGACTTGGTCCTCTGTCTCCCATCCCATACTTGCCAAGCCTTCTCTCCCTAGGCTTCCCAGCAGCTGAGGTAGCTAAGGGTCAGGGCCAGGGCCTGTGAACCATCGACCCTCGCTCTCCCCACCCTTGGCCAACGCAAGGAACTCTGTTCTAGTACCTTCTCCACACCTTGTCCATGCCTATTCCTGGTCCCACCTCAATGTGGCTTCTATGCTAGGAACCCCAGGATTCAGCTCTTGGGGTGGCAAATGGGGGACTGGTGGAGGCTAAAGAGATCAACCCGTAGTTCCCTGCACCCCTAGCCCGCGGGAGCTGGGCCTCAGCCCTTTGGGAGCATGGGACAGCCAAGCACAGCTCGGAGATGGACACAGTTAGTGCCCAACCCCTTGCTTTTAGAACCTGCTCAGTAGGCCATGCTTGTAAAACCGCTTTAAGTAAGTCTTGCTAAAGCAAACAGTAGCAGATAGGGGAAACTCAGGCTCCAGGCCCTTAAAGGTGCCTCCACTCCTCCCTCCTTCCCCCTCCCCTCCCCGCCTGCAGCCCACAAGCCACACGAGTGCTTCGGGAAACAGAGGCCACTCTTGATCTTTCCACCTCTTCTCACTCGCCATCTGTCCGTGTTTGGGTAACAAAGACTCCACCATGTTTGAGTCAGGGCGTCTAACGCCTGCCGCATCCCTCCCACCCCCACAAAAACAAGTGCCCAGATCTGACCCCTCGGAGAAGAGCTGAGAACACCCGGGGCTCAGGACGGGGCTTTCCGGTGGTTCCCCAAGTAGGCATAGGAGATGGGATGGCGGGTCCCAGGCCTCACGGTGAATGTGTTGATGGGGCTTCCATAGTTGGGGGTGCTGTGGGGAGACCTGGGATGGGGGAGCAGAAGAGAGGGAGGTTAATATCTGCAGCTAGTTCACCAACAGCCCTCCCATCTCCCTCAGGTCACAAGAGGAAAGGATGCGTGGCTCATCGCTGTGGGATGTGCCCACACAAGGGGGGGCAGGACGGACCAGAAATGACTCAAGACACGGGACTCCTCCTCCCAGCTAGGCCCGGCTGGCCACAGAGCAGTGCCTAATACCCTTCTGTTCCAAACTCTTCACTCCTAGCCTGGGTCTGGATCCTTCTCCGTGTCTGTTGGGAAATCCCCACAGGCAAGGGCCACTCAAGTCTTCCCGCCACACCACTCTCAGCCCAAAGCCCTGAGTCTCTAGAGAGTGGGAAGGAGGAGGTAGAAGAGGGGTAACGGGTGGGGAAAGCAAGAGGGTAGGGAAAGAGAGTACAAGGGAGATGGTGGGAAGTAAGTGAGCAGGTCAGAAAACCGCCAACAGCGCTTTTTCCAGGTTAAGGGCGCCTCGCGGCCCTTTCTCTGCCCAGAGAGCCAGAGGACAGAAAACCCGATGTCCCCCCCAGTGGTGGCCACGGGCTGCTAGGCTCCTCTGAGGCCCAAGGGCAGGGCCTCCAATTACCCGGCTTCCCACCCCGGGCTGCGTTCCTTGCCCCGCCCCCAGCTCACCTGCCGCCCCCAGCTCACCTGCCGGCTGCGGGGGCGAAGCCGTAGTCGCCGCCCGGCGCCTTGAACTTGGCCTCCCCGCGGGCGGCGCCCTCCATGGACAGCCTCCGCGCGTGCAGGCCTCCGGGGAGCGCGCGGCCCGCCGAGTTGACGCGCCGCATTTCCGGGCCTCCGGGCGGCGGCCCGAAGCAGTTCGGGGAGCTGAGGCTGCGGCCGGTGCCGCCGCGGGGCTGCCCGGGGCTGCGGTGGGGCTCCCCGACATACAGGCGCTTCTTGATGAGCGACCGGCCCCCGCCCGAGAAGCGCTCCAGGCCCCCGGCCCCGGGGTGGCGCGCGCCGACCGGAAAGCGCGAGAAGCCGCGAAGCGCCGAGGGCTGCCCCAAGTCTGAGAAGTTGTTCCGAGGAGGGGATCCCCGGCGTCCCAGATACTGGAGGGCCGGGGCGGGGGGCTCAGGGTCGTTACTGAACTCTGGCGGCGGCGGGATGACCTCAAAGTGGAACTCCTCCTCGTCCTCATCGTCATCGTCATCGTCCCTCTTGCAGGAAGGGGAAGGAGGGGACGAGAAGGATTTGGGCAGCAGGCAGCCCTGGGGTAGGTTGGAGGATGCCGGTCTTTCCCAGGCCACAGGGGCCTGGGGCTCCACCTTTGTCCCGTTGTGCCTGAGGCTTGGCTGGGTGCCCTCCAGATCTCTGCGGGGCTGAGGCTTCCACTGGCTGGGTATGGTGGGCTGTGTGGCCGAGGCCAGCTGGGTGTCCTTCTCAGCCTCCTTGGGTAACTTGGGGACCACAGTGAAGGAGTTGGGCCGGCCCTCGTTGTGGAAGATGCTGTCAGAGCCTGTCTGGGGCTGGCTGCTGTGGCCCCGGAGGCTCCCCGGCACAGAGGACCGGCCCAGGGCCAGCCCTCCCGGCCTCCCCTTCTGGGCCCTCTGCCTGGCTGCAAGGAGCAGAGCCATCGGGGAGCCTGGCTGCACCGCCTCCCCGGTCACCGGATGCCTTAGGAGTTCGGTGGCAGGCTGGGCCAAGGTGGGGGACTCGGCTGGCTGCCCATGGGGCTCCTTCCCCTCCTCGGGCTCCCCTGACCCTGCAGCGGAACCTGTGGCCGGCGATGCCGCCCCCACACCAACCTCGTGGCTGGGGCTTTTCTGGCTGCGATGGAGCTGGTAGAGAAATGTCACCTCTTCCCCGCCAGGGGATCTCTTTGGTAGGAGGGCTGGAGCTGAGAGGGCTCCCGGGGTAGGAGGCTTACTGGGCTCTGTGGGGCACCCTTCAGCTTCTAGCTGGCGGGGCACTGTAAGTTCTCGAGGTCTGGACTTCTCCCACTGCCCAGCTGGGACTAGGTTCTTCTCTATCGGCTGGGACGATGTGGCGGGCACAAGTGGGGCTGCAGACGGTGTGGCGGGCCCAGACCCGGGCACGGGCACGGGCTTGGGTGGTAGGGCTGGCCCAGGCGTGGCCTTGGGTGGTGTGGCTGGCCCAGGCGTGGCCTTGGGCTGAATTGGTGGGGTTGGCAGAGGGGTGGTGGATAGAGAGGGCAGATTCTTGGCCATAGGCTTAGAGAAGTTGCCATTATCCCCCCTGTTTTCAAAGCTTCTTCCCCCTTCTAGCCGAGGCTTGGGAGGCAGAGACCCTATGCTGGGCTTGGCTTCCTTCCCGGCAGAGGAGGAGAAGCGGGCTTCCAGCTCACTGCGGATCTGCCGGACGCTGGGAGCTGGGGAGTCCTGGGGGATGTAGTCCACGGGAGGGAGGGTCAGGCTGGTGGCAGCCCCCTTGTCGGGCACGCTGCGGGGACTCTTCTCAGGGACGCGCGGGGGGATCTCCTTCTCCGGCTGGCTGGGGCCCTTCTTGCCCTCCTTTTCCTGAGAGGTGGCCGTCATCGGGCTGGCCCTGTGACTGAGGACTCGGTCCTCCCTCCTGGAGCCACAGAGATAGGCTGCCAGCTCGCTCCGCAGCTTTTCCATCTGGCTGGGGTCCCTCCAGTCCACAGGCGCTGAAGAGTCTGCGTCCTCTGGGCTGGGGGGGTTCGGTTCGGGTTTGGGAGCAGGGTTGCTGGACTGGCCGCTTCTCGCGAACCCAGAAGGCGGAGGCACCACCTTCTCGGTGGAAGGTAAAGGAGGGGCTGCTGGGGGGAGTGGCGGTGCAGGGGGAGGTGGTGGGGGTGCGGGAGGGGGCAGGGGAGGGGCTGGCGGTGGAGTCTCAGCATGTTCCTTAGTCCAGGACTGGGCCTGGCCCAGCCCGGGGCTGGCTGGTGCTGCAGCCCTGAGCTCCCCTGGGTGATCTGGCTCAGGGGCCCTATCTGGGTAGACCTGGGACGCGGGGCGGATGTGGAAGCTGGGAGGCAGTGGGAGTCGATGGGGGGCTTTCTTGGTGGCCCCTTCTTCCTCTACAGGAGTCCCCTGGGCTTCCTGAGCTGGGATGGATGAAGTCCTGACTGGGGTTGGGGGAGGCACCTTGAATGAACGCGGGAAAGTGAGGTGGGGGTCTGGCTTGGGTCCCAGAAGACTCCCCTTTGGCTCAGCTGGGCTCCGGGGGGGGCTGGTTCTGGGGGTCTCTGGCTGCCTTCCATTCAGCGCTACCTCCGATTTCCACTTGGTGACACCCCCAGGGGCAAAGAGGCGAGTCCCTGTCATGTGAGGAGATGCTGGGGGTGCTGGGGCCGGCAGAGGGGGTGGGGGAGGGGCCAGAGAGGCCAAGGGTGGGGCAGGAGGAATGAAGTCAGGAGGGGTGGGTGTGGATGGGGAGGAGACAGTGGAGAGAGAGGCAGGGGCCCCCAGTACTGGGGGCGGAGGTGGGGCCGTGCTGGGTGGGGGTGGGGGTTCCAGCAGCAGGGGAGGTGGTGGGGGCGCCATGGAAGGTGGCGGTGGGGGGGACTCCTCTCGAGGTGGCAAAGCGTCTGTGGGTGGCCCCGGGGCCGGGCCTGGGGGAGGTGGGGGGATGAGTGGGTCGTGCCCATAGTGTCCAGGCCTCAGGTCGCCCACAGAGCTGTACAGCCGGAGGTTGCCGTTGACCAGTGGGCTGGTACCTGAAAGAAGGGAGAAGCAAACAAAAGGGGGGCCATGAAGCCAACCAGCCTTGCTCCGCTCTTCAGGGCGGCACCCAAGAGAGTAACGGGCCAGCTTCCTGTCTTTCCTCCTGGACACCAGGTGGGGGAGCAGCAATGTCTCCAGCCTCCTGGACTGTCCTGGGAGTGAGCGCTCCTTTCTGGGGAGGGGACCCTGCGCGTCCTGGGCGCAGCGCCTGGAGCCCGAACTGAGTATTCTCTGTCTGCCTCACTCTTCTCTGCCCTGCCGTGCGTGCGCAGGGACTCCCTTGTCCTCCGGCTGCGGTGGGTCGAGCCGATGGGAGCGGCTGGCAGATCAGAGGGCAGGCGCAGAGAGGCCAGGCTCCCTTCTTGACGGGCCAGAGTCGGCAAGGGCTGCTTTTCCGCCAGGTTGGCCCCTGTCCCACAGCTCGGAGACAGGAGCAGCCCCCCAGTGCGCCTTCAGCCTCTGCGGCGCCACCAACCACTTCAGGACCCGCACGCCTTGTGTGTCAGGTGATCCCTTTATCAAACGCGGTGGTTATCCCCTTCGAGCTGCCGTCTGTGTCTCACAGGGGCCTTGGCTGATACGAAGCCAGAGAGGCCAGAGTTCAAATCCCAGCTCTAGCACTTACTCAGATGTGGGACCTAACACACTAGTTAACCTTGCCGAGCCTCTGTTTCCTCATCTATAAAATGGGCATGACGCCAATGCTTACCACACAGAGCTGCGTGAGGCTTCGTGACCCATAAAGGGCCGATCATGGTGCTAGACCCATAGTAGGCGCTTAATGACCGGTGACCGCTTTGATGGCGACCACCTGCACTTAACTTTTTAGACTGTGAGACAACTAAAGTGGGAGAAAAACAGGAAGTCGGGGATCAGGGGATCAGAGGCAAGGGTCTGGAGACCTTCTCAGGAGGAAGTTTGGGTGAAAGAGCCATAGAAGAGAGCAGGATACATGAGAAACTCCTGCTTTCCAAAGACCCCGAATCTACCAAGAACCCAGCTTCCCACCTCACACAGAGCTTCTGGAAGGGATGCTGGACTGCGGGATGGAATCAGGGTGGGGAAAGAAGAAAGAAGGTGAACTGAATACCCAGGCGCTAAGAGATGCCGCGCACCTCTGGCCCCAGCAGCTCATACCCCTCCCTTCCTGGAGCCGGACCCCAGCCTGCAGAGTCTGCAGACCTCCAGGATGCCCCGTTATTTCTCTCAGGGGCACCCGTCCTCTGCTTCCCTGCCTCTCAGCTTCTAGCACAGAGCATAATAAACCTGGGTCCGTGGTCTGACTTTAAGACAAAAACATAGTGGGGTGGGGAGGAGAAAAAATTCACATTCATTAAGCACCCAAATGGGGTGCCTGAGTGGCTCAGTCGGTGAAGCGTCTGCCTTTGGCTGGGGTCATGATCTCAGGGTCCTGGGATCGAGCCCCACATCAGGCTCCCTGCTCAGCGGGGAGCCTGCTTCTTCCTCTGCCCCTCCCCGCCCCCACTTGCGCTCCCTCTCATGCTTTCTCTCTCCCTCAAATAAATAAATAAAATATCTTTAAAAAGAAAAAAAAGCACCCAAGTGTTAGGAGCTATGATACAGCAGTGAAAACTAACCAAAAATGGTCAAACTACTGGCCCTCCTGGAGCTTATGTTTTAATGGGATACTGAGACAAACAACGAACATAATACATCCATGAACTAGTACCACATTAGCCAATGAGCGACACGTGGAAAACAGCCAGGAGGGGTGCTGGGGTACGATTTGAATAAGGTGGTCAGAGAAGACCTCACTGAGAAGGTGGCAGCTGAGCAAAGAGGGAGTGAGGGAGGGAGAGAGCTGTACCCACATACAGGGGAAGAGTAGCCGAGGCAGAGAACGGCAGTGCAAAGACCCTGGGGTAGAAATGTACCTGGTACTGAAGGGCAACAAGGACGCCGGGATGACCGGGGCAGTGTGAGACAGGCCGAGAGAGCAGGACGTGAGCCCAGGCGAGGCCAGACTCTGGTGGTCCTGGCAAGAGCACTTGACTTGAGTGACATGCGAAGTCACTGGCACTTTTTGAGCAGAAGTACGACAAGCAGGGACTAAGGTCCCATCCTGTACTTCATTGGCTCCTACAGAACTGGAACTGGGTTGGCCCGGCTCACTTGCAGATACAGAGGTGCAAGGGGTTACGTGATTTGCCCAAGGGAGCAAAGCTAATCCATAGGGGAGCTGGGACTGAACGCCAGGTCTGTCTGATTCCAGGGTTCTTTCCACCGCTTCATGTTGCCCTTGTCCTTGCTCTGACCTTGGCCCTCACCATCCTTCCCCCACTGGAAGGGAGCCTTAGCCAGCCTTGGCCTTCTTCAACCCCCCCCCCAACTGCAGCCAGTAGCCAAAAGGCCTGGGGACTCCAGCTTTCTCACCTGCTGGGGCGGTGGGCCTGATGCTTGGGCCAAAGGAGGAAAAAAAGATGGACAAGCCCCAAGCCCAGGGCCCTCTTACCTGTCACTTCTTTGTCCGCAAAGTCTCCTGGGACAGAGGGGGTGGGCACAGCCAGTCCATGGTTCTCCTGGGCATTCTGAAAGAGGGCAGAGAGAGCAGGGAACAGGGAAAGACAGAGAATTCTTAAGTTGCCGCTCTAGGAGGTCATTTTACTGCTCAAAAATCAGCAATGATGGTGAGGGTTTGTACAACCTTGCGAATACATTAAAATACAAAAGGGTTAATTTAAAAGGGTGAATTTTGGGGCACCTGGGTGGCTCAGTCAGTTGAGTGTCCAACTCTTGATTTCGGCTCGGGTCATGATCTCAGGGTCGTGGGATCAAGCCCTGTGTTGGACTCCAGGCTGGGCGTGGAGCTTGCCTGAGATTCTCTTTCTCCCTCTCCCTCTGCCCCTCCCCCTTCATATAAATAAAGAAATCCTTCAAAGGGTGAATTTTATGTACAGGCGAGTCTCATTATTTGCAGTGGTTATAAGGTCTGCCAAGTTGCTCCGAACACTGAATTAGAAAATGTGGAATCAATGCCCCGAGGGAAATACAGAATTAGCTTCCTGCAAACTTCAGTCAAAGCATTTTCATCAACCGGTCAATACAGAACTTAGTTTCATGTGTGTTTCTGTTTAAAGACACCTTATTTAATATATTCTTGACACATTGACATTGAACTCCTGGCCAACAGCATTAAAACTCAAGCCTAAACGAAGCTCGTCTAACATTCATGTTTTTTCTGTAAGCACATCACAGCCTTCTTGCACTTAGGGATGTTAGCACATCAGCACTATGTCGGGGGCCATTTTAAACAGTGAAATCACCATCAAAAGCAAAGAAATACAACAAAAGCAAGGCACTAAAGAGCACAGGAGACTTATTTACAGTATGAGAGCTGAAGCAAGAAGGCAAAGTGCCCTGCTGGATCTCAGCTGGGACCGTGTGCATCAGGTGACTCGGATTTTCCCCAGCTCTGCACGTGCCCAAGGGCTCTGGAGTATTGCTTTGGGGAATTACAAATACATCTTAGCGAGTAGGCGAGTTTGCAAATACAAAATCCCCAAATAACGAGAGTCGACTGCCTGTGACTTATATCTCAATTAAAACCAAACCAAACCAAAGTGGCTTGCTCCCCCGTGCCCATCTGTAAGTTAGAAGCCAAATTCTTCAGCCAGGCCTCCTGTTCGCTCTTGGTTTTCATTAGGTTTTCAGGGAGAAATAAATAAATTAAAAGTAGTGAACTGGCATAGTTCCAGCACTGCAGATGCCCTTCTGATCTTAAGCCTCACAAACCATAATGTGTTTACACAGCTGTCGGTTTGTACGCACTATTTTGCATTCTATATATATATTTTTCCAAATACACATTTCCATACATCAACAAAGTCCACACACCTGGGTTTTGAAGTGCTGGGGAGCATTTTATGGTAGCTCTCAAGGTCCTCGACACCCTGGCCTCATACTTCCCAGCCAGCCTGGATTTCCCACTCAACCTGATAGACCCAGCCTGCATTCTAGCTTGACTATCCCCCCTCCACTATCCTTCCAACCTACACATGGAGTTCATGTTCATCCCTGAGGCTGCATGTTGGGCAGGCTGTGCCCCCTTCCCACCCTCTATTTCTAACAAGAATACCCCTTGTTCTATGCTCTAAACACATGATCTCCGTCACACCACTCTACGAAGAAGATGAGATCCCCATTTACCAGATGAGGACACTGAGGGTCAGAAATACTTGGTAAGTTGTCTATAGTGACACAGTCGGTACCATCACCCCCAGGGCTGCGGCGCTCGCATTCTTCGGTATTTTGCTTCTCTGAAATCTCTCATCCTTTGAGGATTAGCTGAACCCCTCGAGGTGGATGGTAGAGGCGAAGGGGCTAAGGGCACTGGCTTTGGAGCCAGGCTGCCTGGATCTGAATTCCAGATCTGCCACCTACTAGCTGTACGACTGCGCTGGTCCCTTAAGCTCTTTGTTTCTCAGTTTCCCTGCCTATGAGGTGGTGATAAAAATAGAATTTACCTATTCTAGGGCAGTTGTGAGGGTAAATGACATAATACACAAAACGCACTTCACTCCTAGCATGTGGTGAATGCCCGTTAAGGGTGACCCCAATAAACATTAATTATTAGCAGGAGCCCTCACTGACCTGATGCTCTTCTCTTTTTTTTAAGATTTTATTTATTCATTTGACAGAAAGAGAGAGAACACAAGCAGGGGGAATGGCAAACAGACAGAGAGGAGAAGCAAGCTCTTGCTGAGCAAGGAGCCCGATGCGGGGCTCGATCCCAGGACCCCGGGATCGTGACCTGAGCCAAAGGCAGATGCTTAACCGACTGAGCCGCCCAGGCGCCCCTGACCTGATGCTCTTCAGAGAAAACCATAGCAAAACCCCTCAAAGGAAGATTTCGTTTGCTCGCTTGATATTCCCCTCGTTCCTCCAATGAGATCTGGTTGACCTTGGAGCCAAGGGAGTATGTCCTATGTGAGTCCCCAACACTAGACACAAGCCAGCCGTGGGTACTCACGGATAGGCTGACGGTGCTAACTCTCTGGGCTTAATGGCCTCATGGCTTCATATATAAGACAGCGGATTCAAGAAAGGTGTTTTGAGAATATCCATGAGACCCTGGGTTACCAAGTACAATCTCAGATTTACTCCTTGGCCATTTGGGGGCAACAAACCACTCATCTTCTCATCCTCAAAGAATTCTGACACTGGAATAGCCATGAGGCATCACCTTCCCCCTGCCTCTTAGTAATCGTTTCCTGCCCCTACTTGATTCACACGGCCAACACACACCTGTCCTTCACCTCTCTCAGACCCAGCGATCTGGACCAGGGGGAGGGACAAGGGCCAGCCAATCCAAGGAGTGTGTCCCAGGACATTCTGATACACACACACACACACACACACACACACACACACACACATCACTGATCGTCTAATAAACCCTCATCAAGTATGTTCCCTCTTTTGATGAGGCAGAGGCCAGACCTTCAAAAGCTATGGCTGAGACTTCTGTTTATACTCTTTTGAACGTAACTGGAAAATAAAAAGACATGGAGACTCAGCGTAGGTCTGGGATTCCATTCATGCTCTGAATTTTGCCAGGGGTGTGACCTCGGATGAGGCAGTGATAATAAACCATCGCTTTTGTACCTACCGTGTGCCAGCACTAAGAGCTTTACCTACGTCCTCTCAAATCCCCAACAGAGCCAGGGTGCAAACCTAGGCCTCACAACTCACCTTTTCTACCGATCGCCCATTTTCTTCACTTATGAAATGGAGATAATATTTCCTACTTTGCATTATGAGGATGAAATGAGATAATATCCCTAACCCAGGAAACCAGTGTTAGCTAAAGGCTTCTGTCTTCCAATCCTCTCTCCTACAAAGGTGAAAAATTTGTGAATGATCAAAGCTAAGCTGCCTGGAATCCTAGAAGCATCTTCTGGGTCACCCAGGGTGCTTCAGTATAATGAGGCGTGAAGGAGGGAGATGGATGGATTTTATGCGGCGGAGGTCCTACGGCCCATCCCGCCCTTTGATCTTCAAGAACTCTGGAAGCACAGTAGACTCCGCAGACCACAGGATGGTGGTCTGTTTCGTGAGTGGCCTTGGAGCAAGGGTGCAGACCGAGGTCAGGCTTCTCAGGTTCTCCCCACAGACTTGGGGGTGGGGGTGGGGTCCCCAGACACGCCCGCCACCTCGCTGCACTGCTTGAGATGCCGTGGCTCTCCACTGTTCACCACGCTCGGGGCATGTCCCAAAGTCCAGCCTCATCCGTTCAGCTCCCAGGATGGAAGTGAACTGACCTCGCATCCCCGAGTCCCCGCTGGCCCTGCCCCTTCCCACTCAAACCCACAAGGTTCCAGCGTGATCACTTAACTGTCCCTTCCACGGCTGTGTGTCCAGGCAAGGCAAATGCAAACTCATTTTCACCTTAGTCCTAGAAAAACAGACCCGGAAGGTGAGCTCCCTCCACTCATCAGGGAGACCCAGGGAGCTGTCCGGGATGGGGCCATGTTTTGGTGGGCAAATGCACTCGTGTAGACAGCATCCATCTCCATGAGTGCTGAATTCCCTGACCTGCCTCCCTGAGCCTCAGAGAACAGAGGTAAAGCCTCCTTAAGAAGAGGGCTTGCGCGTAAGCCCTAAATGCAATGCGCGATCCTGAATTGGATCCTGGGATGTGTGCCATGAAGAACATTAATGGGGCAATTGGCAACAACAATATAAATGTGCATGAGATAAAAGTATCATATCAATATTAAATTCCTGACTTTGGTAATTGTGCAAAAAAGGTCTCTGTTCTTAGGTTACACACAGTGAAGTATTTAGGAGTAGAGGGACACCAGGTCTCAATGTTCGGGAAGAAACAATGTGTATATATCAAGGATGGAGGAAACAAATAAAGCAGATCGGCTCAATGTGGGTGAAGACTCTAGAGAGTTCTTTGTGCTATTCTTGTAACCTTTCTGCACATTAGGACTGGTTGAAAGAAAAAGTTACTAAATGCCACTGAATTACACATTCTAAAATGGTTCCAAAGGTTACTTTTATGGTACATGTATCTTACAATTACAAAAAAAAAAGTTAAAACAAAACAAAACAAAAAAGTTAAAACGAAAGATAAGACCATCAAAAGAGAAGATGCCAAGAGAGGCTCAGAGCTTCTCCAACTCTGGATGTCGGCCCCTCACACCATCTTTCTCCCACTGTTCCCAGTATGCCCAGTCTCAGCAGTAGTAAGGGCAGTTCCTGATTTCCTAGCACTCACTCTGTATCAGGTGTTTTTTTCTTTTTCTTTCTTTCTTTTTTTTTTTTTTTTTGTATCAGGTGTTTTTTTCTGTGTTTTCTATCTCTTAACTCATTTACTTTCCACAACAACCTCATGAGATTGGTGCTGTTATTGCTACCTGCCTTTTACAGAAAAGGACACTGAGGCACAGAGACATTAAGGGACTTGCCCAAGGACCTACAACTAGTTATACATCCCTGTCTTTCCAGGCACCTGGTCATCATCCACACGCCCAGCTTGTCACCCGATTCTGCCAGGCACGCGCTAGGTCCCTCACTTCTTGCCGCCTCTCCAGCTCACCCCTTCTTCAGTCCTGATTATCTCTTACCCAGACAGACAGACAGACTACCATCACTGTCTCCAGATACGTCCTTAGCCTCTGCCTCACTCCATTCTTTAAACCAGATGCCAGGATGTTCTTTCTGAAATGCAGCTCAAAGCAGGTCACTTCCCTGCTCAGAAACCTTCCACTGGTCCAGAGGATGAAACTGAAGCACTTTCACATGGCATTCGAGAATATTCACAAGTGTCCCCTCTGTAGTTCCTGTCATCTTCTCCCCACCCTCTCCACAAACCCTGGGCTCCAACTAGTGGTTCTCATCTTTTTCCCACTTCAGTGTCCATGGGGACCTGACTCACTCATCAGCAAGTGGGGTCCTTGCAGCAGGGATCCTCGGTAAGCCAGAGACACCATCCTTTGAAGAGGCTACTTGGAGGTCCTGTGGGTGGTGGATAGCTTGCAAAAGCCCCTAGGTGATACGACCAAACTTCCCTCCTCCACCTCTTGAGAACCACTGCAGCTGCTTGGGATTCATTTCCGTATCCTCTCAGGTCTCCACAGCCTTGCTCTTGCTCTGATTCTACCCGGGATGCTCTTCTTTGCCTGGAAAACTCCTACTTATCCTTTAAACCCTAGAATAAATGCCCCTGCTCCATGAAGCCCTCCTTGGCAACACCAGCCAGAGTTAACTTCTCTACCCTGCGTGTTCCTCACCCTGTGTGCAGTGTTACCACAGCTCCCACTTATTAGGTGCCTACTATGTGCTATAGGCATCATCGTGAGTACTTGACATGGAACAACCTCATAAGTCCTCAAATAACCCTGAGAGGAGGTTATTTGTGTTTTCTAGAAGAGGACTCTGAGGAACGGAAAGGCGAGGAACATTGCTCAAGGTCACACCGCTAGCAAGTGGCAGGGTCAAAATTGCAACTCATGCTTTTCCTCGAGCACAGATGGAATGGAAGGTAGGTCAGTGTAGTCTCTGCCGCCCAGCCCAGCCTCCCCGTGCGTCAGGTGCCGGCTAATCATTTGCTCACGCTTGGCAAGAATGGACAAGGCAGCAAGTTTGTTAAGGGAATGAAGTCCTGGGTGAGTGAATGAGGGGAAGAAAGAATACAGAACAGAGAGGCAGGGAGCCTGTTGGTGTTCTGGAGCCAGCCCTGTCACCAACCAACTCGGAGCCAAGTCACTTGTCTCTCTGGGCCTCCCTGAGTCTTCTGTAGCCGCTTGCCAAGGATCACATCAACCACGGTGCTCTGTGAGTCCCCGCCCGTAAGGTGTCCTGCCAGGGACTCCGTGGCCCCTGTGCCTTGTGCGGTGGCCTGGGAGTTTGGGGCCAAGCCTTCATGACAGGGGGTGAGGACAGACGTCTGCCGTGGTCTCCAGATCGTTCTCTGTCTCCGGGGAGGGGAAGAGACAAGTGGGATAAAGGAGTTCCTGAAGCTGCTCTCCCAGGAGCCGCAGGGTGAGGCCAAGAGGGCGGCGCTGGGCTTCAGGTCACGGCTGACCTGAGACAAGGGACTCTGACTGTGGCAGTCAGTCAAGGAGCTGGCCGTGTGCCACCCCTCATTGCGCTGAGAAAACGACAGAGCCCCGTGCCCCGCGGCGCTGCCGACAGGAGCCGGCATGCGCCTCAAAGAGACTCAGGGGAGAGGGGTGTGTGGCCTTTTGAGGTTGGCAGCCCACGTCCACAGAAGGCCACACCGACCTGTGCGCGGGGAGACCAACGGAGAGCAAGCAAAAGAGCCTCTAAGCAGCCCCGAGGCCACGCCCCCGGACTGACCACGCCCCCAACCGTGACCACGCCCTTCCCTGCTCGGCGACCTCAGAGATTGCCTGCTCGGACGCCTGGAGCAGAGTCCAGCCCCGGCCCTGCCCTGCCGGGTGGGGCCCTCCACCTGAAACTGGGGCTCAGCCCCTCCCTGTCGCAACAGCGGGACGACGCCTAGAAGCTAAGATCATGGATCACCTCCCTCACCCTGTTCACACGGGGTGCAAGCCCACTCCCTGGCTGCGGACCATCCCTGCCTGTATATTGGAAAGTTATCCAGCAACCATTAATTGCTGGGGAGGTGGGAGTGGAAGCAATTCCAAGAATATTTATATTTATTTTCTTCCTTATACATGTCTCTAGGTCTCAGTTCTTAAGGATGAACGTCTGTGTCCTTCATCATTAGAAAAAAAAAACCCAATAAAATAGTCATTATTTTTTTTTAATGTGAACTTGGGGCACCTGGCTGGCTCAGTTGGTAGCACGTGCGACTCTCGATCTCAGGCTCATAAGTTCAAGCCCCATGTTGGGCCTACTTAAAACAACAAAAGAAAACAAACAATATAACGTGAACTTTGGAGTCAAACGAACCAGACTGGCTGTCTTAATTTAACTCCATCGTCTCAAAGGAATCAAAGACCTTATCTGACACATGGTCAGTGCTCAAGTGTGCTCCTCTCTTGCCTTCTGAGGCTCAGTTTTCTCATTTGTAAAATGGGGATGATCTCACTTCCCTTAGGCTTGTGAGGCCACCAGAGGTCACCACATACCTAAAGAGATCCTGCAGAGTTAGGACTCAAGAAAGGTCATTCCCCCCCCCCCGCCCCCCCTCCCCCGCCCCTGGGCTTTCCTCCCTCAGGTCCTAACACCAGTGTCTCCAAGTCTCCAAAAACTCGAAGCCTATGCTCCATGGCACGGCATCTAGCTTGTTGCCTCTGGTTGAAGCTGAAGAAACAGACGACTCCCTGTGGTCGGGGTCAGGTCACCGAAAAGCCCTGTCCTTTGACTACAAACATTTCAGAGTTGAGAAGAAGGAGGAAAGGTGGAAAACACCCACTATTTGAGGGTAGGTTGTGTTCCCCTTAGAATTTTAGGGGGTCAGAGTCCCACCACAGGACTCATTCCACTGATGGCTCCAGCCCTGCCCTCTTGGCCTCCTCGTGCCTGGGACACACACACATCCTCATGCCTGGGATTCCTCAAAGTCCAGCCAAACCCCAAGGGTGGGTCACCAGGGTTTGGGCCAACGGGCAACACATGGTTGACCTTGGGCATGGGCCAACTCCGAGTCTTAGCCGCACATGGTGGAATGCAAACCTCCTCACCAGACTGCTCCTGAAGCTCGGCTGGGGCACCTCAGGATGGGACGGGTAGCTGCAGGGGGTAAAGGAAATGACCCTGACTTGGACTTTGAGTTGGCCGTGATCGGGGGAAGGCACTGCCGGGGGAGCAGGGGATGGAACCCCAGAGTCACAGCCACAAGGAAACCCTTCCAAAGTCCTCAGCTGGGTGAAGCCCAGCTAGGTGTTGCTCGACTCTAAAGAGCAGTGTGAGGGTACAGGGTGCTGGCCAGGGGCAGCAGTAGAGGGTCAAGAAAGGCGACTGTGTGTTCTCCACAGGGCAGCTTCTCTAAAGCAGGGAGTCAGTGAGCATTTTATCAAAGACCTTGATTTCTCCCTCCTCTCTCTACCCTTTGTCACAGTTCAAACTCCCTCCCAGAGGTCAGAGAAGAATCTCCACGAATGAGGCCATATTCCTCTGAGCCCACCTGCTGTCTCTAACCCTAACCCTAGCTCTGTGCCACGCGGGCCCTGCTCTGGGTCCCTACAGAGTGAAGAGTCTATGCGATCAAGGGGACGTGCCCTTAGAGCCCATACCACCCCTTTCTTGACCTTGCTCCAGGTACTAAGGCCCCTAGAATCCCCTGCTTCAATGGCTCTGAGGCCACTTCTAGAGCTTCTTCCCCAGTTCGTCCTCCTGAGTGCGGCCCAAGCTGGGGGTATGCATGTCCCCGAGCCCCTAGTGTGGTCAAAGGGGTGATGTCTGTGGGTAGGCTGAGGGTGTAGAGCTTCAGGGTGCGGCCTCACGGGGAGGGAAGGAGCCAGGTGGGTAGGAGGCAGCGGGCTACCATGGCGACGGGAGGCTCCATCTTGCTCCGGCCCCTGACCCCCTGACCCCCTGACCCCCACACAAACACGCAGTGCTCCCTCGCCCTGCAACCCTTCCAGCTAATGTCAGCCACAAACATCAGCCAAAACCCAACAATGACTGCCCTGCTCGGCTTACCCTAAGGAGCTCAAACCCCAACCCCTAAGGGAGCGTGGACTTGGAGTTCAGAGAGGAGCTGAAAGGGGGTCGAGCGGAAAGCAAAGCAGAAAGTAGAGCGGAAAGCAGAAATCCAGCTGACTCTGAACTTCCAGGCGGGGAGGAATAGGGGGAGGGATCCAGAGCCCATGGAGCTCCCTGCCGCCAGCCAGGCCACCTCCCGAGGCCCAGCCAGGCCTGCCTGACTCATAGGGTGGGGTGACCCAGGGAGCTCTCACCGCCTGGGGCACCCCTAGGGACCTGTCCGGCCAGTTTCCCTATATTTGCCATGCCGGCATTTAACTGTTAATTCCTCACATGCGTCACCCTGGGTATGGTTTGATTCAGACCAGGGGAGGGCAAGAGGGAGCCCCAGAGAGAAGGACAAGGTTCTCACTACTGGCTCTTTGATCAGCTCAGCTCTGGAAAGCTCGGGCAAGCTCTGGCTTGAGCCCCAGGCCAGGCCTCCCCTCAGGGGTAGCAGCGCGTGGAGAGAAAGGCTCCTTCCTCCACTCAGCCCAGGCCCTCGGTGCTGAGGACCAGACTGGATTGGGAGGAAACCTGGGCTCTGGTCCCGTCTCTGCCTCTATGGAGCCGGGTAACCTGGACCCTCCCCTCCCCAGGCCTGGGTTTTCTCATTCTAACGAGCGCCAAGGTCCTCCCCAGCTTTGAAGTTTGGTGATTCTGATCTGGTTCCTCTGCGCTCTCAGAGCAGGAAGTAGGGGGACTGGGAGGCCACCCGTGCCAGCTGTGGAAAGACAGCTCAAGCAGTGAGCGATCCGGTTGTTGTAAGGGGCCTGGCTTCTTGCGGGGTCCTCCTGCCTCTCTATTAGGACTTATTCAACACCGACAGTCACAGCTGGTGAGACCCCGAAGGACCATCTGGTGTAACCCCCGTGGCTGGGTGGGGACCCGGCGCCCGGGGAGAGGAAGGGCCGCCCTGTGGCCCAGGGGCAGAGCCCAGACTGGTGCCAGCTCCCCAAGGACCACTTGGGTCCCATACCAGTCATGGGGTGGGGGGGATCCAGAGGTTCTTTTCAGCCCCGGCCTTTGGCCTTCGGCTGCCAGCTGCCTGAGAAAGTATCTCTTAGTTCTCGGTCCTTCTACCTCAGCTCTAGCGAGGAGGCTCCAGGAAGCGATCAGAAGCAACTGCCCTTGCCTCGCCCTGCCTCCCCTCTTGCGCCCAGGCCTTCGCAGGCTGGGGGGATGGGCTGACAGTGAGGGTGCCTGCGAAGCTCGAGGAAGAGCATGGGCCTCGCCGGGCCTGTCACCTGGTTTCTTGGGGTGCTGCTGCCCGGCGCCTCCCCTGCCCCAGGGAAGCCTGGCCTAGGAGTTGGCTCTGAGTAGGGTCTGGGAAGGGAGGACAGGGAGGGGCGAGGCCCGCCCGGCCAGGAAATGTCAGCCAGGGCTTGGGCACGGCCCCAGCTCCCCACCCACCTTAACCTGGCGGGGCTGTGGGGGCAGCCAGTGCGCGAGTGTGTTTCTGTCCTCCTGTTTCTCCTTCTCCCAGCCTCCTGCCCCAGCTGGAAGAAAGCAAAGGACCTGGCCCAGAGCCTAAGGGAGAAGAGTCGGATTCCCCTCAACCCGGGTGATGAAGGATACTGGGGTGGCTGTGTATCTTGTGACCTGAATCAGGAGCACAGGGACGTCCCCAGGATACGAGCCATTAGGCCAAGGGTTCCTGATCTAAAGGCACATCACAGGTGGGCTTCTGGGGGCCTGAGAGGGGCCTCTGCTGAAATTGTAAGCAAAATTGCATAGACGCGGCCCATAGCCTCATCAAGGTCCCAAAGGGGCCTGTGACCCCAAAGAGGCAAGAGACTCTGGCGTCCAGCGGGCCTCAGCTGTTGGACAGAGGGTTTCAGAGAGGCCGACGAGAGAGATGCAGTGGTTCTGCAGGCGGGTGCTGGAAGAGAAAAGCTTCTCGATTGTGGATGGAAGGGAGCATAGGAGGGCCTGAATAGAACTTGGGCCTCTGAAATAGAGCCTGGCTGTGGGGCTCCAAATCCCAGCCCCGCCACTGAGGAGCTGTGTGACCTGAGGCAAGTTCCTTTCCCATTCTGTGCTCCAATTTCTCCATCTGTAAAATGGGAATAATAGCACCTTCCTGATAGGGTGGCTCTGTGGACTCTGCTGGCGCACTGGAGGCCCCAGAATGGGGCCCGACACACAGTCAGCGCTCCCTCTGCGTGAGCCGCGGTCCCAGGGCCAAGCCACCGGACGGGGTCCTGCAGGCTGCAAGGCAGACTGGCGGGGGACAAGCCCCCATCTCCTGACGGGCCAGGAGGACTGGGCCCCACGTCGGGCTCTGTGCTGGGTGTGAAGCCTGCTTAAGGTTTTCTCTCTTTCCCTCTCCCTATATGTTCCCTCCCATAAATTATTATTAAAATGAATCTTGCCTATTTCTCTGTACTTTCAGTGTGGCTACTAGACAATTTAAATTTTTTTAATTATTTATTTATTTATTTATTAGGAAAGAGAGAGAGTGAGAGAGAGCAGGTCAGAGTGAGAAGCGGACTCCCCACGGAGCTGGGAGCCCGATGTGGGACTCGATCCCGGGACTCCGGGATCATGACCCGAGCTGAAGGCAGTCGCTCAACCAACTGCGCCACCCAGGGGCCCCCAGACAATTTTAAATGACATACGAGGCTTGCATTGTATTTCTGTCAGACAGTGCTGGTCCACACTGTCCCAGAAAACCCAGGAACACATCTCACAGTCAATAGAAGCTGTCAGAGAGCGGTTATGTTGAGTCTGTCTCCCTCTTGCCAGAAAACAAAAGCCCAGCCACGGCTCCAGAAGGGAGTTTTTGGTTTCCTGCAGTTTCAGACCCATGGACAATCCTGTCCCAAACGCCCTTCTCCCAGGGGTCACTGCTATTTGTCTTTTGACACAGCTCAGGTGTTACCCTCTTCCAGGAAGCCCTCCTGACCACCCCTGTGCTGGATTGGCTGCCGGTGCTCTGAGTTATGTTCCAACAGTCTGTTTACTCACTCCTGTCTTTCCCTGAGAGCAGCAGCATGGGCTCCGTCATCTTTGCGTGCCCGCACCCAGCACAAGGCCTGGCACACAGCCAGCAGTGGTCAATGCTTGTGGAACAGGGAAACGAATCCTGCTTCACTAGAGGGACCCATCTCCTCGTTGCCTCTGCACACAAGTTCCCCATAACCTCTCCTCGGGTTTCAACGTGGAGGAGCTGACACCCCTAATCTCAGCCTTCCTGCCACGAGTCTCAGCCATGCCTCCTCCCAGAAGCCACCCTGGGTTGGCATCAGGAAGGAAGGGAATGAGCAGAGGGTGAGGCCGATGTCCACTGGGGCTAGGGCAGCAGGGGCTGACTCCTTTATGGCAGCCAAGGTGGCCCATCCAGAGCCCACCCCCAGACCCCAGCCCGAACCGTACTCACCAGCGGAAGGAACGTCAAGAGGGGCCGGACTCTTGGCCGAGCTTTCAGTGTGGCTGTTCCTGACTCACTCACAGAGTCAAAGCGGTTGTCTCCGTAGTAGATAGCACCTGGGGGAGAGAAGTGCAGGAGACCGTGAGCTGGAGATCAAAGGCACGTGGGACGATGGAGTTAATCCGCTCCGCAGTGCCAGTGCCGAGGGAGGAGAGCCAGGCCCTGTGGTTGGCCCGTCTGACTCAGCTCCGCGCCTCTTACACAGTAAGATCCTGCCGATGGGTGGGGGCTCAGGGGGCCCACTGCGGTGGGTTGGGAGCGACCCCAGGGGCGGTTCCTTGGGGCCTCCTACAGCGTTCCCAGCTTGCCCCAGCAGCATGTCCTTCCTGGCCCCCCCATACGGCTCCTGAGTCTACTCGGTGATAGGTCGTCCCTCCTTTAGGGGCCCTGACAGTGTGACCAATGCCCCAGTTAAAGCTTATCTCTGAGTGAGGGAGGAACGCAAGGTGGCTTTTCTCTCAAGTGTTTGAATTTCTAATCTGGAATAAGCAGAGCAGAGGAGGTCACCTGCTGCCCCCAGTGGCCCAGCACCACCTTCTGGACTCTTCTAACTCAGGCCCTGGAATTTCCTTAGTTCCCCGAAACCATCAATGGTTGTGACCATGGCTTCCCTTCATTGCACCCAGAGCGGAAAGGGAGGGACAGTAGGGTCCATATGACCCAGCACAAATCCCAGCTCGGCTACTTACTGGCAGTGTCGTGAAACCTCTCTGGGCCTCAGTTTTCCTATCTGTACAACGGGAGTGATGCTAGGGCCGACCCTATAGGGCTGTTGTGAGGAGTTAGTGTGGCCCACACATAGTAAGAGCTCAGCAAATGTGGTCCCTTCCCCTGTAGAAGGATAATACAAAGACCTTTCTCTTCCTGTAGTTACGGGGTCTGTCTTCTGGGCTTTTCCTTCCTTCCTTCCTTCTTTCCTTGCTTCCTTCCTTCCCTCTTTCCTTTTTAAAGATTTTATTTATTTATTGGAGATAGAGAGCAAGTGAGAGAGCACAAGCAGGAGGAGAGGCAGAGGGAGAGGGAGAAGCAAGCCTCCCCCTGAGCAGGGAGCCCAAGGCGGGGCTCGATCCCAGGACCCTGGGATCACGACCCGAGCCGAAGGCAGGCACTTAACTGACTGAGCCACCCAGGTGACCCTGGGCTGCCCCTGCAGTAGTGGGGAGGCTGTGAGAAGCCATTCACACTTCCTCAACCAATCTTCCTCATGACCCTTAATGCTGATTGATAAATAAAATCTTTTAGAGAGAGAGAACTGGGCTTATCAGGGAAGTCCTGAGATCAGAATACATTCACCCCAAATTCCCGCACCAACAGCCACGCCCCCTCTCTATGTGAGAATCTGGGTTTTGAATGTGACCTAAAGGCTCTTGAGAACATCACAGCAACTGGACCCAGAGCTCTTTTTTTTTTTTTTTAAATTTTATTTATTTATTTCACAGAGAGAGAGATCACAAGTAGGCAGAGAGGCAGGCAGAGAGAGAAGGGGAAACAGGCTCCCCGCTGAGCAGAGAGCCTGATGCGGGGCTCGGTCCCAGGACCCTGAGATCATGACCTGAGCTGAAGGTAGAGGCTTAACCATTGAGCCACCCAGGTGCCCCTGGACCCAGAGCTCTTTACGTGCTGCCCCACCAGGCAGAGAGTGGCTGGAACACTCAAGCTTCTCCACCTCCGAAAAGGGGCCAAAATGATGAGCTCTCTGTGTGTGCCACAATCCCAGTAACTCCAGTTCCCAGCAGAGCCCTGCCCAGCGCACTCCAGGAAGACAGGGTTGCCCAGTCCCCACCAGGCACCACACCCGAGCCTGGAGATCAAGACGCCAGGGGGCAGGTGGGGGAGGAGAGGGGAAGTGTCCTAGTGCAGATCTGGCCCAATCAGAAACCACAGAAGTTGAAATAACGGAAACCCCAGAGATGACTGCTACCGCAAAGGCCCACCTGATTCTCTCTGGCTTCTAAGAGTTTGTGTGTTGACACCAGGATCTCCTGGGACATTCCCTAGATAGTGCTGTGGACACCAAAGTCCTAAATCCGATGTGCACGATACGGCTGCTGGGCCCTTACAAGGACCGAAGGTGGGGTGGGATTAACACAGAGAGAGCAAGAGAGGCGAGCTCCCAGGCTGACCTTTTCTCTATTCGTCTCATCTCTGCACTAGCGCTGAGGTCTATGGAGCCTCCTTTCTACAGCCGAATTATCCCAACATCGATGGCTGATGTCATCGTGTGCCTGGGCGCTTTGGAAGGGAGCACCATGGCAAGGGGATCACTCTAACAGTAGTAATAATGTAATAACAGGTAAAACTAACTGAGCACTTTTCATGGGCCGGGCACTGTTCTAGGCATCTTGCATGTTATTCATTCACTTAATTTTTAAAACAGTTCCGTTTTAAATTGGGACAGTCATCATTGCAATTCGGATAGTCATCATCCCCATTTTACAGAGCAGGAAATGGGGGTACAGAGAGGTCTGAGAACTTGCCTGAAGCCTCAGATTAAGAGGTGAAGCCGGGGTTCCTGGTGCAGGGCTGATCTCCGAGCCATGCCCTGCCCTGCTTCCCGAGTGGGGAATCCTGACCCCGCCGCGTACAGGTGGGGTGTGAGGGGCGGCGGCGGGGAGGGGGGTTGCTAATCCTGAGGTAAGAAGAGAGTGGCAGCTCTGGGAGGGGCGGGAACAGAAGCTTGCCGAGGAGGCGGGGGCAGAGCCCAATCTGACCCCAATGCAGGGGCAAGGGCTCTAACGGCCTCCCAGACTCCACGGTTCTAACTACCTCATACCTTCCATGACTCAGCCCTGACTGGGAGGCACTGTCATCTTGGCTTGTGGTCGTTTTCAGCAGGGGAACCCTTTCTAAAAATACAGTCGATCTCTGGGAAACCGATCGGAGGCGAGAGGCTGCGCTTGAGGCCCCGGTGGCTCCCTCCCCACAAGGGCGCTTCTGGGAAATCCAGTTTGGTTCCCCAGGACTAAGAGGCGTGCCTGGGGGTCAGGGCAGGGAGTGTGGTGACAGAGCTGGAGCGGTGTGATGTGAGACACGGTCTGCTGGCCACTGCTGGCTCTCAAGACGGCAGGGGCCCCGAGCCAAGGAATGCAGGCGGCCTCTAGAAGCTGGAAAAGTCGAGAAAACAGACTCTCTTCTTCTACAACCTCCAGGAAGGGACAGAGTCTCACGGATGCGTTAATATTAGCCCCGTGAGCTCGGTGCCAGACTTCTGACCGACGGAACTTCAGCTAATAAACGTATGTCGCTTGAAGAAAAAAACAAAACCAAGAAAGACGTGTGGCTAGAACCTGCCAGACTTTCCCTGGGCCCCTCATGCCTGGACTCAGTTCCTGACTGGTAAAGGCACACCGTCAGGTGAGGCAAGAGGGGCCAACACCATGAGCTGGGTCCTTCACGGGTTCAAGGTCAGGGCTGGGGCTTTCTAAGCCTCAAGACCAAGGTCCAAACTAAACAGAAAAATGATACAGTCCAACTTGGGGCTTTTCCCTTGGAAGTAAATGAACTGGGCTCCAATCAGTCGCAGGGGTATTAGAATGGGCCTTCCTGAGAAGCAGCCCCCTCCTCAATTGATAAGGTAAAGGAGGGCCAGGCCCGATCTTGAGGAGGAAAGAGGAGGTGGAGGGAGTGACAAAGAGGAGGCTAGACAACTTGTCGTCTGAGGACCCGGTGAGACTTCTCAATAAGAAAAAATGCCAATCTACTGTCTTGTCCACCTCGAAACCTGGAAATTCTCTCTGTGTCCGTCTTTTTACTCAGCCCCTTGCCCACCGGAAGAGTCCCTGGGGATCTCGGAGGTCTCGAGCTTTGCCACTTGGCCCAGAGGGACACCTGAGGAACGTCCCAGTGGGATTCAGAAGGCAGGGAAGTGGAGAGAGCCACCAAGGACTGAGAAGCTTCCAGAGAAAGGGGGCATCTTCAGGAAGCCACCGGGGCAATTCCGGCAGCCAGGAAGCCTTGGGGGGCCCCGGGAGCAGGGTCTGCGTGGAGCCCAGAGCCCCAGGTGGACCACAGCCCTGTCAAGATAGAAACAAGCGTCTCTGCCTGGCAAACTCATCTCAAAGGAGCGCAGTGACAAGGGAGGAGGAAATTCGGATCTGCCTCCTGGTACCCAAACTGGTACCCGAACCCGATCGCGAGAACAATCCCAGCTTCCCCTGCAAACGAAATCCTCTTCCTGACAGGACTGTGCCCAGGATCCCTCTGCGTTTGGTTACATTTCTCTCTCACGGACAGACGGGGAAACAAAGGCAGCTTTTCATTTACGCTTCCTCAAGGATCTGAGCTCACATGAACGCCATCTCATATCCTGAAAACTCGGTTCAAAAATAACTCTTGGTGGCCTCGCCTGTTTCAGCAGGAAGACATCCCCTCAGACCTCAACCTGGGGACGGGGGCTCCCTTCCTCTAAGGCCTCCCTTCGGGGGAGAACCCCACCCTGCAGTTGGCTTGCGGGGTATTTACTTTGCGGCTGAGGCTGCGGGGGGGGGGGGGGTGCTCCAAGGAGGGCAAAGCGAGGCCCCAGCAGGGGATGGCGGGGGCAGGATGGTGGGGGGGTTGCCGGGCTGTGGGTTTAGGAATCGCTGAGCCGGGCTCCATAACTTATTCACTGTGGGGCCATGGACATGTTTTTAGGTCTCTGGGAGGCCAGTCCTCATCTTTGTAACTCTGGGTGGTGATTTCGACCTGGGGGGGCGGCGCTGGGTGAGGCTGAGTGAGAGACACAGCCTATAACAGGGGAGCACAGCACCGAGCAGATAAGTTCTGCTCAGTAACTGGGAGGGCTGCTTACGGGCATCATCACCACCACCGTCCCCATCACTGCGCTCCCTCTGCCCCCCTTAGCTTGCTCTGGCAAGGGAGTGGCTCTGGGCTCGAATCGCAGCAAATTAAGGGTAAATAGCTGTGCCCCGGGCTGTGAGCCATGGGGAGGCGGGTGGTCCTCTGCTCTCATATCAGGGAGAACTCTGAATGCTCGCATTTGGGGCTGCTCTTGGCAGATGGGAAGGCAGAGGCGCCCGCGGGGGCGGGGCTGGCTCAAGGTCACAGAGCAGCCCCCGGGCCAAGACCCAAACAGGGTTCCTGACTTGTAGTGCTGGGCTCTGGGCACAAACCGTGAGTGCCTTACATATGGCACACTGCTTGCTGCCTCTCCCCATACTGGTTCTCTTGGTGTGTGTGTGCGTGTGTGTGTGTGTGTGTGTGTGTGTGTGTGTGTGCGCAGTGGGGTGGGTGGGGTGGCCTGCTTTGGGGAAGCTGAGGGCCGGGCACAGCTGCTGCCTCCCTCCCAGCCCTCCCTTTCTCCCCTTCTTGCCAAAAGAAGCAGCGTCTCACTGGGTCTTTGGCATTTCTTTTCTCCCAGAGTTCAGGGTCGAAAGCCTGGTAAAATGCCCTTCCTTGCCCAGCCCCAAATCACAGATCTCCGTGGAGGCTGAGGCTTGGGATCATCCTTTAGCTCTTTCCCCAAATCCTAGACAGGTCTGAACTAGAGAGAAAATTAATAATAAAAATCCAAATGTCTAACATCTATTAAGCAAGTATTACGAGCTTGGTGAGATTTGAAGTGCTCTGTACATTCTCATTCACAAGCCTTGGAGGAGGTACTCTCCTTATGCCCATTTTGCAGATGAAGAAACTGAAGTTCAGAGAGGTTAGGTCCTCCGCCCGAGGTCCCACAGCTGGTGAACGAAAGGGGCCAGGATTCAAGCCCAGGCAAGCTGACTCTAGGACCCTCTGGCCACAGCCACAACACCAGGGAAATAATGTAGGCATCTGGTATCTCTTCCCTCCATCTCCTGTTTTTCCAGACACTCAAAATGCGGTGCTGCTTAGAGGAAACAAATGGACCTAGGAATCAGCTCTGGGGTCACAAGGTGGCTCCTCAATATGTTCCCTGAGGATTTGGGGGCACTTTCTCAGGCTTTGTTTCCCCGCCTATCCAATGGGGATCATTACTCCTATGTTGCAAGGAGCCTCCCAAAATCAAAGGAGGGAAAGGAGCTGGCAGGGACAAGAGGAGGGTTGGGGTGATGGTGTGCAGCCCCAAATTGCCAGAAGCCCCCAAATGGCCCCAAGCACACTGGCCCCAGGGTCTAATCCCAGGGGCTTAGGAGGGGTGCGGCTATATAGCTGAGGGAGTTTGTTGCCTTGACACAGAATAACTGAGAACCCCCAAACTGGTCCCCCACCTCCACCCCACGGAGATAGAGCAGCCAGTCCTTGGTCACTAAGGAGCCCCAGCCTTTCAGGGAAGCAGCAGGTGGGCCCCACAAATGTAACCCACAAATGATGTTAATGAGGCCCTTCCTTGCTAATTAACAGGTCCACATGACGGGAACCTGAAAAGGCCAGTCTGCCCCAGCAAGCCCAAGCAGGCCTGACCCAGGCACAGGAGAGAGGCCTTTGTCCAAGGGCAGAGGGGACGCTGCAGGTTGGGTTGGGCCTGAGCAGGAAGGGGGGGGGCTTGGGGCGGGGCCTGGAGGAGGCCGCTCTTCAGACCCCGCCCTCTGCTTCCAAGTTGGGACGCGCTGCTCAGAGTAGGTCTGCAGGCGGGCCCAAGGACTCCACCTGGGGACTCGCTGGAAATGAAGTCTCCCCCCATCCTAAGCCTCCCGCGTCAGAATCTGATCTAAACAAGGCCCCAGGCGACTGGATGCACGTCAACATTTGAGCTGCCCTGAACCGCAATGACTCTGAAGTCTTTTCACCTACCTGAGCCTTTCGACTCTGCTAACATACGTAGTTTTTAGCATGGTGCCTGGGTCAGTAAACGACTGATAATAATGATGATGATATTATTGTTCCCGCTACTCATGTATCGGTTGGGAGAGAAGGGGAACCCCGGAGCTGTTCTGCCGAGGTCCAGGGAGAGCCTGGCCTTCTGGAGTTGAACCACAGGGACCAAAAGGAGCTTGGGTAATGGGCGTGTATGCATGCACTGCCCTGCCAGCAAACCGCAGTGAACCTCCAGGGGACACAAAGAAACAGTAGTCTCCTTCATAGCCCTGCAAGGCCCAGGTCAGCTCTCCGGAGGCTGGGGCCAGCCTGGCCCAGGCAGGGAATATGCGCTCAGCTCCAGGGGTTCACGGCTTGCTACCTTTCAGTCTGGCCTGAGACAAAAGGTCAGAGGCCCCCAGGAACAGGGATGCCAGAACCAGCATCCAACCCTAGAGAGCTTTGGGGTTCCCCGGCCAGGAGCTGGCTCCAGTCCCTGCACATTTATTTACACCTGCAGGAAGTCCTAGTCCAGTGATTCTGAGTGGGACCGCAGGAATCTGCGTGTGTAGTAAGTGTCCGAGGTGGTTGTGACAAAAGCGATTTACATTTGGAGGAACAAGGCAAGGAAGAGAGGATGACCCATTGCTGGGATAGGGTGGGGGTGGTGGGGAATAAAGAAGCTGGGCCGATTCCTTCAAGAAGTAAGGGAGGAGTCCAGAAGGACAGACAGCCTTGTAGAAATGAGGCTGCTGCAGCCCGTCTCTGATCGCGGAATTTGCAAAGATCCACATCTTTGCTTTCTCAAGCATTTAGAAAACAATCGAGTAGCCTTTTAAGACCCCTCCCTGGGCTGGTGGGGGGAGGCAAGAGGCTTCATTAGGATTGCATTTGTGTTAAATGAAGCTCTCCCAGTAGTTATTAGAAAATATGTCAAGGAAATTGTTTAAAGAAAAACTGCTGTCACCGCCTTCATGTGACTGTTTGCATTTGACCACTGCACCCAGCCTACCCTTATGCAAACAGATTTTTACATAGCTGTAGCCACCCCTTAATTCCCGTCCTCTGCATTCACCTCTGCATTGATTCCCCTCTCTGTTCCTATGCCTGTTCTCTAGGGCCGAATACCACCAGCATCCCAGAGAATGCTCCGGACTCAGAGACCCTATCACTGCTAATCTCAGCCCCTTTAAGACCTTAAGATGGCCTCAGTTTCCTCTGGTCTACAGCAGTGTTAGGAAGAGATGTTGAAGCTGGCAAGGGCAGGAAGCACTCAGAGTCGAAATGACCCGACCATAATAAATCATACAGTCGTCATCCATTTTTTTTCTGTGAAGGCCCAGCTAGTAAATATTTGGGGCTTTGTGAGCCATACTGCCTCCGCTGAGGCTACACAAAAATGCCACTGCAGCATGAAAGCAGCCACAGACAATATTTAAATCATGGGCATGACTGGCTGTTTTAATAAAACTTTATTTGTGAAAACAAGCCAGGGGCCAGATTTGAGCCAGGGCTATAATTTGCCAATTCTTGCTTTTAGGGCTTTTCTTTTAAAGAGTCTTCAAACCACTGTCATGTACAAACCTCAAGCAGCCATTCTCTAGACCATCTAAACACCATCCCCAGTTCACAGAAGAAAAAAACTGAGGCCCAGGGAGTGGCTAGCCTTCACATTATAGACAGAGGCGGGTCTGGTATCTCCATCCCATCGCAGAATCTCCAACATTGGTACTTCCTGTCCCAACTCCAAGCATATGTCCTGTTGAGCAGGGAAGAGGCCCTGGGCCACACCCGCCGGCACCCTGGGGAACACCCCGGAAACACTGGGAGCCCTACCGCTGGGTGCATGCTGTTTTCCACCCCTCCATGTGCAGGGTGCAACCAGGCTGAGTCAGCTGGAGGCCCAGCCCTGCCCTGGGAATGGGAGGAACTGCCCCGCGGGCTCCAGCCTGGCCCAGGCTGGTGAAGGCTGCAGCTCCCCTTAGGAAAGCACTGTGTGTGTGTGTGTGTGTGTGTGTGTGTGTGTGTGTGTGTGTGTGTGTGTGTTGGGGGAGGGGCGGTGGGAGCCGTGTTCTCGGGCAGGTGTCCCTCAAGTCAAATTCACCCTCCTTGAATCACCTCTCGCTAAGTTAATTCGGCAAGCTGGCTAAGTGTGGGTCTCTGGAGCCCGGGTTCGGGTTCAAATATCAGCTCTGCCTCATGAAGGAAGTTTTGGGGTAACAGAAGGGTTCTCAAACAGAATTGTGGTGACGGCTGCACAACTCAGTGAGTCTAACAATCACTTGAATTGTGTACTTAAGAAAATCCTGGCGCGGCCATGTAAAGCTGTGTGATCTTGGGCGTGTTACTTACCCTCCCTGTGCCTCAGTCTCCCCATCCGACAAAGGAGAATTATAGTACTTGCATCATTGCACGGAGATTGCTAGATGAGGGTCCAACGAGTCAACAAGGTTGACTTAAGAATGGTACCTTGCACCTAGCAAGGGGTCAGTAAGTGTTTGCTACACAAGTGAGGACAGGTGTTTGGGCCTCCCAGAGTCAGGATACTTGACAGTAAGTTCCTAAACTGTGTCTCCGCACTGCTCTGCCCCTCCTAGTCTCTGCTCCCGCTGTTTACTCTGCAAAACGCTGGATGCCCTTCTCTCTCAGCTCAAACCCTAGTTCCAAGCAGAGTCCTCTCTCTTCTCCGCCCTTTTATGCACTCCATTTTTTAGAGCAAAGGCTCAGAGCAGTCTAAACGGCCTATGGGTAGCTCTGTTCACCCACTGGTCTGAGATCCTTGGGCGCGGAAGAGGTGAGACCTTGTTTGTCCCGCTCCTGTCCAGGTGCCTTGTGTCCTCACTCTGACAACCTGAGTGCTGAACTGAAACCAAGAGCAGGTATAGGCTGAGTCTATACAGCCCCCTTATGGGTCGTGGTACAGTGGCCATAAAGGTCAAAGAAGACGTTGGGGCACAATGAAGGAGGTAAGCGAAAGCTTCCGCTCATACATAAGAAGTGAATTCCTGTCCCCATCACACTGGTTTCCCCTCGGTTATAGAGGGTACAAATTGCAAAAAAGATGCAGTGACCAGGTGACCCCACAACTAGAGCGCCAGGGCTGGGCTGGCTTGGTAAGTCCAGACCGCCCTGACTCCAGGGTCCCAGGGAGGCTGCCCCGCAGGAGGGACTTCTCTGGCCTCCGCTGTCCCATCTTGGCCTCCAGGGGCTGAGCCCATAGACAACACCGGCCCCAGGCTGAGCTGGCAAGAGCCTGTGACCGCAGGAAGGGATTCTGGTGTCTTGCACCCACGGGTAATCTCGCCAGCAGTGGCTTCTGTTGATTTTCTCCGGGCCGCCCCTTTGCAGAGCCGAGCGTGTAGGCACCCAGAGAGCCGCCCCTCTTTTAGCCTAGGACCCGGGCCAGGAGAGGGACAGAGGGGACAGAAAGGTTGAGGGCTGAAGGGACACCCTCCGGTCCTCAGCTGGAGAGAACAAACCCCAGGAAACCTTTCTGACGACAATAACTCAGACGTACTTTTCCCGGACAAGGGAAAATAATCATCTCGGACTAGCGGCCAGGGTCAACGGCTAGCGGCGGGGTCCTCCCCGCACCTCTGCCCGCTCCGCCCTGTCCCGGGACAGCCGGCCCGGCCGCCTCCCCTTCCCGGCAGCGCCTCCGCGGCCGGAGCGCAGGTCGCAGCGTGCTCCTTCCCGGCCGCGCGCCGAGCCGCGCCTCCCGCCTTCCCCGCCGCCGCCCCCGGGGGCCGGGGGGCCGCCACCCCGCACGCGCGCGCGCTCTTACCGAAGTCCCGGCTCCCCTCCTCCGGGGCCTCCTGGGTGAAGATCCAGGGGGGGTTGGTGGCGTAGAGGGAGGTGCTGGGGGGGTTGGCGTGCTTCTTGCCGAAGAGTTTGCTGAAGGTCCCCTGCACCGTCTGGTTCTTTTTCATGCTGCCGCCGGCCGCGCGGCACCCGGGGAAGGACCTTCCCTCCCCCGGCCGTGCCCTGCCCCGGACCCAACTCCGCACCGGCTTCCCCGGGGGCCCCTAGCAGGCCATGCCCCCCGCCCGGCTCCCCGCCCGCGCGCACCGGCGACAGGTGCTGCGGGCGCCGCCGCTCGCCGGGAAATGCGAGCTACCTGGCCAGGTAAGAGGCTGCCGCCGAGCCCCGGCCCCGCCCCGCCGCCACCGCCGCGGCCGCCCCGCCGCCCGACTCCCCCGGCCGCATTCCTGCCCGCCTCCTCCGACAACAGGCCATTGTTGGCACGGCCCGGTGGGCTGGGGACCTCGCCCAGCCCACGCCCAGCCTGGAAGACGAGCCGCCGGCCTCCCCCGGATCCCCTCCTGGCCCTCCTCCTCCTCCACCCCTTTTCTCCCGGGGCGAGGGAGGAGGCCGGCCAGCTCCCGACTCCGGAGGAGGTTCACGACCAGGTCAGTAAGCGCGCTGCGGCAAGGACTCTTGGGCCCACACTGGGGCCATGGCTGGCCCAAGCGGGTACGTTGCAGGGTTCTGCGGGCCCTCAAAAATGTGGGCCATGAGCCTTGGGTGGATTACAAGGAAGTGCCCATCAGAAAAAAAGATAAAGGAGGAAAGCAATAAAGGAGTATCCCTAGCTGATGGCAAAGGTGGAAAATCGCCACGGTGACCCAGCCCCAGAGAGAATGCAGGACGACTGAATCTTGGCATTTTTTGTACATCAAATTCTCTTTCCTTTTCTGTGAAGTGAATATAATTTTCAGAAACTCAAGGGGGGTTAAGTAAATGTAATGTTTAAAAACTCTGGGTGCGTTGAGCCCACTTAGGGTTCACTTCCCTCCCCAGGGAGAGGAGCCCTGGCCCTTTAAGGTGCTGGGGAGGACAGTCCTAGCAGGGGTGGGCAGTGGCTGCCGCCCCAGGGGCATCCTGGGAGTTGATGACTGGGAGAATGTGTGCAAGGTGCTGAGAGTAGGGGATGAGCAGGCCAAGGGGCTGGATTTCCATGCTTCCTGGCAGCGGGAGCAGATGGCTGGGTGCAGGGGACCAGTCACAGCCAGTCCCTGTATTTCCCGAGTGCCACCAGACAGTTGTATTGTCCAGCTCTTTGTATCAAAGGGAGTTCCCCCTAAACTTTTCCTTCTAAAAAATTTGGAAGACTGGTAAAATGATTATCTGTACACCCTTCTCCTGGATCGTTAATGTGTCACCACATTTGCATGCATGCCCTTCTCTCTCTGCACACACACCCCTTTATTTTTTCATTTTCATTGCTGAAGGTGGAAACTTCTAGATATCCGGGTCCATTCCACCCCCCCCCGTGCGTACTGATACTTTGATACTCACTGCCTAAGAGTCAGGACATTCTTCTAAGTGACCGCAATAGTTATCACACTGAAGTATTAAAAATTTCCCAATTATCCCCCAAGTGTCATTTTTGTTCATTTTTTTTCCAATCCACAATCCAATCAAGAGTCACACATTGCATTTGCTTGTCATGTGCCTTTAAGCTCTGATTTAGCACCATCCCTTGCTTTTGCTTTTCTTGACAGTGGCTTTTTTTTTTTTTTTTGAAGATTTTATTTATTTGACCGAGAGAGACACAGCGAGAGAGGGAACACAAGCAGGGGGAGTGGGAGAGGGAGAAGCAGGCTTCCTGCCGACCAGGGAGCCCGATGTGGGGCTTGATCACAGGACTCCAGGATCATGACCTGAGCTGAAGGCAGATGCTTAACGACTGAGCCACCCAGGCGCCCCTACAGTGGCATTTTTTAAAAAAAGATTTCTCTCTCTCTGTCAAATAATAAATAAAATCTTTATTTTTTTTAAAGATTTTATTTATTTGACAGAGGGAGAGAGAGGTCACAAGTAGGCAGAGAGGCAGGCAGAGAGAGAGGGGGAAGCAGTCTCCCCGCCTAGCAGAGAGCCCGATGTGGGGCTTGATCCCAGGACCCTGAGATCATGACCCAAGCCGAAGGCAGAGGCTTCAACCCACTGAGCCACCCAAGCGCCCCTAAATAAAATCTTTAAAAAAAAACAAAAGAAGTCCACTTTACTTGCTCCAGATTAAGGGACAGGATGAGTTGGGATTTCAGGGCTTGTGACTCTGAGGTCATTGTTTTCCCAGCAGGAGGGAAGAGAGTGAGGATGAGCTTGGGTTGGGGGTGGGGGCCCGAGCTTCTTTAGAAACCCTCATGTTCCCCAAATGTTTTTGGTTGGAGACACACCTGTGGTCAACCCTGTCTCAAAACACCCTCCAGCATGGCACTCCTGCAACCCACTGCTGTTCACTCAAGGAGCAGTTGTGGAGGCTCTCCCAACTGCCTGGTTCTGGGTTGAGGGTTTGGGGGTACATAGGCATATGAGAGAATTATAAAGGCCTTATCTCTACCATGGAGGATCTTGGGGTGTCATCAGGGAGACGAGGTGTGCATGATCCGAGGTCGTAGACCATGATGACTAAGTAGAACAGGGATTGCTGTCGCTCATACGCATAGCAGGAATTCAGAGGAAGGGAAGTCAGCACGGGCTGGAGAAGTCCAGGAAGGCTTCTCAGAAGAATTGAGACTTGAGCTGGCCCGTGAAAGATGACAAGGATGTTAATAGGGAAGGGAAGGACACACATACCCGTATGCAAACACGCCCATACCAACCATCCCTCCACCCTCCTATCTCCGCAGCATGTTTCCTCCCACCATCCACACGGGGAGGACATAAGGTTAACCCAGATGCCTCGTGCTGCTGGACATAATGGTAAACTGCCCAAGTGTTCTAGACACTCAGGCATGAGATAGAGGCTTCTTTCTTGGAGACCTCGGAGCCATGAAGCTCTCCCACCGAGGGGAGCTCTTGGGCCCTTCTACCCTGAACCAGCCCCAGGGACAGGCTCCATTCATATGCAGTGCTCCACTACAGACTAGTATTCTAGAGAACTGCTCTGTGCCAGCTGCCGGCTGTGAAGGATCCGGAGGGGTCGGACATGGCATCAGAGTTCAAGTTGCTTTAGTCTATCTGGGGAGGCAGAGAGAGACACGCGGAGGAGGGATGAAGAGGGGAAGTAAACGAGGAGGAGGAGACTAAGGGGGACAGAGGTTCCGAGCAGCAGCAGTCGGGGAGGGGGGTTGCTGGAGCATCTGGGGAGGGCGTGCAGGAGGCATGAGGGACGGGGCAGGACCTCAGCGTGATGGGAGCTGGGAAATGGGGAGTGAGAGCGAGGTCACAGCAAGGTTGGCCAGGGTATCGCGGGCTTCAAAAGACCAGTTGGTAAGGTGGGAAACAACCTAAATTGTCCATCTGGAGATGATTGGTTAAGTAAATTATGGCACGTCCACACAGTGGAATAATAGTGCAACTCTAAAGAAGAATGAGTCAGCCGACTGTGTCCAGTTATCTCCGAGATAAACTGATAAACTGTTGACAAAACGGTGTGTGTCGTTTGCTACTATTTGGGACAAGTTAAGTATGATCTTTTTTGTTTGTATTGGCACAGGAAAACTTTGGAGAGGTCCGTAAGGAACTAGTAGAAGTGGTTACTGGGGGGGGGG
>CM052802.1:100400788-100426312 GCA_028533885.1 Nasua narica
GGGTCTTGGGTTCGAGCCCCGCATCGGGCTTCCTGCTCAGCGGGGAGTCTGCTTCTCTCTCTCCCTCTGCCTTTCCCCCGGCTGTGCTCTCGATCACTCTCTTTCTCTCTCTAAGAGATAAATAAAATCTTAAAAAAAAAATAGAAATAAAGAAGAATAAAAAATCAAAGCAAAATAAGTGGGCAGGAGAGTCTAGAAGTATGGCCCATGAACCAGCAGCATCACCTGTATCACCTGGGAACTTACCAGAACTGGAGCGTCTCCTAGAACTGGGGAAACCCCATCCCAGACATTGGGCCACCTCTCTGGGCCTCAGTTTGCTTGTGTGTCAAGCAGGCTATTAATGTAAGGTTGTTATGAGATGCAGTGAGCTGATGGATTAAGGCACAAGAGCCGAGAATCTAGGTTTTAACAAGGTGCCCGGGTGACTCAGGAGCTTGTTAAGGTTGGAGCAGCTCTGGCCTAGAATCAGTGGTTACCAGGAGCCGGTGCTGGTGACTGGTGACAGCCGTGGGGGTTGGTTGGTTGCTTCTTTTTTTGAGTAATCTCAACACCCAACCTAGTCGAACTCATGACCCTGAGATCAAGAGGCGCCCACTTCACTGACTGAGCCAGTCAGGCTCCCCAACTGTGTTTTGAGGATGGTCATCTGGCAGCAGGATGGGGCGAAAGGGAGCTGCTTAATTGATCCGTTAATTGGTTAATTAATACAAGCAGGAGAGGAGTGGGGGCAGGACTTAATTTGCTGGTGGTAGAAACACTGCAAAGTTTCTAGTCTGTGGGACATTTCTCCAGAAGGAAGGGAAGTCCTGATGGAATATTTGCTTATAGGGGAAGTAAAAAAATGAGCTGGTTTCCTCATTTTTTTAAAAAAAGATTTTATTTATTTGAGATAGAGCAATCCTGAGCAGGGGGAAGGGCAGAGGGAGAGGGAGAAGCAGGCCCTCTACTGAGCAGGGAGCCCGATGCGAGGCTCGATCCCAGGACCCCGCGATCGTGACCTGAGCTGAAAGCAGACGCTTAACCGACTGAGCCACCCGGGGGGGCCCCCGGCTTTGTCGTCTGCAGCATGGGAGTAATGGTGCCCCTCATAGCGTCGTCAGGAAGATTCAGGAAGATCGTGGGTGTGCAATGCCAGCACAGAGCCTGGTGTCCATGGGTGCTCCCCAAGTGTTCGTTTCTCTGCCTCGCCGGCCCCCTGCTTTCTGGGTGCGTTTCGGCGGCAAGAGGACGACGAGACGGAATGGGTGTGTCCGTGAACACCAGGAGGCGGCAGGCTGCAGGGTCAGAATGTCAGGGCTCTTTTTGCCCTTTCCCCACCCATTTCACCTGATTGCAGCCCCACGTTGGCGGAGACTGCTGGGGGGCAGTCTGCCGAAGGCCTGGCTTCAACGGAGGGCACTCCATCTCCACTCCGCCCTGCTGGCCCGGACAGCTTTGGAGGCCGAGTCCCCTGGGTGCCCTGCACTGCAGGGGGCCCCCTCCTGCTCACAACATCTCCACCTGCTCCCCCAGTAAAAGAAACAGCCAGCTTGGGGCACCTGGGTGGCTCAGTGGGGGTTAAAGCCTCTGCCTTTGGCTCAGGTCATGATCCCAGGGTCCTGGGATCGAGCCCCGCATCGGGCTCTCTGCTCAGCGGGGAACCTGCTTCCCCCCGCCCCACCGCCCCCGCCTGCCTCTCTGCCTACTTGTGATCTCTTTGTCAAATAAATAAATAAAATCTTAGAAAGAAAGAAAGAAAGAAAGAAAGAAAGAAAAGAAAAGAAAAGAAAAGAAAACTCTCAAATAACAGGCTCTCCTCAAAACAGCCAGAGCCCAATCCTGTAATTAAATTATGGCCCCGCAATGACTTAGGAAGCTCCAAGGGCCGACTTTCCTGGCCACTTCTGGACTGTGAGATTGGGGCCCAGAAGCTGCAGTCCAGAGACCCAACCAGGACTGGTTTGTGGCTTTCCCTCCACCCAACAAAGCCAAGCAGTCCTGGCTGGGCGAATGCCCTCCGTGGCGGGGCAGTGCGGGGTGAGGGGTGCTGAGGTCCCCCGCACCCCCACCCAGGTGTCTGCAGGGGCAAAGGGCAGCGCTCCCGACTCCCACATGCTACTGAGCTACAGATCCCTCCGGTCCAGCCTCTTGTCCAGGCGGGAGACAACTTCTGCCAAACCGGCTCCCGAAACTGTTTCCTTCCGCCTGCAGGGGAGGGTGGGCTCCAACCCCCTGAACTCAGCATTCCTCGGGGCTGGGCAGGTGCCAGGAGATGAGGTCAGGCTTAGATGAAGTCCAGCAGGGGTGGACGCCCACATCCTGAGAAGGGGGCTCAGAGGAAGTTGTTACCCGGTTCCCCGAGAGTGTGGAGATCCAAGTCCAGCCATGGGTGGTTGGGGGGTGCTGGGGAGAGACTCGTTTCCCTTGGTAACCATGGCCTCTGCCGAGAGGACCGTGGCATCGCAGGAAGGATCCTTGCTGGGGAATAGGTTTGAATCCTGACTCGGCTGTTTAGCCAGAGTGTGGCCACGGCCCAGCTCCCATCTCTCTGAGCGTCAGTTTATTCAAATGGAAAACAGGGGCTATTAATGTTAGGTTATTATGAGATTCAACAAGATAGTGGGTGCAGGTATCTGGGAGGCTGACTCACGGTAGGTGCTTAGCACCTGCGCGCTCCCGCCCCCGTTGCCTACCCTGACTCTGGGCACAGAGGGGCTAACCAGAGAGCAGCGAAGACAGACCAGAGGCCCTGCCAGGCTGGAAGAGGGCAGTGACAATTCAATCAAAGAACCCCAAGCAGGAAAATTCCGCTGGAGCCCAGGAGACGGGGTGGGGCAGGTGTCTACAAGATCACCTTGAAGGCCAAGCGAAAACACCCCATTGTAAAACACACCCCACGATCTGAAATAACACGTGTGCATGCACGTGTTAATAAAAAAAAAAGGTTGCTAAGTACAAAAAGCAAATAACAAAAATTGCATGTAGGTTGTGACTATAGATACAGAAAGCGAATTTGTAAACGGCCAGGGATCGGAAGGGAGCAGAAGCATGGAGAAGGTTCAGCTGGAATGCCAGGACCACATGTGGGGGTTTTGTTTTGTTTTGCTTACTTTTTAGTACTGTGCTCTGCTGATAGTCCATTTGTTGTAACTGAAAAGTCCATAGGTAATCAGGAACATAATTTAATATGGAAGGCATTTTCCTTTAAAGAGTCCTTGAGGGGAGAAGCCGGAGATGCCCGTTCTAGAGCCACTTCCGCCACTGACCTCCTATGAGACCATGGAGCCAGCCTGAGCCTCAGTCTCCCCGTCTGTACAATGGGAGGGTGGGATCCAGTACTCGGGTGTGGTTTCATATCTGGTTAAAACGCTCATTGGCTGGCAGAGTCGGGGCAGGAGAACAAGTAAGGCTGTCTGTCACTTTCTGAGTGACGAGGTTGCTCTGGCTCCGAGGAGCGAGTGAGAACTGGGACGCAGTGAGCGTTTCCCCGGGCACACCGGGACCCATGCGCGGGCTGCGGGAGCTTCAGACATTCCAGATCAGTCCCTACCTCCAGGAATCAGCCACACACTTCTCTCGGGCTCTGCAGACCAACGCTTGAGCTGGGGCTTTGAACCCTGGGTGCGTTTCTCTGGGAGCCCGCCTGCGTCCGGCTTACCTCTAGCTCTCCCTGAGGCCCGGAAGGAGCAGCCACGGAGGACCTCTTCTGGGGCAGGCGTGGGGGCCGAGTGGATTGCATGTGTTAACCCACCACCGTCATCACCGCCACAGGGGACAGAAAAATACATTTTACAGATGGGGAAGAGACCTTTTTTTTTTTTAAGATTTTATTTATTTATTTGACACAGAGAGATACAAGTAGGCAGAGAGGCAGGCAGGGAGGCAGGGGGCGGGGAGCAGGCTTCCCGCTGAGCAGAGAGCCTGATGCGGGGCTCAATCCCAAGACCCTGCGATTCTGACCTGAGCCGAAGGCAGAGGCTTTAACCCACTGAGCCATCCAGGCCCCATGATGGAGAAAAGACCTTAAGTGATGTTTCCTCCTAGTCTATGACCAATCAATTCTGTTCTTAGGAATATGCCCCAAAGTAACCCCCCAGGTCCACAGAGGGCCAAGGATGTGATAGCATTGCAGTGTTGTCTGTGGGGATGGGGAGTGGGAGGCCCCTGGGGGTCCTGGGTGACGGGAGAGCAGAGACATAAAATGTGGTGGATGCCCTGCGTAGGCTACATCTCAATGGGAATCAAGGAATCAGATGCTGGATCTTAAAAACACTAGGGTGCCATCCAAATAAACAGAACGAGATCTAAAACACACCGTGCCACTTGTGTAAATGAAAATGACCTGCGCCCAAAACAATAATACATATATTTTGTAAGAATCTGTGAATGAGAAGATGCTCATTAAGTACATTAGGAGGGTTGCCTCTGGCTGGGGTGTGTGGGGAACATGGTTGGAGACTGGAGATGAAGGGGGAAAATTAATGCGAGAGAGGAGGCCTCCGAAGACCAGGGGAGATAACGCCCCATGAATAAGGCGTATGAATAACTCAGCCCTCTGTACTTAAAGTCCAACAGAGGAAAAACAAGGACGGATCAGAGAGGTTGAGTAGTTTGTCCAAATCACACAGCAGGCCAGGAGGGGTGGAAAGACCGTCCAAATAACCAGGCCTATGTAGAGCAAGGTGATGGGAGGACACTTCGGCAGCAGGGAGGCGGGGGTGAGGGGGTGGGAGGGCTGTGCGTGGCAAGATGTGTGGGTGCTGGGTGAGTTTCCTGTGCTCCAGGTCAACCATGGCCTTGACCAGCTCTCCCCATCCTTCTCAAGTGCCCACAGAGGATATACATCAGTCCTTACCCTCCTGCAACTTTGACGAGACGACGCTTGGAGTGTGGCAGAGAAGCCAGAGAAAGGTGGTCTTCAGCAGGGAAGAGTGAATCACTGTGATCTGGGGTTTAGAAATAACAACAAGATAATGGCCCGCACCTACCTTGCCGCAGGCACGGCTCTAAGCTGGGGGGGTGTGGGCGGGCAGGGGGGGCACAACAAGCTTCCAAGTGGATTCCATTATCAGCCTCACTTTGCAGTTAGGGATTGAAGCAGAGACAGGTTAAGTGATTTAGGCAAGTCACATAGCTAAGAAGTGGCAGCGTTGGGATTTGAACCCAGGCCAGAGCGGGTCCAGGGGCCACGATCTTTTTTTTTTTTTTTTTCTAAGATTTATTTATTTTAGAAAGACGGGGCAGAGGGAGAAGGAAAGAAGCAGACTAGGTCTCCCCTCCCCACCCCACCCCTGCCTCCTTGAGCACAGAGCCCTATCCAGGGCTCGATCTCATCACCCTGAGATCATGATCTGAGCGGAAACCGAGAGTTGATTGCTTAATTGACCGCGCCACCCGGGCGCTCCGTGATCTGAACCATTCCGTGACTGACGAATGAAATAAGACAGATGTGGCTCGAGCGGCCAGGCCTTCCCACAGGAGGTCTCCCCCGCTGTGCCCCGTTCGGAGGTTCCCACGAAGAGGGTGGCACGGGCCTGGGCCGGGGACATTCCTGGGACAGGGTCCAGGCCTATTGTCATTCACGGGGGGTGGGGGGGGTGGCTCCCTATCTGAAGTCTTCAGGATGAGATTCAATTCCCCTTCCTTTAAATGTCCAAGATGGAGGGACCAGACAGCTTCATTGTGCACATATAGAAACTGAGGCCCAGAGAGGCCATGGGACTCGTTTCAGGTCACCTGGCACCCAGCCCAGCACCTCCCTGTTGGGCTGAGACAAGGGGTAGGGTGCACTATACTTTGGCGCCCCGCCCCCCCCGAGGGGAGCCAGGCCACTCTCCCCACCATCCAGAATGCCACGTTCCCACCTTCCCTCCCTCTCTCAAGCAAGCTACCATCGCCCCAGAGCCTTGGAAATCCCTGATCAGAGGCTCCGGGAGGGTAAGCCACTCCTCCCCATTCCTCTTCCCTGCCAGCCTCCCCTCCTGGGCCCGCCCGCCCTCTCAGAAATTAGGGGTCATTACCATCAGGGTGTGAGATCTGAGCAGGGCACATGTCACCAACACCCCAGCTCCCGATCTGCCACAGGGCCCCAAAGTCCACCCCGTAACCGGCGGTCAGTGCTGACACAGTACCCGGAAGGAAACAAGTGCTGGGCCCAGCCCAAGCCAGCGTGGCAGAAGGCAGGAAGTCACTGGCTTGTTCCATTTGCCCCTCTCCTCTGGCCCCCGGGAGAAGCCCTGGTCCCTTCCTACATGTGGGATTTCTGACACATTCCTGGAAGGTGCCTGCCGAGTCTGGCGTTGGGAGCGTCTGGTTTTCAAGATGGGGACAGGATGGCCCATTCGGCCACCCACCCATCAATCCAGTTACCTGCCTACACAGAATAATAGATAGTTACTGAGTGCTGACTCTGTGCCAGGTGCCGTCCTGAGCGCTCGGTCTACCCCTAGTAGGCGGAGACCTGTAGTCTTCCCATTTTCCAGATGCACGAACGGAACTACAGAGAAGTCGACTACTCGTCCAAGATCATATAGCCAGTAAAATGGTAGAGCCAGATTCAAGTTCAAGGAGTCTGACTCTTGCCTGCTAGCCCATCCTCTGCAGCACGACCCCCCCCCCCCACCTAGCCATTTACTGACCTCTGTCTATCCACTCACCCACGGCCACCCCGCCCGGCCACCTGTCTATGGAACAGCGGATGCAAAGACTTGGTGTGGGAAGAGTGGGGCGCGTTTAAGAAATTAGCTACTGTGTAGCGCGAGGGAAAACATAGCAAGAGGTGAGCAGGGCTCAAATTAGGGGCATCTGCCCAGCTGCCGTCATTCTGTCTCCTGCCCATCCAGGGTCCCACTCCTCTGCATGCATCCATCCACCCCTTCGTCCCTCCCTCCAGCCATCATCTCGGTAATCTGGAAGGCAGAGAGAGAGAGGGAGACAGAGAAGGGAGAGTTGGCTGGGGACATTTCCTCCCTGCCAGTAATTTCTTATGACCTGTTGGGGGTCTGCGGGAAACATTAGGATTTCTGGAGGTACCTCAATAACTGGCAGAATTTCCTCCTCTCGGGGCGCCTGGCTGGCTCAGTGGGTTAAAGCCTCTGCCTTCGGCTCGGGTCATGATCTCGGGGTCCTGGGATCGAGCCCCGCATCGGGCTCTCTGCTCGGTGGAGAGCCTGCTTCCCCCCACCTCCCCGCCTGCCTCTCTGCCTACTTGTGATCTCTCTCTCTCTCTCTGTCAAATAAATAAATAAAATCTTTTAAAAATACTTAAAAAAAAAAAAAAGAATTTCCTCCTCTCGCTACTCACCCCACTACTCACAGGTCACAGGTCCCGAGAGATTGTGGGAAGAGGGCATCGCAGAGAGGATCAGTGTCAAGGTAGAAAGACAATCCCAGGCCTTGAAACTTCAGCCCCCAGCCCTGCCCCTGTGTCTCCTTAGGAAGACAGAAGGAATTGTGCTGTCAAAGAGGCATCACAATGTCCCTGCCCAGGTGAGCAACCGCCCCCTCCCCCCAGCACTCCCAGTATTTCCCAAGAGTCCCCGGGAGACTCTGGAGCCCCCGACCACCAGAAATCCATCTCACCCACAAGAAAGGCCCCAGTCAAGGATGTACCAGGTGGGATGACAAAACAGGCCTGCCTCAAGGCAGCCCAAGGGCATAAAGCCTGATTGACAGGAAAGCGTAAAAGGCCCCAGCCTGCCCCACCCCTCCGCCCCGTGTGGCTGGGAGCTGGGGGCCCCCTTTGTGACAGGTAGCAGCGATAGCTGAAGTTTTCTGAGTGCTCAAGAGGTCTAGGCACTTGATGTCGAATGTCTCATGAAATCCTCACGGTAACCCTCTGAGGTAGATACTTTAGTTGTTCCCGCTTCATAGGTGGGAAAACTGAGGTACGGAGTGTTATAAATTCCCGAAAGATGGGCCACCTAGTGCGAGTGGTGGAGCCGGAATTTGCTCCCCAAGCCGCCGTGCTAGACAGCCTCGCGGGGAAGCTAGGGCCCCGGCTGGGCCTCGTCACGCGCTCCCTTCCTAGCCCCCTGCCCCACCGCAGACCTGGGCAAAGACCTACCTACTGGAGGGATTTGCATTATGCTCCCGCAGTTCCCGCCCCCACTGCCCCCCACCCCACCCCGCACGCTGGTGAAGGAGAGAGCCTTGTTATCCTTATGTTGCCGACAAGGCAATGGAAGCTCCAGGAGGTTCTGAGGCCTGACCTGTAAGGGCAGAGTGCGGCCCTGAGCTCAGACCTTCACACCCCGGAGCCCAGGCGCATTCCACGGACCGGGTGCCCTGAGACACCTCACCAGCTGCCTCGCCAGGCCTCCCCCCCCAACCCCAGAGTGAGCTGCTGTTGGAAGGTCGGGCTCAGTGGGCCTGAAGTGTGGGAGAGGACGGTGTCTTCCCAGAGCTGCAGAAATACCCCATATGGGGCCTTCGGGCCCTACTCAGAAAGCTCCACTCTTGACTCACCCTCTTCCCCACCTTAAATCTTGGTAGAAGGGACAGCCACGTAGATGTGGGTGCCTACAAGGCCTTGGTAGGCTCTGCCTGTGGGGGGAGAGGTCCATTCAGGTTCCTCCTTTTGTCTCCAGCTGGAAGTGCAAATAAAAATAGGGCAGTGAGAGGGAAGGGGCTGGTGAGACCCTCTACTTGACTTCTAGACTTCCTTGCCCCCTGGCCTGGGCGGCTAAGTGGGGCTGAAGGAAGCAGGGGGGCAGTTAGGGGTCTTCCACAAAGCTCTAAGGCCGGTTCTCAGCCTTGGCGCTGCTGGCCCTGTGTGGGGTGATGCCGTGTTGGGGGGCTTTCCTGGCACTGTAGGGTATTCACCGCCGTCCCTGGCCTGTCCGCACTGGATGCCGGGATCACCCCCACTGTGACCAGCAAAATTGTCTCCGGGCATTGCCAAATGTGTTTCCCGGTTGTGAGCCACCCCTCCAAAGTCACACACACAGGTGTCCCGCCCCTGCCCCCCACCCCCACCCAGTGCACTTGACAGGAGAACCCGAGAGGGGAGGAGATGGTTAAATGAAACCAGCGGGTAACCTGGAAAGTATGCATTCAGGCCCCACCCTCCCCCCAGAGCTGGCGCTGGGGTGTCCTCAGCCCTCTGAGGTTAGTCACCTGGAGCCTGGCTGGGCCCTTGGAAGGGGCGGGGCAAGGCTGGGCTGCCCAGTCTTCCTCTCCCTCCTCCCCCCTCCTCCTCGCTTTCCTCCTCCCCCTGCCCCTCCTCCCAGGTGTCTTCTCTTCCTCCTCCCTTTCCTCCTCTTTTTCCTTGCAGGGACTGTCCCTCTGCCCCAGTTTCGGTGAGGGCCTCATTCCTGGATGTGCCGAAGGCACTGGGCGCCCCCTACCCCAGGGCCCCAGATTTTGCCGTAGTAGCCCCTGGGGCATAGCTGACAGGTGGATCAGGGCAGGAGGGCCCCTGAGCCAGGGCCTGGGCTGGGCCAGAGAGAGAGGAGGGAGCCCTCCAGCCCTGGTCCCCGCACGAACTAGTCGCAGTGTGGGACTGCTGCAGCGTCTTTATAAGCCACCCCACCAACGACCGAACTCAGGCAAATGCCTCCGAGCCTCATTTTCCTCGTTTGAGAAATGGGAGGAACATCTCCAACGGCTCTTACGAGCGTTTGCGGAGCTGAGAGGCCGGTCGGTGCCTGGCTGTTGGTAGGGACTCAGTCCCCGTTAGCCAAACTGTCGCCCTCCCCTTGGTGGGTCTCTGGTCAGACCCCCCAGCCATTCTGAAAACGCGCATTCCTGACACCAGCCTCCCGAGCCCGAGGAGCAGGGACCAGATGGCCCAGACTGAAGGGGGGGGGGCGGGGAGCTCTGCAGGTCCTCCTCTCCAGGGCCGTAGGCCGAGCCCTGCTACGATGTCAAGGGGACCGGAGCCCCACATCCTCAGAGGCCTACTTCCTACGCTGAGCTTCCTGCGGTGTCCGGCATGGCCCCGCAACAAAGAATTCCCAGCGCCCAGGGTCCGTGGTGCTGAGGGCGGGAAGCCCCACGCCACAGGGCTCCGTGGGTGTGTTTCTATTTCAGTTATTTGCACACTCAGAGCCTGGCCTGTAGGACGAGTCGTCTTGAATGAATGAGTGCATGAGGCAAATAATGCCGCGGCCTCAGCTGGGCTAAGAGAGGGTGACACCAAAACCCAGCATTTCCAGCCTCGCAGCGTTCCTGCCCATCCGGGAGGTCTGGCTGCCCTTGCCCTCAGCGGCCCCCCTGCTGCCCTTGTCGGGGCGTGGGCAAACCCCGGCCCCCCCGCCCCGAGCACCCCACACAGTAGGCATCGCGGCGCAGAGCGCGTGGATTGCGTGATCAGCCAGGCCTGGGTTCAGTCCCCGGCCCCCTGCCCCTCAACGGGCGACGACCCTCCTTACTACAGTTTGCTCAACTAAAAATAGGACTTAAAGGGTAGTGGGAGGATTAGAAGAGATAATCCACGTAAAGGGTTTGGCTCTGTGCTCACAGCCGGTGGGGAAGAGTGATTGTTGATAACTGACGGCAGAGCCCACTTCCGGTGTTGCCCCTCTGCCTGTACATACACACACACACACACACACACACACCTGCTGCTGAGCCCAGAAGAGCCTGGGAAGGCTGGTGGCCCCTCTCCCCAGCTCAGCCGAGAGCCAGCCCTGGGGTAAGCCCCAGGGACACTGAGGTGACGAGGGCGTGATCCTGAACACTGCGCGGTTCACAGGCCGTTGGAACACTGGCAGGAGCCTGGAAGGACCAGGATCTGGGGTTGGGAGGAGGCCGGCACAGCAGCCAGGGCAGTGAGAGGCATCAAAGTGTTCAGGGCCCTTGCGGAGGGACTCAGAGTTAGCTCCTCCTTACCTCTCCCTTGTCCCAGCCGAGCAAAGGACCGCATCCTGAAGGCACAGAGGAGGGGGGCCGCAGCACCAGAGGCTTCCTGGAGGAGGTGTCAAGAGGGCTGCTGGCTTGGAAGGAGAGGAAGGATTTTGGGTGTTTTTGGTTTTTTGTTTGTTTTTGTTTTTAAGATTTTATTTATTTATTTGACACAGAGAGAGATCACAAGTAGGCAGAGAGGCAGGCAGAGAGAGAGGGCGAAGCAGGCTCCCTGCTGAGCAGAGAGTCCGATGCGGAGTTCGATCCCAGGACCCTGAGATCATGACCTGAGCCGAAGGCAGAGGCTTTAACCCACTGAACCACCCAGGCGCCCCGAGAGGAAGGATTCTGAAAGGCAAAGCTGACAACACACACATTCCTGGGTGGGAACTTTGAGCACCAAAGCCTGCTTGGGAGGAAAGCCTTGTGCAGGTGGGAGTTGGGGGCAAGTAGCTTGTAAATTAAATGCAAAAGAGCACACATCATCTCTGAGTACCGGGATTTCCTCTGGAAGGCTCCAGAAGCTCTGTAGCTGGGGGTTCCCTCCCAGGGCGCTGGGGGCTGGAGGGCTATGAAGCCGGGCAGGGCGGAAGTGGGTTCCCCTCGCAGCTGTGGCCTGGAGGAGCGGGGCAGACCCAGCCCAACACACAGGCATCTCGTCCTCTGGGCTGTGCTGTCATGTGTGTGAGGGTCCCCAATAAAACGGGCATCCAGTACCTGGGAGATGGTGTGGGGTCCGAGGTGAACCAAACACCTGGGTCATGGGGCAGTCACGAGAGTGACAACAGAGGAGTAAATAAATGTCACTAGACGTGATCAGTGTGGCCCTGGGGGCCTCCTCGAGGAGTAGAGCTCCGTGCCCCACCAACCAAGAGGGGCTCGTAACAATGAGACATTCTAAAATAGAATGGGAGGGCTGGTTGGAAGGGGGACACCCCTTGCTAGAATCCAGTTGAATTGCACCAACATTTATTGAGTGCTCACTGAATGCCTTGTTCTGGAGTGAAACGAGGAAGAGGATTCGGGAGGCCGCTATGTCAAGGGTAAGGGTGAGGGGGCATTGTCCTTGAGGAGCTCAGGGCCGGAAGGGAAGGAGAGTCTCCCTGATGGATGGGGGGGTGGGGGTGGGGAGGGCATGCTGGGCTGGGGGAAGTGCCCAAGCAAAGGCCCAGAGGCTTCGGAGGACCAGGTGCCACCAGGGGTGATGGGCAGGAGGTCTGGCGAGAGCACGAGGTGATGGGAGCCCCGTCTTTAACGTCCTTGCCTTCCGGGCTGGGGGCCTTGGACTTCCAAGCAGTAGAGGGCCAGAGATGCTTTGAGGAGGGGAGCTACCCGAGCTGGCCGTTGATACGGAAAGTCATTGGGGTGAGCATGAAGCCCAGGCCGAGAGGCCTAGACGGGCCGGCGGGAGGGCTTGGTGGGAAGCTGGAGTGACCCTGCAGGAGAGAGGACAGAGGCCTGGCGGGAGCACTGGCACAGGAGGGCCAGATGGGAGCCACGTGGAGGACACCGCCCGATGGCCGGACGTGTGGGAGAGGGGGAAGCATAGCCTTGGCCCCTGGCCTCTGAGCTGGCAAGGGCCTCTGGGAAGCCGGCAGGGGTCTGCACAAGCCCTGGGGGCAGGTCAGGGGGCCCTGAAGCCCACCCCCTTACCTGGAACTTCTGACTGGTGGCACCTCCCGCCCCCACCCGTGGCCGTAGCAGTGGAAAGCCTGGTGTCTGATGCCTCACTTTCCCTGTCTCTCCTTCCCCCACCTCCCCCAGGACTCAAAGAAACCCTCCGTACCCAACCAGGAGCCGAAGACAGCATCGCGCAAAGAGGCGAAGTCTCCACGCCCCCCGCTGTCGCGCTCGTGGAAGCAGGACCGCGAGCAGACGCTGGCAGCGGCCTACGTGCCCGTGCTGGTGGACCCGAGGGGCCGGAACCTGGGCAAGCTCAGGTCCCACTTCTACAGCTCCCAATACTCCAACTCCCTGAACCCCTTCTACACCCTGCAGAAGCCTACCTGCGGCTACCTGTACCGAAGGGACACCGACCACACCCGCAAGCTCTTTGACGTGCCTCCCGCCAACCTGGTCTTGTGGCGCTCCTAGGCCCCCGGCAGGCGGAAGCCCCCGCCTGCACCCTTCCCGCCACAGTCCCGGGTCCCCGGTGGGGGGGATGGGCCGCCTGTTGCAGGAGCAGCAGACCGAGCCTGGGCGAAGACAGCTGCGCCAGGCCCAGTGTCAACGATGACAGAGATGACAGAGGGATGTCTCTGCTCTCGGCAGCAATTAAAGTTGGTCCTTCCTTTCCCCAGCCTCTGAATGGGTGGCTACGGGTGGGGAAACTGAGGCCATGGGGCTGTTGTGCAACAGGTCAAGTCCAGAGGTGCCTGAAGACTGGGAAGGACTTGATTCTCAGCCCCCGCTCCCCAAGAGTGGCCTCAACACCCCTCCAGGGCCCGCGTCCCGAGCAAAGCCAGGGTTGGCCACACTGTCGCCGTAGCTGAAACTCGGCAACCCCTCCAGAGTCAACGAAGAGAAAAGTCAGCGGACCGCGAGCCCAGATTGGAGCAGCCACCGGAAAATGGGGGAGCCAGGCAGGGGGAAACCCAGTCTCCGGGGAGGGGGGCGCGCCTCTGCAGCCCTAGTCTTAGATCAAGACTACAAGCTCCTTCTGACTCATAGTTTGTTGATGGACAGATTGATTTCCCATCTTGTCTCTCCTCTGGTCCGGAAGAGGAGGACCCTGAGGTTAGTCAGGTGCTCAGGCCGTGTTTCCTGAGGAAGAGCGATGAAGGCAGAGGGTGCTTGACCCCGTGAGGTGGCCTGAGGATGTCCCTGGCCGCTGTGGGACCCAGCGGTGTCCTGGGTCCAGCTCAGATGGGCCTGGGGGGTGTGGACTGCGGGCCCCTCCTCCCGAGTCCACGGCCGGTGACTTCGTGTTGGCAACCACTGCAACCAGTAAACGCCTGCAAACTGGGGTTTCTTCTTTCCAGAGAGCCAGTTGGCAAGTATCTGCCAGCACCCGATGGGGTGAGCCGAGCAGGCGTCGTCCTAGGAGTCGCCGCTCATTCCGGGGCAGGGGGGCAGTGTCCCCAGTGGACCGTCCTTCTGGAGCAGAGAGTGTGGGGCCGGTGTGGGCTGGAGGGACAGGAGACCCAGACACGCCGCCGAGGCCTTGGCCAGGCCTCCCTGGGCGCCTTCTCTGGAAAGAAGATGGTGGGTAGGGAAGAAAGAGCCCTCCTAAAGGTACCTCACAGGATCGAGTCCGAGGTTTTTCTGTTTGTCTGTGGTAGGTAGGCGCTCTCTCAAAAGCCAGGGGCGTTCCTCTGGTGCCTGGCGATCCTTGGCGGGAAGCGGGCCCTTGGGCCTCTGTACCGGGTCACTCCTGCCTGATTGTCAGTGTCCCAGGAGCCAGCATGAGAAGGAGCTGGGGCCTCTTTGCATGTGGATTCTCCCTTAACTCCCAGTTTCTAGGGTGACCCTTCACTCTTCTCCAGCCTCTCGGCCCAAAGTCCCAGAATAGCCGACAGCTGGGGGTGGGGGACGGAGGCCCAGAGATGTCGGTCCTGCTGCCCCGACAGGGGGCATTTGGGGGAGCTTTCCACCCGTCCCCCTTTCCTGCCCCTGCCCCGTCCTGCACCCCAGCTTCCAGGGTACCTTCTGCACCCATGCCTGAGCCCGCGGGCTTCTGCGGCAGGCACAGGCACTGCATCCAAACCATCCTCCTGCCCTTTCAGAGTGTTTGGGTTTCGACTGTCTTCTTTTTTTTTTTTTTTTAAAGATTTTATTTACTTATTTGACAGAGAGAGAGAGAGAGAGATCACAAACAGGCAGAGAGGCAGGCAGAGAGAGAGGGGGAAGCAGGCTCCCCGCTGAGCAGAGAGCCCGATGTGGGGTTCAATCCCAGGACCCTGAGATCATAATCTGAGCCGAAGGCAGAGGCCCAACCCACTGAGCCACCCAGGTGTCCCTGGGTTTCGACCTTCTGCCCCAAGACAGTTACCCCTTGTCTATCTGCCTTCCGTTGTCCAGAATTTCATTAGAACCTCTCACCTGCTGTCTTCTTTCTCTCTGTCTCTGTGGGTTGGTAGGTTTAAAACCGTTAATGCCTTTTTTGTTGGATTTTGAGAAGCAGAGGTTCAAGTTTTCGGCCTCAGTGTAAGTAAAAGTTAAACGTCCACCTGAGCATCTAACAGACCCTTGCCGAACACCCGAAGGCTGGGTCCTTAGGCTGCAAAAACGTCTGAGAACTATCTCTGTCCCCCTAAAACCTGAGTACCGGGTAGGGTGAAGCGGGGATGGGGGTGGGGGCCCAGCATTTTCCCTCCAACGGATGCCTTTTCCTCCCCCCTGGAGAGTGGTCTCCCCCTAGAGGTTCACCTTGGTAGAGCAGCCTCGATGGAAGCTTCCAGGGGACTTTTTATTTCAAGAAGCTGGCCCAGGTCCCACATGGGCGTGGGTGGGATCAGTCCAGAAGGCAAAGACTGGGTGCTGAGAGCTCAGATCTGTTTCTCGGGGGGTGGAGAGGGGGGGCCAGGCAGCCTTGGAGGGGGATCAGTCAGGCCTGGGACATCTGCCCCCCTCCCCACATCTCTTCCCAGCCCGGCTCCCGCCTCAGCACACCTGCCCCACGTGCTGCTGCTCCCTGGCACGGTTCAGCCAGGTGGGTCCCCTCTCGCGGCTCTGGCATCCGTCTTGGCAGGGATTCCTGCAGTTATGAAGCAGCCTGGGGAAGCCCCTGGGCCTCTCTCCAGTGCACCCATCGCCTTCGCCTCTTCCTAGAGCCCTCAGTGTGGACCCCAGCCCTCCTGACCCGGCATCCGTGTCTGGGCCAAGAATGGAGAGTGGGACTGAGAGAAGCCACAGAAGGGGGAGAAGCTGGGCTCTGGGCTGGGGAAGCTGGCGGATGTCATTCCACCCTGGGTCCGAGAAAAGGCGTCGGGGCCCATACCCAAAAGTCCTGAGACCCCTGTCACTAGAATTGTCCCTGCAGATGGGCTGCAGGAAGCTGCTGGAGTTGGGTCTGGAGGGCCCCTCCACACCCACCCCCCCCACCCCCGGCCCGGGCCTTCCTCAGAGGTTTAAAGGCTTGGACCAAAAGCATATTATGAGGTAGAAAACTCTGGTGCCACCGCTTGGAATTTCTGTGAACCCCAGAATGATTTTTCTGTCCCCAGTTCCTCTTGTGTCACGTGGAAATAATCCCACCCCGCCGGGCCGTTGCAAACCTCTCCCGCAAGCTCAGCTCGGTGCCCTGAACACAGGAGACGTTGGATGGAGGCTCCATCCTGCCCCAGCCTTCTGTAGTTCTTCCTGCAGTGAGGCATGCGTGCATTCACTCACGACATTGCACTGCGCTCAGGCCCCTGTCGCTCAGGCGTTACCCTCAGGGAGGTAACTGAGGAGTGTTGAAGGAGGGGAGTGTGTGCAGAGAAGGGGGCATTGCTGAGGGACAGGTGACACGCCCAGACACTGGCCACAGAGGGCGGCCCGTCTTACTTCCAAGCCCCAGTGGTAAAGGGAGGTCGCTTTGCTGCCAGAGCCCAGGGAGAACTTTCCCAGGAGCTGTGGTGGAAGGTGGAATAAACCAACCAACCCTCTCTCTCCTATTGCCAGCCAGTCTCCCTCCGTGGCTTCCCAGGGAGCCAGAGGGCAGGGCGGCCCGAGCGAGCCAGTCCACAGGGGTCAGCCTCCGGGAGCTCAGAGCACACAGAGAAGGCTGGAGAGTGAGTGGGGACGGGGCCAGCAGGATAGCCGGCAACACGACCGTGTGGAATCCACGGTACTAGGTCCCGGGCAGGAGCAAGAGCTGAAGAACACAGTGGCCTCTGCCCCGAGTTCCTGAGGACAGGCTGACCTTACGCGGCTGCTTATAGTTCAAGAAATAGATGAACATTATAGATGTTATCCTGGAAGCGTGGACATGGTCGTAGATGTGCGGGGACCCCGTGACTTCCGTCTCCGGCTCTTCCTGCCTTGGCACGACCCTCCTGCTATGAGGGTGAGGGAGACCCGAGACTCGAGGCTCACCCACAGAATGCGGCAAAGGTAACGGGAAGGCGTGGCCTTGGTTAGGGACCTCACAGAAGCTTCCCCTGCAGCAGATTGGAGAGAGGTTGTCCTTACTGGCTCTGATGAAGTCAGTAGCCACATTGCGGAGCCCGTGTAACAAGGGACTTTAGACAGCTTCTAGAAACCGCAGGCAGCCTCTAGAACCCGAGAGTGGCCTCTAGTCTCTGGCAAGAAGCCGGAGCCCTGGGTTGGAGAGCCAGGAAGTGAATTCTCTCGACCACCTGAATGAGGGGGAAGTGCGTTCTTCCCCAGTCAAGCCTCCAAATGCAAACACAGCCAGGACGACCCCTTGTTCGCAGCCCTTCGAGACGCGGGACAGAGGACCCAGGGAAGCTATCCCCGGACTCCTGGTCCCCAGCAAGCGTGGGCTAGTGTGTAGCGTTGCCAGCTACCGGCTTTGTGGTAATGTTGAAGCAGCCTAGAGAGCTGACATAACACGGAAGCAAAAGGTGGGCTGAGGCGAGAAAAACGAATTCTGCAGAGATTCGGAAGGGCACACCCGGAGGAGGGTGTGTTTGTGCTCACACAGGAAGGGTGGGGGGAGGATGTGAATACGGAGCACGGGAAAGATGAGCTGTCCCCTCATCCCTGAGCCCTTCAGCCCAAACCTCGAAGCCGAGAGGACTCCAAGGACAAAGATGCCAGCCTGGGCCTGGGCCCGGGTTCACTGGAGGCCCCCCCGCCCCCACCCGGCCCCATATCCAAGACACTCTCCAGACAGCTGGATGAGAGCAGGCAGGCCCCGACCCCCCCGGCCCCCCCCGGGCGCCCCCCCCGCCCCGGCCCAGGGCGCCCTGCGCTCATCACTTAGGGCAGAGGAGAGGCAAAGCAGTCCTATTCAGTTTCTTTTTCTAAAACAGCTGTCCTCTGTCCTTCTGAGCAAGCAATGTGTGTTCATTATAAACCACTAAAAAATACAGATCATTTTTATTTATTTATTACTTATTTTTTTAAAGATTTTATTTATTTGACAGAGAAAAAGCGAGAGAGGGAACACAAACAGGGGGAGTGGGAGAGGGAGAAGCAGGCTCCCCACTCAGCAGAGACCCTGAGGTGGGGCTCGATCCCAGGACCCTAGGACCATGACCTGAGCCTAAGGCAGACACTTAACCAACTGAGCCACCCAGCGCCCCAGATAATTTTTAAAAAGCAAAGATTAAAATTTCCCTGGTGATGTCATGACCCAGGTTTGAGCCTTGTTAACGAGTTGGCTACTTCCTTCTAGTCCCAGGTATCATGAACACGACAGTGTTGTGGGACAGGGACAGCCCTCATCCTGGACGGGCCCCAAGGCTTGGCCTGGGACCTTTCCGGGATGAGCAGTAGCAGCTCACCATGCCTGTGTGCTGGTGTCCGCCCCCCCAAATCCCCCAGACCACTAGGCAAAAACTCAAGGTTCCCCAGCCCCATGCCCCTGGGAAGGGATGGTGTCAAGTGCGGATCAAACAGAAGGTTGAATTCAGGCCTCCTGGGATGAGTCTGTAGGAATGGGAGGGTGTGGTCAGAAGAGGACCAGTGGGGGCGCCTGGGTGGCTCAGTGGGTTAAAGCCTCTGCCTTCAGCTCAGGTCATGATCTCAGGGTCCTGGGATCGAGCCCCACATTGGGCTCCCTGCTCAACTGGGAGCCTGCTTCCCCCTCTCCCTCTGCCTACTTGTGATCTCTCTCTCTGTCAAATAAATGAATAAAATCTTAAAAAAAAAAAGAAGAGGACCACCAGTGAGTGAGTGTGTACTGTGTACTGTGTGGCTGTGTGTACTTACGTAGTTCACGTTGGAGGGGTTCCCCCCTGGCTGCTCAGGACTCGTCTTGGAAGCCCACAAACTCTGCAATGCTCAGGTCCTCTCATATATTAACTATCTGTGGTGTGACCAGAAGCCCTTAGTTGTGCTGCCCACATGCAGTGCACAGCCTGGGTAACTGTACAGAGCGGCCCTGTCAGGAGCCCCCAGTTGGGAGCCATGGCAGTGGAAAAGGAACCAGGTCTATCTCATATGTCCCTCAATTCCATGTCTGAGGGCAGGAACCAAAAACATTGAGAACCCACTCAAAGCAGGAGAGGGCAATGGAGATAATGGGATCAGAAAAGCCACTGGCTGGCGACCCATTCCGTCCTGATAAGAAGGGATAAGGAGATCGCAAAATGGGTAAGAAAATCCTCTCGCCTATCAGCTCAAGGCCGGAATCCTGGGCCTCTGCTTCCCTAAGCTCTGTTCTATTTTCACTCCGGTTCTATTTTCACTCCCATTGGCTGCGAGGGTTTAGTGGGGACTTAAGGCCGGTCCTCCGGCATCTCCTGGATTTGGTCGTTGGGCTACACAGCCTCCATTACCCTCGTCCCTCTGCTCACCTCCTCCCTGCGCTGTCTGATTCATCAGACCCCCTTTGCTCAGCTCAGGACTCCGGCCTGTGAGTGAGAAGGGCCCAGGGTTAGAGAGCCAAGCTGCGCCAGTGCAGGGGCCGCGGGGAACAGGATCCAGCTGCCTGGGGTGCCGGCCCCCCGCAGGCCTGGGAGATGGGCAATGTGATGGACGGGAAGTCGGTGGAGGAGCTGAGCAGCACCGAGTGCCACCAGTGGTACAAGAAGTTCATGACCGAGTGCCCCTCCGGCCAGCTCACCCTCTACGAGTTCCGCCAGTTCTTCGGCCTCAAGAACCTGAGCCCCTCGGCCAGCGAGTATGTGGAGCAGATGTTTGAGACCTTTGACTTCAACAAAGTGAGCGGAGGCCTGGGTGGGGGCCGCTGGAGGCCCGGCCAGGGGCGGGGGGGCTGAGGGGGGCGGTGCGCAGGGGCCGAAACATGGCATCTGCCGGAGGAGGGGGCTGGGGGGTGCACAGGGGCGGGAACACGGCGTCTGCCGGAGGAGGGGGCTGGGGGGTGCACAGGGGCAGGAACACGGCGTCTGTCGGAGGAGGGGGGCTGGGGGGGCACAGGGGCCGGAACACGGCGTCTGTCGGAGGAGGGGGGCTGGGGGGCACAGGGGCCGGAACATGGCATTTGCTGGAGGGGGGGGCCTGCCTCTCTGTGTATACACGGAGCCCTTAGGGAGTCAACGGATCTCACGTTCACTGAGCACCTACTGTGAGTCAGGCGTTGGGGGTTCAGAAAGGAACCAGACCCCGTCTGCGACCTCACCTTCCAGGCGAGGACAGAGGGGGAGGACAGAGGGGTCCACAGATTAGGGGGTCCAGAGACCCAATCCAACGGCTTCCTCTACCTCGTCCGCACGCACGTCTCAGTTTACTCCAGAACCAGTGCAAACAGCTACAAGACGGTTGTCGAGCACCTACTAAGTGCTGGGGGCTCTACCTGGTGCTTTTGCCCAGGTCCTCAGAGGCTTATACGGTCCAGGAGGAGGGGGAGCAGAGAGGAGAGAGCAGGATGATAGGCCTCCGGCTCCGGCTGGCCTGGCACAGGCAGACGCTCTGGGGACAGGCCAGGCTGCCTGGTCGCTGGGACGTCCAGGCTACTCCCATCTCCAAAGTGCCCAGTGACCTGAGCTCACCTTCTCTCAAGGGGGTCTGAAGGTCTGCACGGTGATCAAATGGCATTGTCCCTGAGTCATCGGCGGGACACAAGGTGAAGACTTCCTGATCAGCTGGGGGGCACTGAGGGGGGCTGGGCACCGTGAGTTAGGGCCCTTGGTTTTCATCAGCTGGGCGGCTGTGTGCTCAGCCCCTCCCCCAGAGTATCCTCAGCTCAGTACCCACCTCCTTCATGGATGTCCAGAGCGTGAATTAGGATGTTTGTTGGTTTCAAGAGCAAATCTTCCATTGATTTGGAGCAATTCAGTCAAGATGCCATGGTGGAAGGACCCAAACCTACAAATTGGTCTCCCCACCCCGTTGGGCCCCATCCAGGATGTGATGAAGCTCTCCCATGCATCCTCTTCAGGCTGGGGATGGGCTGCCCCGAGCTTTGGCCGCCCCCCTCCCCACCGCCCAGAGAGTCCAAACACCATTGTGGGCAGGGCTTCTAAGGGCAGCTAGGGCTCAGCGGCTATTTAAAGCTCATTAATATTTAGGGTCAAGGGGCCAAAGCAGATTATGGGCTTTGAGTCCCAACCTCAAGGGCAGCATCCTGGTGCCCACTGGTTTTCCTGGAGGGGGTGCTGGGGAGTGGAGTGCTGGAGTCCACGGCACGGAGACCAGAAGGGATGGCCTCAGCTTGCTGGGCCCCCCAGGTGCTCCACGAGAAGGAGTAATTCCTGAACAGGAAGGAGGAGAGTAATGGTTGAGCCTCAATGTCTCATACTTAAACACACAGGAATATCTCAGCTTCTCACCTGCTAAGGAAACCCTTAGGCTCAAGACATATCTCTGGAAGGACGCCCTAAAATCCCATGTATGACACCAGGGGGGAACAACCCAACAGCCTTGTATTTGCAAGCATCACCCTCCCTGTCCCAAACCTGACTTCCTTGATTATACCATGCACACCTTCCACCTTAGGGCCTTTGTGATGTCCAGGACCCTCCTTCCTCCAGAACTCTGCTTGGCTCACACCTTCCCCTGATACAAGCCTCTGCCCCAAAAGTCTCCTTCTCGCTGACACCTGCCCCTACTTCCTGGTTGAAACCTTGTTTAACCGGGGCTAGCTGCCACCCTTGCATTTCGTGTCCCCTCTCCCCCACCCCACCCCTTCCCAGAGCAGGTCTTGTCTTCTAAGGTGAGCTGAGTAACACTTAGCCACTGTTTGCTGTCAGTCTCCCCCACTGGAATGTGAGCTCCGTGAGGACAGAGATTTTTGTCTGTCTGGTTCAGTGCTGTATCCTCAGCACTTAGAGCGATGCCTGGATCACAGTAGTTGCTTAAGCGAGTGTTTGTTGTCTGAGAAATCAGGCGATCTCTGGGCAAATTCTGGGTTTTAAAATACACATGAACTTAAATACATAATTATTAAAACAAAGAGTATCTTTGTGACATCTAAAGTGCAGCAGTGCGAGTGGGGAGTGCGCCCGGGGACAAGTGCGTACTTTGCTTGCTTCAAACTTTTGCCTGGGCTTGGCCGTGCCCAGCATCCCACGGGTGCACACAAAGCCACGTAAACCTTCACCCCTGCCTCTGAGCGCTGGGTGGGGTTTAGGACACCCGGTATCTCGCCAAGCCTTGCTCATTCACTGGTTGTGGGGCCTAACTCCTCCCTACCGCAGATTTCATCTGCAAATGGGGACCAAAAGTCCCTCTTCCCAGGGGTGGTGGTGAGATTAAATGAGGAAAGCAAATAAAACACTCAGGGGAGGCACTAGAAAGAAGTTTGTTTCATTGTGGTATCTTACTGAAATTCCAATTTGGAAATTCAGTAATGACTTCCAAACCGAAGTCTTTTTTTTTTTTTTTTTTTTTTAAGATTTTATTTATTTATTGGACAGAGAGAGACACAGCGAGAGAGGGGACACAAGCAGAGGGAATGGGAGAGGGAGAAGCAGGCTTTCTGAGCAGAGAGCCTGATGCAGGACTCCATCCCAGGACCCTGGGGTCATGACCTGAGCCAAAGGCAGACGCTTAACTGACTGAGCCACCCAGGCGCCCCTAAATCGAGGTCTTGAAAAGCGGGCACTGTCATTCCCCATATCCAGCTGAGGAACCGAGACTCGGGGAGGCCCTGCGACTTTTCCAAGGCTGCACTCTCCTAACACGTCATTTAGCTCTTTCTGGCACAAGAGCCCCTACTTTTCCATTGCCCCCTTTTAGCCATTTTTTCAAAAAATTATGAAGGTAATTTTTTAAATTACTCACTGTAATTATGGGAAAGCTCACTGTAAACATTTCCCACAGTAGAGAGAGATAAAAAATGAAAAACGGAAGTGTCCTCGCTCCGTGTCCTCTTGCCAAGGGAGACCTCCTTGGCTGTTTTTCTTGCTTCTGTGAGCATCGTGGCATGGGGGGCCTTGCTCTGTTCTGAGGACCGCCCTGGGCGCGGGTCAGGCAAGGGTGGAATGAGCTAAGGCACACGTGGAAGCCTATGAACACAGGGAAGCAGCACACGAATGTTCACTATGATCACAACACCCACGGTGGGGCTCCGGCTCATCGAGGCGTCACCTGAGGCCTAGGGAGGGCACAGAGCCAGACCTCAGAGGCCATCCTGCCCAGCCTCTGCCACATATTTAATGACAGTGCTCCAGCCTCTGCTTGCATGCTTTCAGTAACGGGGAGCTCATTACTGCACTAGGCTGGCCCATCCACCAGCGGCAAATCTGCCTGTTAGAGGTCTTCCTTCTGACCCCAGACGTGCCTCTGGGTAACTTCCTGGTTCCAGAGCCGGAGGAAGTGTGAGGAAGTGGAGGAATAGGGCCTGGATTCCAAGTTCACACACTGAGTCCTGTGCTCCTTACTTTAGAGTGCTCAGGCTTTCTGCAGAGCACAGGCTTCCCTCTCCCAGCCTCCCTCGGCTTGGCGGCGAGATGGGCAGAGGCAGGCTGATGTTCTCCACTTCCCTGACCCCACTGGTGGGGCTGGCAGGGTCGGACAGCGAGTCAGCCTGTGAAATTTGGGAGATCCTGGAGAAATATCCCCCAGACATGTCTTGTGCCACCTTCTCGCCCGGTTAACCCCTCCCGGACTCAAGAGGGCATCACCTTTCCCAGGAAGCCTCCTTGAGCCTTTCCTCTGACCTCCGTCCTGGTAGAGCACGGTGATCTTGTCCTGTGATTCCATAATGTCCCATCTGGATGTGCCGTCACTGCTTTTCATCACGACAGCATACCGATCTCTCTCTTCTTTTTTTTTTTTAAGATTTTTATTTTATTTGACAAAGAGAGACAGAGCACAAGTAGGCAGAGCCGCAGGCAGAGGGAGAGGGAGAAGCAGGCTCCCCGCTGAGCAGAGAGCCCGACACGGGACCTGATCCCCCGCTGCTGGGATCATGACTCAAGCCAAAGGCAGGTGCTTAACCCACTGAGCCACCCAGGCGACCTAGTGATCTCTCTCTTTCTCTCTCTCTCTCTCTTTTTTAAAGATTTTATTTATTCATTTGACAGAGAGAGAGGGATCACAAGTAGGTAGAGAGGCAGGCAGAGCGAGAGGGGGAAGCAGGCTCCCTGCTGAGCAGAGAGCCCGATGCGGGGCTCGATCCCAGGACCCCGAGATCATGACCTGAGCCGAAGGCAGAGGCTTTAACCCACTGAGCCACCCAGGAGCCCCCCTAGTGATCTCTTTATAGAAATGATCAGAGTAAGTGTAGTAAGAGTTAACATTTCCTCAGTGTTTACTGTATGTCAGGCAGTCTCAAGTGCTTTAGGTACTTAAACTCACTTCCCACCACAATCCCACAGAGGTAGGTACTGTTAGAACTGTTTCAGATGAGGAAATTGAGGGCCAGAGATGCTGAGTCTTTGTCCCAGATCCCACAGCTTTGAGAGGGTGAAGGCAGGATTCAAATCTGCACCCCAACACTGCACTCCCATCAGGACGAGGCTCATGTCTTACTGAGTTCTGAAGCCTCTATCACCGAGCGTAGTAGGTGCTCAGTAAAGTTTGAAGAATAAAGGGAAGAGGAGCGCCTGGGTGGCTCAGTGGGTTAAAGCCTCTGCCTTTGGCTCAGGTCATCACTACTTGTGATCACTACTTGTGATCTCTCTCTCTCTGTCAAATAAATAAATAAAATCTTAAAAAAAAAAAAAAGAATAAAGGGAAGAATAAGGCAGGTGTTCCGTCCTCCCTATCTACCTCCTGCCCTCTCCCCAGCTCCAAAAACCACGCCTTTCCCTGGGGGTTCGGTTCCTTTTCCTCCACCCAGCACACACCTTGCAACTGGAAGGGCTCCAGTTGGAGAATCACATGGGAGCAGCCAGTGACCGCTGGCATCAAAATACCAGTGAAGAGAGCACCACCGGTCATATCCTGGGGGGCGGGGTGGTTTACCAGGGCTGCTGGCAGCCTCTGGGGCAGGCCTGGTGGGCTGCCTGGAGGCGGGGACAGAAGCAGCAGCACCGGGGGAGGAAGGGCACAGAGAGCAATCAGGGCTCAGTCTTCCTGGGGTCTCTGGGGAGCGGGCTCAAGGCAGCCGTGCCTCTTGCCCAGGACGGCTACATTGACTTCATGGAGTACGTGGCTGCGCTCAGCCTGGTCCTCAAGGGGAAGGTGGAACAGAAGCTGCGCTGGTATTTCAAGCTCTACGACGTCGATGGCAACGGATGCATCGACCGCGATGAGCTGCTCACCATCATCCGGGTAATTCCAGGTGCAGAGGGCCGGCCGGGGGCGGGGGGGCAGAGGCTAGGGCCCTCGGGCCCACCTGGAGCTGACAGCCAGCCTGAGGCCGGGTGTGTGGGCTGGATGGGTCTTCAGCAGGCAGAACCGCAGTCTCAGAAGGGGACAGGATTGGGACTGAGGGTCCGGCGTGGGGGTGGGGGGTGCGCAGCTGCGTGACCTGGGCCCCCCGCCTCCACGCTTTGGGCCTCTGTCTGTCCATCTGCACCTAGACAAGCTCTTAAACCCCAGCGCTGCCTCTAGTGCCCCTGAGGCCGATCTAGGATGGGTCCTCTAACTTCCTCTTCCCAGGCCATCCGAGCCATTAACCCCTGCAGCGACTCGACCATGAGTGCCGAAGAGTTCACCAATACAGTGTTCTCCAAGATTGATGTCAACGGGGATGGTGAGGAGGCCGGGATGGGGACCGCGGGGGGGGGGGGGGGG
>CM052802.1:100426412-100511338 GCA_028533885.1 Nasua narica
AGGGGAACTCTCCCTGGAGGAGTTCATCGAGGGCGTCCAGAAGGACCAGATGCTCCTGGACACATTGACACGGAGCCTGGACCTCACCCGCATCGTGCACAGGCTCCAGAACCGCGAGCAAGAGGAGGGCGGGGAGGGGGCCGGCGGTGGGGAGACTGAGGCAGCCGGCTGAGCCCACCACCAGCCTGCTTCTGTACTGGGGAGGGGATGTGTGTTGGTGCCTGGGGTCGTCACTGGAATACTAGATGCGGTCTACTGAACTCAAAGGCTCAGCTCGCCTCTTTGGGGTGCGGGGGCGGGGCACAAGGGCAGGGGTGGGAGTCCAGAAGGATGGTCCCTGAACCCTGTGCATGACTCAGCTGGTGCTGGCTGCCCCCTGCTCGGGGTCCCTCAGGGCCCTCCCCCAGCTTTTCCCACTGAGTTGCTCCAGTCCCCCTTTCGGAGCTGGGCTATCACGGACTCCGATGGAATCCTACAGATCGGGTGCTGCAATCACACACCCGACCTATACCCCAGCACCCCGAGCCTACTTGTGTGGTGCATTGATCTGTTCCTCCCTTCCACAAGCATTTAGCGCACACCTCCTTTGTAGGAATGCTAGATGTTGGACACACTGAGAAGAGGACAGATCTCATCCCTAAGGAACTAACAGGCTAAGCATCATTATAATAAAATACAGGAAGAGAAGCCAGAATACCACAGAAAACCCTCATTTAGCCCAAGGAACTCTGTCTTTGTTCAGAATTGACTGCACAGCACCCTAACTTCCCGTGCTGGCCCTGCAGTGGCCTGTGGGGCCCCGGGGTTTCCCACGGCTCTGCGACTCACTGCCTGTGCCACGTGCCCTGACCATCCCTCCCAGATCTAACCTAAATCCCTCTTGCTGTAGTGACATGGGACACCAGTTGGGAAGTGGGGCAGGCTGTTACAGGTGGGCCCCATTCCCGTTTTTGCACATCCCGGCTTTGGAAATACCTGTCCAAGAACCTGGGGAGAGACACAGGCTGGAGCAGTTGTGGTCATTTTTGCAAAGATGCTCCTTCTTCTGGGCTTTGAGTCTTCACTTCCGCTGGGGGTGGGGGGAGGACAAGGAGTGAATAAAAATCCAAGGGTAGGAGAGAGAAAACGGGGGCAAGAGGAATGAAGCCCCAGCGTGCTGAGAAGTCCCCCACCCCCAGAGGGGGTCGGGGAAGAGAGGGTCCTACCAATGATCACCGGGACCACCCCAGACTGGGAAGTCAGCCAGAACCTGAGCACAGACTTGGCGGGAAGGTGGAGATCAATGCCAGGGGCAGCCTGGGAAAAAAGGGAGTTGACATTTCCGCGCCTTCTCTTTGTGGCTGCCTCTTGGGAAATCCTGAAGGTGGGAGGTGGGAGGGTATTTGAATAGAATTAGGACATTTCTCCAACGTCAGGCACATACCACCTTCCTGACTTGGACTACTATTCTTTTTTAATTGACCGTTTTTTATCTCAAATTTATTTCTAAAATAAAAAAATTTTTAAAGATTTTATTTATTTGACACAGAAAAAGAGACAGCGAGAGAGGAAACACAAGCAGGGGGAGTGGGAGAGGGGAAGCAGGCTCCCTGCTGAGCAAGGACCCTGATGCGGGACTCGATCCCAGGACCCTGGGATCATGACCTGAACTGAAGGAGCCACCCAGGCGCCCCCTAAAGGAGACTTTATATGAATATCATGCTCACGAAATTGCAGTTCAGTAGGTGAGTTTTATTTTTCGTCCATCAACATAAAAACATATCTCTTTAAAGGAGTTCCTGTTCTGAGTTCCTCACCGCATCCCCTCCCACACCCCCCGTTCGACCAGAATGACTCCCTTTATTTAAATCTAGTTTGTACACTGGGGCTGCACGTGGAGTTTGTATGACAAAATAATTTCACATCTAAAAAAATAATAATCAAAAAACCGCCTGGTTGGTCCAACTTGCTCAGTGCGCAGAGAGGATAACTGAGGTCAGGGAGAGAGAAATGGCCGTCTTGGGTCACGTGGGAGGGGCGGGTGTGGGACGAGGGGCAGGGGGGGGAGAGGAGGGTTGTGGGGGGGTGTGGCTGGGGGAGCAGCTCCAGGGCAGAGCTGAAACAGCTCCCTTAAGCACACCCTCCAAGGAGGGCGGCAGACCAGCGCCTTACTGGCTGCGGTTTTCCCTGGCGGACACCCCTGGGGAAGACAAGTTGGGGAGGGGGAGCCGAGAGACCTCCCCATGCACTCCTCAGGCCCCGGGGAGGATGTGATTATGATCACACTCGCCCTCCAAGTCCTATTTGTTCTTCAGACGCGACACCTTCCAGCCCCCGGCTTCACACCGTGTGGGCAGTGGCGTTGCTCCTTTGGTCTAGGGGACCCCCCCATCCCTCAGTATTCCCCTGCTTCCCGCTAAGGACCAGGTAGGAAACTGTGGACGCCCCACGACCCCCAGCCGAAGCGTACTTTTCCCAGAAGCCGCTGAAGGGAGAGAGGAAGCCGTTCCCCTCACCGTCCCGGTAAATCCTGCCCGCAGACTGTGTCCCACTTGAGGCCAAGAGCCCTCAGCCACCCCCCTCAGCCCCAGCCCCTTTCATAGGGGGGCCGGATCAGCGTGGGCACAAGCAGGCTGAGCCAGGCAGCCTCTGGCTTCTAGAAACCTGGTGAGCCTGGAGTCCGGGAGGGGCCTGTGGACTCATACTGGGCTCCCAGGACCCCAGGCTCCTCAGAACATGGCACTCCTGGGCCTCTGCTGAGAGATCCGGCCACCGGGGTTCACAGAGGGAGCACAGAAGTGGGCCCGATTCTGGCCCGTCCATCTCCACACACTAGAGGCTTGGCATCCGGCCATCCTCGTGGTCTCTACAGCTTCGCTCATGGCTGTTTTCCAGCCCAGCATCCTTGCCCGGTCTGGGATCACCCCATCCTACCCACCCTGCCAGGACCAGCTCAAGGGTCGCCTCCTCCAGGAAGCCTTCCTTCTCCGACCCCTTCAGTGGAAGTGGTCTCTCTCGCTCCCTCTTCTAGCATTCAGGGCCCCTCCACTCTGTTCCCCGCAGTTCGGGTCTCACTCTGGGGGCCTCACTTAGCTGTTTCGTGCATTTATCTCATCCTCTGGCTGTATCATACGCTCCTGGAGAAACGAGGGGCTTCCATGGCCTCTGTCTCTCCCTGTGCTTTGCACAGCACCACTTCTGTGCAGCCAGGTCTCATAAATATGTATGAATCCACGAATACGTGATTGACTTAACTGGAATCTGGGTCTAAGGCAGTTCTGGAAGATTAGAAAGCCACACTCACGCTAAAAATGTCCTTTGTCCTTTCATTCACTCTGCGCCCGAGGGACGGCAGATAGGTCCGCTCACGTCTAGGCCCAGGTGGGCATTACCCTCCCTGCAGGAGAGGCCTCCTCCACCCCCACCCAGGAAGGGGCAGGGAAGACAGAACTCGGGGCTAACCGCCCAGAGGGAGGGGGGATGCGCTGTCCGCCTCCGCGGTGACGCTGACCAGGTCACCGAAACTCCTAACAAGAATGTGACGACGATGATTCTAAAAGCAGCAAACAAGAGGCAGAGGGAGCACTTGCTTCTTGTTCTTCTAGGCCCATTGAGTTGGAGGTGACAGACTGCTGGTGGTGGTGTCGATAGGGGGCCGGTCGCGCTGAGCTTCGCAAGGTGTCCCACTTCTAGGGGCTCCCGCTCTCGAGGGCGGGGACCTCAGCTCTCCAAAGCCAGAACCCGAGTCATCACTCCCCAGGAGGGCTGTCACGCACGGGGCTTTGTCATCGGAAATGACATCGTGGGCCCAGGGCACCCCTGTCCCACTGGGCCCTGCCGCTTGGGAGCCCCACCCCCAGATCAAGGGGTGCTTGGGCCAGCAAGGTGCGAGCCACAGAACACGATGGAATATGAGGCAACTAGCAAAGAGCCTACTGAAAAACCGAGAAGGAAACAAAACAAGCCCACCCACCTCAACACCGACGGTGCCTTATTCAACACCTTTTAGGCGATGACTTCCGGTCCTCCCCACCCCGCACCATGCATTTATCTAATTGAGGTCAGACTGGCGTTATGTTTTATCTCCTGGATTTTCATCTTAAAATGCACCATGTCTTTAAAATTATTTGAAATCATTTTTTTTGAGGGATACTCTGCAGTCCCCCTTGCTGAACGCGGTTTTAATATTTTATGTTATGCAACAAACATCTTTTTTTTTTTTTCACAACGAACATCTTTGTGTATAGATACGTTTTCTTACATCGCTGGTAATTTTTTTTAGGGTGGATTCTTAGCAAGGGTGGTTTTTTGGTCTCTTTTTTCACTGGTCTTTAATGCACTGTGTGTGTGAGTCTGCCGTTCTGTGAGATTTAGTCACACGTGTGGACGGGAGTAACGACACAAGGACGTGCTCGAGTCAGAGAGCGGTATACACCCGGGGTCACACAGCGTGTAGCTTCAAGACTGGCTGCTTTCCCGCAGCGCGAGGCCCCGGAGAGCCACCCAAGCTGCTGAGAGCTTCAGCGCTTCCTTCTCTGCTATTGCTGGGCGCTCCTCCCCGCACCAATGGCCCCTCGCCCTTCTCCTCACTCACTGAAGGTTATCCGGCTTGTTTCCAAACACCCCCCCAACTTTATTGCGATATAATCGCAGATGCAGCCTTTTAGAGAATGTTGTGTGAGTTCCAGGTGTAAAACGTGATGATGGGTTGGTTGTTCTTTAAAAGGCTATTTTCATTAGTAACTGTGTGTTAAGCTTACTAAAAACCAATCTTATGTTTCTTTTTTAGTAAGAGTACAGAGATGTATGCCAAATGGCTGGTAGGGACCCTCTACGTCACATACGCCGTCCCCCTCGGGGTTGTCATGCCCACTTTATGGATGAGGAAGTTGAGGCTCGGAGGTTAAAGAAGTTGCCCAAGGAAAACCCACCTAGGAAGTGGCAGAGCCTTTCCAGCTACACGTCTTTTCTAGTTCAAGCTGGAGAACTTTCCTTCTCCTCTCAAGGTCTATTACTGTCTGAAAAATGAGCCTCGTATCTAGCACCACAGGGAGAAAAACAAACAAGAAAACCACTAACAGATCCTTACTCTCCAGACCTACACATTCTCCCACGTTCTTTGTCTAGAACATTCTGTTCTCACAACCTCCTGACCTCAGCATGCTCCATTTCCCACGAGCCCTTGCCTCCCGTGAGGCACACCGTAGAGGGGTCCTTCCTGAGGAGTGACCTCACCTGTAAGGTTGCTTCGGCCCTAGGACAAGTCCTGGGAGGCTCCGCGCTGGGACTAATCTCATCCGTGTGCCCGGCCCTCGGCCTTTGTCAGCTTCAATTACCCACAGGATCACTGGGAAGACGGTGGGAATGAAGCCTCTGTCGACTCAAGAGCAGGATCAGAAGTGACAGGCGTGTGATCTGCTCTGTGGGATTAGCTGCCCCATTTCTCCCTGATTTGGCTGCATTCGCGCACCAGCCCTGACCCTACCTCAGGTTACGTAAGGATCCCAAACAACATTGGATTTCACTCGCCCTTTTCTTCCATCCCGGTGCATCGCAGGGCAACCGCTGGAGAGAAGAGTGTTACAGGGAGAGGAGTGGCAGAGACAGGCGCTCGGACCACCTCGCCTCCTCCAAACCCCTATTTCTATCCCCCCAGAACTGACGTGTGAGCTAGATCTATGACCTCTTGATCTTATTTGCCTCAGAAAGTTCAGACCAATTGCCCAGAAATGAGACTCACTAATGTAAGGACTGTGCCGACGTGGGGAGTGGAGATGGGTGTTGGTTTGGAGACAGAAACTAAGTGGGAAAAGAAAAGAAGGACGGGCTCAGTCCCTGACAGAGGAACTTAACACACTTCTAGGAAAGCTCTTCCTTAGTAGTAGAATTCCAATTCATAAACAAAGAAGGGATGGTAGAATTAGAAAATTATTGATGGGGGCGCTTCGGTGGCTCAGTCCATTAAGCATCTGCCTTTGGCTTGGGTCCTGATCCCAAGGTCCTGGGACTGAGCCCTGCATAGGGCTCCCTGCTGGGCGGGAAGTCTGCTTCTCCCTCTACCTGCTGCTCCCCCCACTTGTGCCCTCTCTGCGTCAAATGAATAAAATCTTAAAAAAAAGAAAAAGGAAAGAAGGAAGGAAGGAAGTTAGGGGAAAAGAAAGAAAGAAAATTATGGATAGATGCCAAATTTAGGAGATGAAAATCTGGGGAGAACAGGATATTCACATAGTTTCAAAGTATCTTCCTGTAAGGTGCTTGTTAATTACAGAGGAAAAATGGTAACTTTACAGCAAGGAAATTGGCAGACACCATGTAACCAGATGACAGAAATTAACTACTGGGCAATGGGACAGACCAACATCATACGCCCCTGACATATGAGAAGGACACGACATCACCTCTGGGGCACCTGTGCCAGAAACCGACAACCTGAAACTAATCACAGAGCTACTCTGAACAAACCCAAACTGTGAGACGTTCTACAAAATTAATTGGCCTGCAATCTTCCAAAATGTCAGGGTCAAATAAGACAAAGAAAAGCTGAGATTAAGATTCCGAATTAAAGGTCAAAAAGATGGGACAAGTGAATGCAATGTGTGATCAGACCAAAAAAAGAAAGAAAGGAAAGCAAGCAAGCAAGCTGTAAAGAACACATTACGTGCCAACTTGACAAAACTTGAATCCGTAATATGGTCATGGAATTGGGTCCATGGGGAATTTCCCGATTTTTTAAAAAAAGATTATTTATTCATTTACTTGACACAAAGAGAGAGATCACCAGCAGGCAGAGAGGCAGGCAGAGAGAGAGGGGGAAGCAGGCTCCCCACTGAGCAGAGAGCCCGATGCGGGGCTTGATCCCAGGACCCTGAGATCATGACCTGAGCTGAAGGCAGAGGCTTTAACTCCCTGAGCCACCCAGGCGCCCCTCCTGACTTTTTTTGTTAAAGATTCATTTATTTATTGGCGAGAGAGAGCATGAGCAGAAGGAGAGGGAGAGAGAAACTGAAGCAGACTCCATGCCTACAACAGAGCCTGACGCAGGGCTTGCTCTCATGACCCCGAGATCACGACCTGAGCAGAGACCAAGAGTTGGATGCTTAACAGACTGCACCACCCAGGAGCCCCTGAATTTCCGAAGTTTGATCTTTATATTAGGTAATTTAAGAGAATGTCCTTGTTCTTAGGAAAAACACACTGACATACTTAGTGGTAAAAGGGCATGACGTCTCCAACTTTTCTCTAAAAAAGAAGGACACACACACAGCAAATGAGGCAAAATGTAAACAACGAGATAAGTTGTACATGGGAGTCACTTATATTCCTTCAACTTGGTATAAATTTGAAATCCTATCAAAATAAAAGTTATAGGGGCGCCTGGGTGACTCAGTCGGTTAAGCGTCTGCCTTCAGGTCAGGTCATGATCTCGGGGTCCTGGGATCCAGCCCTGCATTGAGCTCCCTGCTCAGTGGGGAGCCTGCTTCTGCCTCCCTCTTGCCCTCCCCCTGCTTGTGCTCACTCTCTCTTTCTCAGTCTCTCAGAATTCCTAAATCAATAAAATCTTTAAAAAAGTAATAAAGAGGGGCGCCTGGGTGGCTCAGTTGTTGGGTGTCTGCCTTCAGCTTGGGTTGTGATCCCAGGGTCCTGGGATCCAACCCCGCATCGGGCTCCCTGCTCAGCAGGAGGCCTGCTTTTCCCTCTGCCACTCCCCCTGCTTGTGTTCCCTCTCTTGCTGTCTCTCTCTGTCAAATAAATAAATAAAATCTAAAAAATAAAAAAAGAAGTTATAAAGGAAGGACAAAAGCAATCGGTGCCTACCACGCGCTAATTTGTAAGAGGGACGAGGTAGCTATAAGGGGTACGGCTGTATGATGCCCACGAGCTTGACAATCCCTTGTCGATCTTGAGCTGTTACCATACTGAATTTTTAGGCGGAATTGGGAAGACGGATGTATTTATGATAGTAAGGCTTGTCACATATGACCTGTTTCGTTAAAAATCATTTTCTCCTTCTCAAAACAAAACAGCAAAACTAAAAACAAACTGCCTTCTAAGCAGGCACACTTGCCTGGGAGCAAGACCCTTCAGTCTATGATCTTGGTCAAATCGGTTCACTTCCCTTTGTCCTGGTTGTTTGGTCATTTAATGTGGATGATGAAGTGGGCTGCGGCGGGCCTGGACGGGGAGCGTGGAGAAGAGTGAAGTCAGTGTGTACCCTGTGAGGGAGTTCATAGGGTTCATCTCCAAGGAGCTTTCTGTCGCCGAGGACGATGACCCACTCTCTCCCCTGCCGACAGATGCTGACTGGTACCAGGGCCAAGGTCAGCCCTGAAGGGCATTTCCAGTGATTCAGCCTAGAGTGAAGCTCTCCACGCATGGAGAAGTGGGGTGTAGAGCCTTTCTCCAGATCGGTTATCTAGGCCCAACAGCCTCCCCTCAATTTGGGGGGCGGAAATAGTACTTGAGGCAAGTCTAACGATCTGAAGGATCACAGAGGCGCTGGATGGACGGCCTTCAATAACGAAGGGGTTTCCATTTCTGAATTCAGTCTCCAGGTGCGCACCTACAAAATAGAGCATCTTCTCAGCTGCAGGTATCATTGGAGGGCTTAAAGGAATCCTGCGGTTGAATGAGCCATGGAACCTTCCCTGACTTGGAGACTTGTAAGGGACTTCCGCATCATCTGTCCAGCTGCCCCGTCAGCACAGGAGGCCCCTCCAGGATGCCAGGCGGGAAGGCCTGACTGGTCTCAGCTCCAAGGACCCCAGTGAGGGGGAGCTCACGGTCTACACCAAGCTGGCTCAGCCCTTTGGGACAGCTCTTTTGCTCCTTATCTTGTGAAAGACCAAGCCCTGAGGCTGTCGAGCATTGGCCGAAAATACACGGATTGGAGACTGCCCTTTGTGCCCTTCTGCCCAGCCTACCGTCAGCTCTCCGCAACAGGAGGGGGGAGTCAGGAAGAGCAGACCGACGGAGGGAGAGAAGGCGAGACAGGGAGGAGGGAAGGAAAGATGGGAAGGGACAGAATGAAGGGAAGAGAGGAGTGTGGGGAAAAGAGAGAGACAGAACAGGTGAGCGGGAAATGGAGAGAAAGAGTGGGAGGACGGGACGGCGAGCTCCCTCCCACAGGGATGCTCCTTCGGCTCGGCGCGACCCGAGCCAGGCGGGCTGGCCGCCGTCCTCCCTCCGGTGGTGCCTCCGCCGTCCTCCCTCCCGGCGGTGCCTCCTTACCCAATTACCCCATTCTTTTTTTTTTTTTTTTAAAGATTTTATTTATTTATTTGAGAGAGAGAGAGATCACAAGTAGGCAGAGAGGCAGGCAGAGGGAGAGGGGAAGCAGGCTCCCCGCCGAGCAGAGAGCCCGACTTGGGGCTCGATCCCAGGACCCCGAGATCATGAACCGAGCTGAAGGCAGAGGCTTTAACCCACTGAGCCCCCCAGGCGCCCCTCCTTACCCCATTCTTGTCGAAGGCTCGGAACATGCCCTCTACGTACTGGGTGGCCTCCTCGTTGCCTGTGACCTTAAAGTAGCACTTAAACTCGTGCATGAGGAGAGAGCGGCGGGGGCACTCCACCACGAACTTCTTATACCACTCCTGGAGCTCGGCCACGTCCACCTCGCCGGCCGCCTCCGCCTCCTCCCAGCTGAACTGCTGCCCCATCCTGGCCTGGGGGGATGTCAGGGATCCAGGCTCTGTGCCGCCTCCCGGGCTGCTGCGGATCGATGCCTTAGGCGAGGGTCCCCTTCCTGCCTCTCCTCTGCTTGGCCAGCCTCTTCATCACCTCCCGGCGACTGAACACGATGGGCAGTGTAGGGCAGGTGGCAGGGGGTGCGGGACCAGGCCAGCTCAGCACCCTAAGATCATCAGAAGATTCCTCTGGGAGGTCTGACCGCCAGTCAGCTAAGCTCCCCCAGCCTCACCCCTCCCTTCCACCTCATCAACCGCACAACTCAGCCACTCCCGCAGATTCTCACCCACCCCACCGTCTCACGCACGCTCCCCGTTCCTTTAGTTGGGCACCACGCTGCTCCAGAGAGGCCCGACTTGGAGCACAGGGGACTCTGAAGGCTAGAGAGGGAGCAAGACCAACTCCTGGCTCACAAAGCAGAAACTGCTGACGACCTGGGGCTCACTCCTCCCCACGGTCCAGTGAGAAGCAGAACCTGTGACATGAAGGTCCCCAAGCTCAGTCCCAGCAAGCCACACCCTCGAGTCTGGGAAATTATCCATTTCCCAATGTAAAGGATAAATGCTTCCCTCTAACACCCTTCACCCAAGACCTAGAGAAAGGGCTTCTCCTACTTTCTCTCCCAAGTGTGGGTACGTGAGAAGGATCTGGGAGCATGGCTTAAAATATCTCTTCTTGTTTTTATAGTAAATGTCTTGCAAAGTTGTTTTTGAATCAATTATAATATTTATGTAATATTACACAATGTAATATTTATGTAATAATGTAATATTAAAACGAAACCTTGAAGAAACCGGAAGATCAGATGTACTTTTCTAGATTCTAGGAGCATCTGTTCCCGTGAGTCTCGTAATCTCGGGGGTACCACTGCTGATGTTGGCTGATGATCCCTGAACCTTTCTGTACACCTCAGGCCTCACCCCCTCTCTCACACAACCCCCCGCCTCCGTACATCCCTAATCTCTTGACGTTCTTCTAAGTCCTTGCCCTTCCGGAAGTAGGAACTGCACTTCCTGTCGTCCTTTCAAGCACTCAGGGATTTTTCATCCCACCCACATCCCTTGGGGTCAGGAGAGTAGGGCTAGTCGCCTCCTGCTCCTACTTGTTGCCTCCAGTTTTTCTTTTTTCTGCCTCAAAGATGCTAGTCCCTTTGAACCCATGTCCGACTCAACCCACTTGCCATCACTCACTGGCGACTTCACCACTTTGTCTCAAAGCAGCTGCTTCGTGTCCAGGTGGAGAGTGGATCCGTCCCCCGCTCCGGCCTCAGAGGTCCCTGTCCTTCGTTCCAAAGAGCTTTCTTCTACCCCCACCTCGGCCTCCCGTTCGCTGTGGTCTCTTGGACCAGCAGCTGCAGCATCTGGGAGCTCGTTAGAAATGCCAGTTCTCGGGCGCCTGGGGGGCTCAGTGGATTAAAGCCTCTGCCTTCGGCTCAGGTCATGATCTCAGGGTCCTGGGATCGAGCCCCGCATCAGGCTCTCTGTTCGACAGGGAGCCTGCTTCCCTCTCTCTCTCTGCCTGCCTCTCTGCCTACTTGTGATCTCTCTCTTCTCTGTGTCAAATAAATAAATAAATAAATAAATCCCCCCGAAAGTGGGACCCGATCCCAGAACCCTGGGATCACGACCCTAGCCAAAGGCAGACGCCCAACCGACTGAGCCACCCAGGCGCCCAGCAATCTGTGCTTGAAGAAGCCCTCCACAGCTTCCTACACACACTCGAGTTTGGGCACCACTACGGTAGGCCTTGTAATCACCCATTTCTGAACCGCCTCTGAGACACTCGCTTCCAGCTCACTCTCTAACACCTTCACTCAATAACGCACCAGCCTGACACCTGCAAGCTGCTGATCTCTTGTTTTTTTAACATCCTTCACCTCGTTCATTATACCCTGGCTTTCCTCCTTATCCTTACCCACTCTTGCCATGACCTTGACCTTCGTGCCCCTCTCTAACTACTTGGTTGGCAAACCCTGACCCCGGCTCAATCCACTAACTGTTGGCCAGCAGCTTACCTGCACCCACGAGCCAATAGTCCTAAATGCTCGTCCCTGCTGACGTCACTCTCACCTCCCGAGATGCCTCTCCCTCGAGCTGCCTCTGCCCTCAAACCCTCCCTCGCTCCCACGTCCAGGGCATGACCCTGTCACAGACCTCACTGCAGAGAGGACCGGATGCGCCATAGCACCGCTTCATCTTCCCAGGAGACCTCTCTGCACCTGCGCCCACGCTCTCGCCCTCTTCCTGGGTCCGTGGAGGTGGTGCCCCTTTCCTTGCCCACCTGTCGGCCCCTCTGCTAGGTCTCACCTCTCTCCGGCTACCCAAGCACTTCACTTCCCAAATCACCCCCTTTCTCTGCAGCAGCCTCAGCTCGTCCTTCTCTAATGGACCATCCCTGTCTGCGAACTGCCTGAATATCATCTTTATGAAAACAGGACAAATAAAAATCCCTCCTTGACTCCACATTCGGGGTCCCATTATGGGGCTTCCAGTGAGCCTGCACGCTTCTGCCTTCATGGGTCATAACATTAATACTGAGTAAATAAGAACTAAATAAATATTAAAAATATTTTATCACTCATTGGTATAAAGACAAACATAATCCAGTCGGGACTGCATTTCTTTCCCATTCTTCTGATTTTGAAAGAAATGAAACATTTAAAAGATAGTAAAAGTCCCGTGGGCCCCAGGCACTGTGCCTACTGCATCCCCTTGGCCCTCTGGCTACTGTCTTAATTTTGGCTCCTCTTCTAACAAAACTGCTTGTGGAAGATGCTATTTTCCAAAAATGGCACAGCAACAGCTCTCGCTCGTACCTCCCATCAAAGGGAAGAGCCTATTTCTCCTTCTCTTCAACCTGGACGGGACTTTGTGGCTACTCATTGGAGAGGATAGGCAAAAGGGACACTGGGTGACCTCCAAGGCTCGGCCATCAAAAGCGATCAGGCTTCCGCCCAGCTCTCCGTCAGGGCTCGCCTGAGGAGCTCAGCCCCTATCATGGGAAGCCCCGAGCCCCGGCGGAGGGGGGGTTCCGGCTGGCAGCCCACCCCCACCACCAGGAGTGTCGGGTGAGCGAGTGACTCTGCAGGTGACTCCAGCCCTCATCTTCCAGCCACTGTAGCTGATACCCAATGGGGCATGGTCCCCAAAGAGCTGTGACCAAGCTGTATGTAATTCGTGTGCAAAGTATCACTGAAGCTACTAGGGGCTGGGGGTTTTCCAGGTAGTGATAGATAAGCGAACACTCTCAAAACTGTTTTGCGTCCTCTTCTCTCTTAGTCACTCAGCTTTTACTCCAACTGGATACTCATCCTTGTCACTCCAGGGAGAGGCGGTCACCAATGATCTACTTTCCTTCCTCAAACCGCCAACGGATTCGTCCCAGTTCAATCAATGCTTTCCTCAAACCCTCCCGGTTTCAAGAACCCACAATCCTGATTTCACTCCAGACTCACTGACTGCTCGTCTCCTTTGCTCGCACCTCCTCCTGTTTAACAAACCCTTTCTTTCTGCTTGGGGCTCCCAGGCTTGCCCTCGGTTCTCTCAGCTCCCTACGTTGCCCTCCAGGGGAGCTCACTGTCCCCGTCAGAAACCATTGGGAGGCTGATAGCTTCCAAATTCCGACCTGCAGCCTGGACCTCCTCCAGAGCTCCAGATTTACGAACCTAGCTGCCTACCGGACATCTATACTCAAGACCGCAGATGCGACAAAGCCAAAGCCAAACTTCTGACTTCCTCAGATGCCTCGCTCCTTTTCCACCTCTGTATTAGCATGACCACGTACCCGGCTGCTTAGGCCTAAAACGAGGAGTCGTTCTCCAGTCTTCTCTTGCTCTTAGATCTCATTTCAATCTACCAGTAGCCCGTTTCATCAGCTCCCCCTCTAAACCATATTCTGAATCCAACCACTCCTCCTCGCCTACATTCCGGCGTCTCTCGTCTAGGCCGTGTCCTCACACCTGGGCCCCTGCACAGGTCCTGACTGGTGTCCTGCCCCCTTTCCCAGTCTCCGCCCAGCAGCCAGAAGAGCGTGTTGTAAACATCTGACCCGCCACTCCTGTTCCAAACCATCCTCTGGCTTCCCATTGGCACTCAGAATTAAAGGCAAGCTCCTTCCCTCAGCTGCGACGTGTGACACCGTCTAGCCCTTGCCTACTTGGTCTTCATGTTCCTCAGCCCTTGTCCCCAGACACCAAACCGGGGCCTTACCCTTGATTGCTCCTGCTGCCCGGACCGCTCTGCCCCTGTGGCTTCACATGACTGTCTTCTTGACACTCTTCCCACCTCAGAGAGCTATTTCCCAAGCCCACCTCAAGTAGCCACTCACATCATTCTGACACTATCCTATTTGCTTCATCTTGCTTAACTGAATCTTATTCTCCCTTAACTGAATCTAATTCCCCCTCCTTATTATGTTTTCTCCACCGAGTCCAAGATCCTTGAGGAGAGGACTTCACCATATACACTGAATTCCCAGTGTCCAGAACAGTGCTTGGCGCCTACAAGGAACTCAAATACCTACTGAGTCACTGAGCAAGGGGCTCAGCACACAGTCAGTGCTGAATGAAGGGGAGCTATTTCTCCTTAATTTTACAGAACAGCTCCCTTGACTCCTATGAGAGCGGCTGGGTTCACGGGAAATGGCAATGGGATTTCAGACCTGGAAGAGGCCTTGAAGATCCTGTGGCCCAGTGATTCCCAACCTTTTCTCCACCTCCTCACCCCTGAAGACAGGTGCCCAGCAGCTGCGGCGGCTCTGCACCTCAACGGACCAGGTGTGAAGGGGGTGTCGTCCCTGTCTCTTCGTGCTTATTGAGATTTAAGCAACACTGAGGAGTGACTGCAGCACGGCACCCGTGCTCAAGTTAAAAAACTCTATGAACGAGGGGCGCCTGGGTGGCCTGGTCAGTGAAGCGTCTGCCTTTGGCTCAGGTCATGATCCCAGGGTCCTGGGATGGAGCCCCACATGGGGCTCCCTGCTCAGCGGGGAGCCTACTTCTCCCTCTCCTCCCTGCCTGTGCTCTCTTTCTCTCTCAAATAAATAAATAAAATCTTAAAAAAAATATAAAAACAACTATGAATGAAATAGCTTGATTTAACCTCTGGTCAAGGAATCTGAAATTCAACTGGCTACTTCCGTGTGGGTCAGTTGCCCATGACCTTCCCCTTAAATACCGCTGAGCTGTTGGGGTATACATCTATCATTTGAAAGAGGATTAGGAGCCATACAGGGAAATGAGAGCTGGAAGCGAGCAACAACAGCAACGATTTAAGGAGGGCGGGGTTAGGAACTGAGCAGGGATTTGCAGAGAACCCTGGGGACCGCAGGCAGTCAGCCCTAAGCCTGGCTCCGGGAGTAGAGAAACGTCGGAGAGCTACAGGCCAGAGTCTGCGGAGTCCTGGACGGGCCTGGCCTCAAGCTCTACTGTAACTCGTCTCCACGCCAGTTGTTCTCGTGATCCAGTGAGACCCCCTTGCTGAGCCTCAACTCTCTTGCTGCCCCCTCGGCCACTTAGGACCAATGTCAGCCCTCAGACCACAGGGATCGCACTGTATAGTACGCTTCTTGCCTTTATCCATACACATTTACATCTTTTATTCTTTAGGTATTTTCCCCCTAGTCAATCTCACTTTTTTTAAGTCAGCTCCACACTCAGTGTGGAGCTCAACGCGAGGCTTGAACCCACGACCCTGAGATCAAGACCTGAGCTGAGATCAAGAGTCAGACGTTTAACCGACAGAGCCACTCAGCTGCCCCCAATCTCTTTACTTCTCAGCTTTAGGGAAATGAGTACGTTTTGCTCATGTACAAGGGGAAATGAATTTGGATTTTAGGTTTGAATATTCTGCATTTAATATGGGGACATCTGAGAACTTCGTACCGTTTCTAGGCTGTCCCCGTCTTTAACTGGAAGTCGCACTGATCAGCTGCACTTTTGGTCCCAGTTTCATCTGTGCGCTGGGTGACCGAGCGGGCTAGTCCTAACTTGGTTTTCTCTCCTGTAGAATGGAGGTAATAATTGTACCTACTTCATCGGGTTGTCAGGAAGATTACGTAAGATAGCATCTGTAAAGACTATGTAAAATGCTTGGCATAAGGGGCGGTGGTGATTATAATAAGCAAGCTACGTGTTTTCTTATCTAAATTAGCCCTTGCATCAACTTCGGCAGTAAGGCTTTGTAGCCACCTTTAAGTGTTGTCCTTGCCTTGGAGATACCGAGGTTCCTTCCAGCTGGTTTTTGAACAGTACCTGCAGCATGCAAACACTGGGAGCCTCACCGGGTTTGTACTGCTGTCCAGTAAGAGCTTTTATGAAGGGGATGTCTACTATCCGCCCGGGACGACGGGAGGCACTTCTGAGTGATCTAATTTACCACTCCTAACCTTAACAGATATTGTTTCCTACATTTTACTAATGACTAACCTGAGTTTCCCATGGGGTTAACGATTCCACCCAATTTAAAAGGAGTTAGGGGGCTGGACTCTTCCCTGACTCAGGCCTGACTCCGAAGTCGGTTGTTTTCTCCACTCTGCTACTCGTTCGAGTTGTGGTAAAACTAAATAATATAATGTAGGAAAGGAGCAATGGTAGCTTTAACAACTAGAAATGCTAGGAAATTTAGACTACTGGCTGAAAGTAACTGCTGTATGTATTTCCTGGGACCTGTTCCAGCAGCCAGAGGAACCCGTCAGCGATCCGCTTTGGAGGCCTCAAAACCAGGCCCTTGAGGAGTCTGATCTGCGGACGTCTGTCAATATATCTCAGATCAGAGAAAGCAAAAATGAACCCAGGGTTACACTTCAGTTAAAAAAAAAAAAAAAAAAAAATAGCCTCACTTCCATGGGGCGCCTGGGTGGCGCAGTTGGTTGAGCGACTGCCTTCGGCTCAGGTCATGATCCCGGAGTCCCGGGATCGAGTCCCACGTCGGGCTCCCAGCTCCATGGGGAGTCCGCTTCTCACTCTGACCTTCTCCCTTCTCATGCTCTCTCTCACTCTCTTTCCTAATAAATAAATTAAAAAAAAAAAACAGCCTCACTTCCTACCTGCCTTGTGGTTCATTCCATCAGGTCCTTTTCTCTCATGACCTCCCTTCCCCACACAGACAAAACATGGTACTTGGGTATTAATTCTGATTTTCAGAATAGGCATTTCTCTCAGGAGACCAAATTAAAAAAAGCCTGTCAGGATGAAGAAAATTATCTTGTTTACATCAGTAAGTAGGTTTCAAATACACTAAATACTTTTGTCAAAGAAATACCACCAAGTGTTTGTTACGTACGTAGTTTATTTTTATATTCACACTAAAACAAGATTTTAATATGAAATTTGAAGTGCTAAGCTAAGTAATCTGGTTTATAGACTGATTTAGTCTGAAAACAGCTCTAAGTAGATGCCTACCTTTGAAGGAGCTCACACAGAGGGTCACTGAAGGCCAGTTTGCATGAATCACCTTAGGACAGTGATTAATACTGTCTGTAAAAAAAAAGGCTTAAATGATCCATATTTAAGGAATTATTTCCTTTAAAGTAAAAACAGGTCACAGATTGCTGCCTTGCTAGATACAGTTCCATTATATCACTCTTGTTTTATCGACTAGTTCTTGATGCCGAGGCTTATACCTCAGGTAAGTGTGCTTTTAGACATTTGTGAATGACATGGTCAATGACTGAGCTGGGAACTGAATGAGGTCGTGGGCACAAGGCTGTAACTCTTTTCATGTTAATGACAGTACTGGAAGTCTGACACATAAGTAGTACGCATTCAAAATGTGGATACCTGATAGCGGGTCGGGGAAAAGAGAACCGGGATGCCGGTTTAAGGTTAAGGAGAAAAACTGAGAAGTCATAACGACCCCAAAGATGTGAAGGAAACCGCAAAAAGACATGGACCCGATTGTGCTGTAAAAAGGAAACGAATCACTCCCTTGGGGTTGCTATACCAGCAGTTTAAGCACATTGTAGCCTTGCCTCTTTCAGGCCTTCAACTCCGATTTAATTTCGTCGAAAAGTAGACCTCTCCAAACAGAAAGAATGCCATTTACTGAAAGAAAGAGGCATTATCAACATGGGCTTTAATAAGGAAAAATATTTATCTGTGCCCTGTACAGTTTTCAAAAGCCATTATTTCCATTTAATGTTTGGTATTTTCCACAGTGCTGGTTACGGAGCTAACAAAAGCCTGCTGAGTGAATGAACCACAGGATGAAAAAGGTGATACAGTGATTTCTCAAGAGCTCAGATTCCTTAACAGCGAGCCTTCTAGGCGGCCTGGCCAGGCTCTGGGCCACAAGAGGAGCTCAGTGCGTGCCACGGATGTGCGTGAGATGCTGCACCCTACACTCATGTTCAAGAAAGTCACGCTTAAATGAGGTAAAATTCGGAGGTTACCATCCCCAAACTAGCATATGCCAGCTTGCACTGAGGTAAATAGGAAGAACTTTTAACTGTTCAGTATTAAATTTGTCAAGTTAACCGAAGGTTCCTTCCAGGCGGCTCAAAAGGGGAAAATGTGCGTAAGGAATATTTCAAAGACTGGCTTTCAGATGAAATGATACAGATTAAAATCAGTGCGAACTAATCATTGAACAGTAACAGTAACAGAACACAAACTCGATTCTTTTGGCGCACGGCAGTCAGAGTGGTCTGCTCACATTTGTTAAAATCAGAACTGAAATGACGGTGTGTACAGAAGAATGGGTCAAGTGGTTTTTCACTCTAGTCCACTGGGTCGGTGAAGGTCGGCCCCTTGCTGCGAGCTGACCAGGGCCCGCGGGCTCACGTGGGCTCCACAGAGCGGTCAGGGGGACGCCCGGTCGCTCCGACTGGAAGCCTCTCTATCTCAACATACACGTCTGACCCCCTCTCGGGTCAAAGGCCGGCACCGGCACCCGCTGACATTTTAGGACTTGCCTTCTTTTTCTTCTGGTACCGTTTCCCAGACTGGCTCCTTGATGTGTTCTGGTAATTGTTCCAATTTGGTCTAAAAAGAGAAAAACAAAACTATAACCTAATGTGGACTTAAAAGGAGCTCTCTGGCCACAAACGGGGTTTATTCATTTTGTTCCCGCGAGTCCTCTTGTCTTCTTTTTCCCTCTCACTCCCCCTTATCTCTGTGCAGGGCTCTCAAACAAGGAGAAGGAACCTGGACGGTGTATAAGACACTCTCACACCGATCACTCGGCGACCTCCACGGACTGCCAATGAACGTGGACCCTCTGCCCACAACCGCTAAGGGAGCGGGAGACCCCAGGGGCGGCTCAGGGGAGGATGTGGGCTGCCGGCGCTGCACCGGGGGGGGGGGGGGGGCAGAGACCCCGGCCACTGTGGCGACTCTGCGCCCAGCCGGCGTCAGCCCCTCCCCTCCATGCAGCGGGCTGGGACAGGGCTGCAAAGTAGCAAAACAGCAATACACGCCTCTCACCAATGGAGCTAGAAACTCAAGTCATACCTTTGTCACTTCCATGGCAACTCCTTCAGGTAAGTTACGCTGAATATATTCCAAGTAGACATCTGCTGTACTTCCAGTTAGATGTTCTAACTAAAATTTCAAATATGAAATTGGTTCATGATATGTTAAAGCATAAATTTTAAGGTGTTTTTTTTTTTAGTAATAGCAGTATAGCCTTTTCTTTCTCTATGAACTCTTACATGGAATTCCAACTTTTTTTTTTTTAAGACAGAGAGAAAGTGTGAGTTCAGGTGGGGGTACGAGGGGCAGAAGGACAGGGAAAGAGAGAATCCCAAGCAGGTTCTACGCCCAGTGCACAGCCTGCCTTGGGCTTAATCTCGTGACCCTGAGATGACGACCTGAGCTGAAATCAAAGAGTCAGAGGCTTAACTGACTGAGTCACCCAAGTGCCCCCAGAATTCCAGTTTAAAAGGAAAAAATTATTGGGGCACCTGGGTGGCTCAGTGGGTTAAGCATCTGCCCTTGGCTCGTGTCATGATCTCGGGGTCCTGGGATCAAGCCCCACATCGGGCCCCCTGCTCAGAGGGGAGTCTGCTTCTCCTTCTGCAACCCCACCTCCCGCTGCTCATGTACAAATTCTCTATGATAAATAGATAAAAATATTAAAAAAATAAATAAACAAAAGGAAAAAGTACAGATCTTCTGGGTTCACTGGAAGGGGCGAGCACGGCACACGATACCTTAAAACCAGGGCTCTAAGGAACCCAGCTGCCAAGTGTGATATTAAAGCAATATACCTGCATTTGTTTTCCTAACATTTACTAATCATTTCCTCTGTAATGGGAGCATTCTAAGTGCTTTCGATAAATATCTCATTTAATCCTCACGCTAGCCTTAGAGGTGCGTACCATTATTACTCTCATTCCGCAGATGAAGGAACTGAGGTGCAGGCCACACTGCCGGCTGCCGGTACGTGCCAGTACCTGGACCCGTCTGACTCCAGAACCCTTGCCCTCCTGAACCACAAACTATGCTGACCCGACTGGATGCACAAACGAATAACCGATGAATGAAAAACCTTCATGTTTCCCACGGTGGACATGGAAAACCCATTAGTGTGTGAAAAGCATCACTAGAACTATGTAAAAACTTAACTACAATTTATGAAACATAAGCCAAACCCTTCCAAGGCTTTATACCGTATGAAAATTAGCATCATCTGCATTGCCGAGTTCAAGTATGAAGTACTCTCAAGGATGGCTGGGAGTCTGATTTCATGTCCCTTCTCTCCAGGCATCAGTCACGGGCTGACTGACAGGAAGTCCACCCAGTCAATGTTAGAGGATAGTTACATTGTGCTAGTGTGAAATTCCGGGCATTTCAAAAATGGTTGACTGTTTGAAATCAACTCACCTCTAAACATCTGTAAAGTGTTCTCATTTCATACTGAACTCTGTGCTTCTTGAAAATATGCACTGATTTGAGAAGAGTAAATCGCTCTATTTTCCTTGGAGGTTCATGTCTGAAAAATCAATGGGCAAAACAACATCCTTAAGTTAAGTGAGGTTAAGACCTGAGTCACTGACAGCAAAGCATGGTTCCACAATTTTGTAGGCGAGGTTCATAATTACAGGCATGAGCTACCACTGACAGACTTCCAGTTGCCAAGACTGTCATGCGTTAACGACTGCTGTCGTAGAGCTCAGGCCAAAATAAACACAGCAGGCGGCAAGGGGAACATATTCCACAGCCCCAAAACGGAGCCTTGGCATGCAAGGGCACACAGCGTAGGCCTCCGGCTTTTGCCGCCCCCCCACCCCGCTGTCCGGTTTGGGCCAAATGCATGGACTGTGGAGAGCAGACCCAGTGTGTTGCTGTGTGTGGTTTTAGGGAAATCTGCAAATCTGTCAATACCCACAAAACTAACAAGTCTATTATGGGAAAAGTGTGGGTTCCTTCTGTTTTCTTATAAAGCAAGCCTGGCAAAGCCCTAAACGGGCCTCGTTCGGCATCGGGAGGACAGGTGACAGGACAAAAGAGGTGCGGCAGTGCCCCCCTCATCCACGGTTTTGCTTGCAGCGGTTTCAGCTGCCTGTGGTCAACCACAGGCCCGAAGCAGGGAACTCCTTCTGGAAGAGTCAGAAGGTCAACAGCAGCTTAATGTGACATCACAGTGCCTACAGCATTCATCTCCCTTCGTCTCATCACCTGGGTATTTTATCATTTCACGTCATCCCAAGGGTGAGTACAGCCCATGAAGGTATTTCGAGAGAGGGAGAGGGAGACAGCACATTCACATAACTTTTATTACAGTGTATTGTTGCAACTGTTCCATTTCATGACTAGGAATTGTTGTTAATCTCTTACTGTGCCTAATTTACGAATCACTTCAGCACAGGCATATAGCTATAGGAGAAAAAAGGACGTGTAGGATTCAGTACCCTTCACGGTTCCGGGCATTGGCTGGGGGTCTTGAGTACCCTCCATGCATAAGGGGGAGACTACTATAGTCACACTTGACCCAGCAGTGACTTTAAGGCCAACTGAAGCTTGCCTTGCTCCTGTAGGAAATGACTGGGTGAGTGATGTTTCTGAAGGCAGTTTTGAAGCAATAGCTACTAGACAAAGATCATTAGAGTCTAAAAGGATTGACTGTTCACCTAATTCACCTCCCTCCCCCACGGAGTCTCCAGACATGAGGGCTTCGTGGGTCTCCTTACGTCTCCGTAATTGCTAAAGAAAGGATTTCCTTTATTTTCCTTGTTCGCTCGTTCTAGTATTTAAAAATTCTAGTAGACAGGAATCCTAATTAGGGTAATACAACAAACCTAAACTCTACCCGCCACGAGTTTCTATGCTATCTGAAGGGCCCAGGCCCAGCTGGGATCAGCGCCGTTTTCCCGGTTGGTCACGTTACATCAGCTAACAGGTCAGACTAGGAAAGATCATACTTACACTTTACTTTTTGAAAAGATTCTATTTATTTATTTGAGACTGAGAGAGAGAGAGATCATGGGCGGGGGGGGGGGCGGATAACGGGAGAAGCAGACTCCCCACTGAGCAGGGAGCCCGATGTGGGACTCGATCCCAGGATCCCGGGATCATGACCCGAGCCGAAGGCAGATGCTTAACAGACTGAGCCACCCAGGCGCCCCATACTTACACTTTAATAGAGATACCAAGTTCTTTTGCAGCAAGCACAGCAAAATATTCGTAACTGTCCAGTACAGCCTTATCATGGCCTTTTACTAAAACTGACAGGCGCTTATATAATGTATCTGGTTCATCAGAAACGGTTATCTACAATTTTAAAATCAAAAAGAAAAGTTTCAGTCACGGTTCCTCTAATATTTGTAACTGGAAATTTCATGTATTATCCTCAGTTGGACAATTTCAGAGTTGACTAATAAATGGGGAGAAAAATGCTGAGTAACAGCTTCATACTATTAGCTTAATTACCTAGCTACTATCACATTCAGATCTCCACAATGACTCTTACAATCCATTGAAATCTAGTTTAAATCAAAAGGACTTTCAAGCAACCTACAAAGTCACTAGCAGAACCTTCAAACTTCATAGTTATTGAGACCCAAATATATAAGGGGAAAGGATCTGGGGTCTGTTAACAAAGTAGCCTGGTGAGGTGGTCAGAAGACGTAGACCGGGAATTAAACTGCCACCTCCAGCTGAGTGACAACAGGCGGGTCCCAGGATCTCACTGCCCTGCAGTTTGCTCGTATATGAAGTGGGTCGTCCCGATGCCGGAGCTCACAGCATCACTCACAGCATTTCTGTGGGCGACTAATAAGTAAACACAGACGAAGTGTTTACAAATTATAAAACATTGTTATACAAAGGCAAGCTATCGCTTTCCTATTTTTATTAGTTTCTTTCTTTCTTTCTTTTTTAGATTGTATTTGTTAGAGAGAGCAAGAGTGCACAAAGCAGGGGAGAGTGGCAGGCAGAGGGAGAAGCAGGCTCCCTGCTAAACAAGGAGCCCGATGCAGGACTCGATCCCAGGACCCCCGGATCATGACCTGAGCTAAAGGCAGGTGCTTAACAGACTGAGCCACCCAAGCGTTCCTTATTAGGTTTTATTCATGTATGTCTTGCCTGCCCTAATAGAAAAATTACTCATTTCGAATTAAAATGTTATGTCACTGACTGTACATTTAACTTCTCCCTCTTCTACTCTAATACTTAAAGATCTTAGGAATAATAGGTCTGACATTTCTGACTTTCTTCCAAGAGATGAATTACATTCACCTTCATTCATCCATTAGACCAGTAATTTATCTTACTAATCCAATGATTCAGGGTTAATTTACTTTACTCCTGAAAGAAGATCTACTTATTAACCAGGAAGCTAGCTAGACATTTACTCTCAATTACCCCAAAGAGGGTTGTTGGAAGAAGAGAATACACTGATATTCTATATCCTAACTTGGGGGACAAGGGAAAGGGAACAGAGCTCCAAGATGTGTTTTGATTGGTCCCTACAGGGCTTTAAAGATAGTCTGAATCTGTGGTGATAGGAAAAATCAAGAGATTTTGAACAAAAATTTGGATTTCAGGTTAGCTTGGAGAACTTAAGACCATGTGACATCACTCGGTCTAACTTCCCACACGGCAACATGTGGCTGGAGTAAGTGGCAGCTGTCTCACTTATAAAGGGCACAGCCTGCCACTGGGCCCACGCCGCCACCTTTCCTTACAGGCCTGCCCATGCAAACATGTGGCGTGGGGACCCGGGGTTCATATGTACTGTCACGGAAATAGATCCAGTGTCTGTCCCGTGAAAACAAATCACAAGAGCAGTACATTACGTATAACACAATTTTGGTGAGCGTGTGCACAGGTAAGATGGTTACACACACACAAATGTCTAGAAGGAGTCATACCAAATGGTTAAAAGGGATTATTTTTGAGGACTCTGTGGACCTCTGTGGAACTGAAAAGACTCGGAATTTGTAAGGACTGTTTAAACTACAATTTACACAAAAACTGGGCTGAAAGATTATGGTTCTTACTTAAAGGAAACAAGGTTACACAGCTACTGTGCTCTTCCTCGATGTGAACAATAAAGGACTGTCCAGGCCCAGGCTCAATGCCTTCAAATGGAAACAAAGACTTGACGCCTCCCAGAAAAGCATTTTCTAGAACATAATACGAAGTATTCTGCATCATTAATTATGACCACTCTTCACATTGTGCTAAGCTAAAGCAAAAGTCTGCTTATTCCCACAGTAATTAGTTATTTGGGGTAAATAACCGATTCCTTGACTCTCTGGAAGATGGTAGGAGCACACAGGGACATCGGAGTCCTTCACTCAGGCATACCGTGCACCTGCCCGTATTCCAGGACAAAACATTTTCATTCATAAAGTGTTTGAGAAACAGCCCCAAATGAAATACTGAGAAAAATTTATTGCTAATATAGCTCCTTATCAAGAAATAGGGAGTACATACCCTAGGCTTGGTCAGATCCTTGGGGATATCGACGTGTAGGTTTGAAAACTGTACCCATTTCATACTGGAGCTGCTGCGTGTGGAAACAAAGAAACACCTAAGTGAAACAGCACAAAAGCCCATTTCCTTACTCACGTCAGCACATCTAATTACATACTTACAGGAGAAAGCCGCCATTTCTGGCTGTACTGCTCTTAGAAGTGTGCTCAGAAAAATTCCTTGAACCCTAAAAAAGGAGGGGAGCATGTTTTAGAATTAAAGTCAAACCTCATTCAGTTTCCACTAAAAAAAAAAAATCAGAAGATGTACAATGCTTCAAATTAAGGGCTATCTCATTATTTCAGAGAAGATATTTTAACTAAAATGCCAGACTAGATTTCATTTAAAAACAAGAGGGCAATGAAAGAGTTGATAATCAAAACAAATTCTCTAACTACTAGAGCATCTGTATCTCTAAAAGCTTCAGAGTTAAGAACTTTTTTTAAAAAGCAATTTACACAGACACACACAACCAATTCTCACACTGAAAGAACATCTATGACTTAAATATGTGGCCCTCAAGGAAAAAGTGACTTCATTTTCCCACTTTTTTATAGATTAAATATATTGTAATATAATACTTTTCTTGCCTATTTCTGAGCAATGAAGTCTCTTTTTATTTATAAGAGTTGAAATAAGAATTCTAAAGTATCCTTTTTGTGAAGCTCTCATACATCTTTTCTACCGTACATTTCTTGGCTTGGCTGGGAGATTTATAAACAAACTGAAATACAGTGAAACGGACACATCTTACACCACTGCTGTATCTCACTTGCCCAACAAGCCAGCCTTTCAAATTCTTTATCGTCAGCTCCCCCTGGTGGACAAAACTTCTAGCCGTAAGAGACCTATGCTACAGTATCTAATAATGCAATTTGCCATCTGTTTGCCCCTTGAGCTTTCCGGAGATTTAAAAATGTAACCTGAGAGGGGGGCCTGGGGGGCGTTAACTCAGGCTGTGATCTCAGGGTCCTGATCTCAGGGCTGTGAGATCCCAGCCCTCTGTGGGACTGCATTCAGCTGGGAGTCAGCTTAAAACACTCTTCCCTCTGCCCCTCCACCAGATGCTCACTCCAACTCTCTTTCTCTAAAATAATAATAATAAAAAAGATTTTATTTATTTATTTGAGAGAGAGAAAGTGAGACAGATCAGAAGCAGAGGGAGAAACAGACTCCCCACTGAGCAAGTAGCCCAATGTGGGACTCGATTCCAGGACCTTGAGATTATGACCTGAGCCAAAGGCAGATGCTTTACCGACTGAACCACCCAGGCGCCCCAAATAAATCTTTAAAACAAAATATAACCTGAGAAAGTATAGTATAGTAAGAGCCTCAAAAATACTCAGAAAATGAAAATAACACTTTAGTACAAGGAAAACTTGAAACAACTGAGGGTCACCTGCTATGTTTTAAAAGCCTACTTTTCTTAGATTATTGTCCTCTCCCCACCTCTGTACTCAAGGATGGATGCAAACCAAAACTTTCACATTCTCCCTTGGATGATGGAAGAGCAAAAAGAAAGGATATTAGGCATAATACAAAGAAGTAGGTGGTGAGTGCCGTTTGCCCACACACAATCACAGTTCCTCTGCCTCCCTCCGGGCATGTACGCCAGAGACCCCACAATCCGGTGTGCAAAAGGACCACAGGTCTGCGCACCTGGGTGGCTCAGGCAGTCAAACATCTGACTCTCTCTCTTTTTTTTTTTTTTTAAAAGATTTTACTTATCTATCTGGCACAGAGAGAGATCACAAGTAGGCAGAGAGAGAGGGGGAAGCAGGCTCCCTGCTGAGCAGAGAACCCAATGCGATGCGGGGCTCTCGGGTGGGGCTCGATCCCAGGACCCTGAGGTCATGACCTGAGCTGAAAGCAGAAGCTTTAACCCACTGAGCCACCCAGGTGCCCCTAAACATCTGACTCTTGATTTCAGCTCTCCCTCTCTTAAAAAAAAAAAAAAAAAAAAAGGCCACAGATCTAAGCAATATCCAGGCATATTCTCCAAGTATAAACCTCTGCTTTTAAAAGTTGGACCCTAGGGGTGCCTGGGTGGCTCAGCTGGTTAAGCATCTGCCTTTGGCTCAGGTTATGATCCCAGGGTCCTGGGATGGAGGCCCACATCAGGCTCCCTGCTCGGTGGGGAGCCTGCCGCTCCCCCTGCTTGTACTTGCTCTCTCTCTCTGACAAGTAAATAAATAAAATCCTTAAAAAAAAAGTTGGAGCCTAAAGTGCTGTTAAAACCACAAATCAACCTTAAGAAGTTTTTTTTTTTGTTAAGATTTATTTATTTGCGGGGGGAGGGCAGAAAGGGAGAGAGAATCTCAAGCCAACTCTGCACTGAGTGTGGAGCCTAACACGGGGCTTGCTCTCACGACCCTGAGATCCTGACCTGAGCAGAAACCAAGAGTTAGACACTTAACAGACTGTACCATTCTGGTGCTGCCAACAGGAAAAGATGTTCACTGAATCTTCCACAAGAAACTGATTACCTCTTGCGACTCAGCCAATGAAAAATCATCACTCTGAACTCTTGCTTTTCTCCACTGGACTTTCATTCAAAACCCCTCCCAACTTCTTCCTTTTGCTCCATAAAATAATGTTTCTCTTTGTTTCTGGGACTGGTCTATGGTTTTGCAATAACTTGCATGTCCCAAACTGCAATTCTCTGTCATTCCCAAAGAAACCAATTTTTACCAGTAAAACAACTTTCATTTTTAAGGCTAACATTATTTGGTGATCAGAAGTGGGGTCCAGAAATAATCAACAACTTCGATGCTGGTGAGCGAACAGGTGCCAGGGCCCACAGAGCCAATGAAGCTCATTTTCTCTTACCAACCCTGGAGTTGGAGGCTAAGTTTTTCCTGGGCTTCGAGCTCTACTCTCTGCATTTTGAGCTCTCCGGGATCTGTTGTTTTTTTTTTTTTTAAAGATTTTATTTATTTATTTGAGAGAGTGAGAAAGCATGAGAGAAGGGAGGGTCAGAGGGAGAAGCAGACTCCCTGCTGAGCAGGGAGCCCGACGTGGGACTCGATCCTGGGACTCCAGGATCATGACCTGAGCCGAAGGCAGTAGCCCAACCACTGAGCCACCCAGGTTCCCTTCGGGATCTGTTTTAAGGCTCTGTCCTTTCAGAGAGTACTAGTCTGACCTTTGGTCTGACTTCTCTTTGGAACCAGACGGTTCCTGTTGGAACTGTGCCTGCTTGGAAGTGTGTTAGTTTTAGTCTACCCCCTTTCCAGAACTGGGCTGTTCCTACTGGTTCTGCGCTGGCCTTTGTTCCGATTCCTTTGGAACCAGGATGTTCCTGTTGAAACTGTGCTGTTGAGGAATTTTTTTTTTTTACTCTAGAGAAAAACCTCTAAGAAACAAGATCGCGGTCATTAAAATGCTTTGAGGACAGCTCCCCTTCTGGAACACTGGTGGTTTTACGTTTAAAAGCTGTGGTTCTTCCTCATGACCACATCTAACTTCAGTTACTGACTTAATCCAAAGTAATTTAGAACTTCAAATGTCTATCTCCCCAAGCGACGGGAGGGGCATTGGCAGAGGGAGAGAATCTCAAGCAGGCTTCCCGCTGAGTCCGACGCAGGGCTCAATCTCACAACCCTGAGCTGAAATCAAGAGTCAGACACTTAACCAACTGAGGCACCCAGGCATCCCTAAAGTTAAATCTTCTGAGGATCCAAATAACACCGAAATTTTTTATGTTCTCCGGAATGATGTTAAATTGAGAGCCATAGTTAAAGTTTCTTATAGTAACTGAGAACCCCCATAGGTCTGCAGGCAGCATTTCATAGTTATTCGAACTATTTCATAGTTATTCAAACTTACCAACCTGGTTTCTCAGATTTTTTTTTTAGCAATCTGTCCACATGCATGTTGATGAGGGCCAAGCCAAATAGTGGCTGGGAATATCCGATGGGAATATCTCAAAAGGAGTTTAGAGAAACAGGCCCCTAACTTTTGCTAAGATGCTAGAACATTTGCTGGAAATCTCCACCCAAGCAATTACAGTAGCTTTTCCTAAGCCTGTTGATTGGAACAAAATTCAGTCTTCCATACAAAAGCCTGATGAACCTGTTCATGACTATTATAACTGATTTCAGATTGTTTTCAAAGAAAATTCTGGTCTTCTATTTCATGTTGAACCCATCAGGGTAACATTTAGCTGTGTTTCTTAATGGGCTGAACTGGGCTAACTCTTTCAGGTAAAAAAAAACAAGATGGCGTGGGAAACTGTGTCCACTCCTGATTTAGTTAATTTGGCAAACCAGCTTGCTAGTACCCTAGGCAGTTACCTAAAAGAAAGGCCACTAAAGTTCGTAATTTCCTTTTCATCATCTTCTTCTTCTTTTTTTTTTTTTAAGTAGGCTCCATGTCTGTGTGGAGCCTAATGCAGGGCCTGAACTCGTGACGCCAAGATCAAGACCTGAGCTGAGGGCTGCCTGGGGGGCTCAGTGGGTTAAGCCTCTGCCTTAGGCTCAAGTCACGATCTCAGGGTCCTGGGATCGAGGCCTGCCTCGGGCTCTCTGCTCAGCGGGGAGCCTGCTTCCCCGCCCCCCCTCCCCCCTCCCCCCGCCTGCCTCTGCCTACTTGTGATCTGTCAAATAAATAAATAAAATCTTAAAAGAAAAAAGAAAGAAAAAAAAAAAGACCTGAGTGAGATCAAGAGTTGGACACTAACCCAACTGAGCCACTCATGCACCCCCAAATTCTTAATTTTCAAGTCTAACAAATGAAGGCCCTTAAAACCAAAAAGTTCCTAGTTTCTGCTATTATTGCAAAGAGCCAGGATGCTGGAAAAAAGATTGTTACCATCTTAAGTGCTCCAGGTGTCTTCAGCCCTCTACAGTCAGCCTTTCCAATGTCTTTATTCCCAAGACGGAGCTGCGAGGAACGACAGGGGCTTTTCCCAAAACTCCCTCTCACTTGGCTCAGAGAAACCTCTGTTCAGATCAGGAATAAAATCTTTGTCCTTACTGACACCAGAACTACACTCTTGCTCGGCTCCAGTGCTATAAAGCAGTCCCTGCCCTGGAGTTCTAAAATGGTTCCAAGGAGTCTCTAATAAACTTTAGCAGTTTCCTATCTCTGAACCTGTTCCCTCTGGTCTAGGTCCAACGGGAGACACACCCTTTTCTCCTTAGCTCCTCTGCTCCTATTCATTTATTGAGCCAAGACTTATTATTTTTTTTAAAGATTTTTTTATTCATTTGAGAAAGATACAGAGACAGATCATGAGCAGGGGGAGAGGAAGGGGGAGAGGGAGAGGGAGAAGCAGACTCTCCGCTGAGCCAAGAGCCCAACTTGGGACTTGATCCCAGGACCTAGAGATCATGAGCTGAGCTGAAGGCAGATGCTTAGCTATCTGAGCCACCCAGGCACCCCTGGGCCAAGTCTTTCTTATAAATACATCATGTTGGGATTTCTTTCTCCCAAAAGAGGGAAATAATTCTAGAATTTGATAGTAGTAATCGAAATGGCCAACCAGGTGGATTAAATGGCCTTTTGACATCTTTTATTTGCTCCATGTCTGATAGGACTGTAGCTGCATCTGGGGACACGGTTTGTCCCTACTGGGACAAATCCTCTTTCTGGGCAAAATCTTCAACTGATCGGTAGAATCCACAGTGCACTTCCCATTAAGATTCAAATAGATCCCTCAACCTCTCCCCAGAATTAATGAAAACCCCATAAATAAAGAAGCCCTGCAAGGCATCGAGCCTGTAACAGATTACAAAGCTCAGGATTATCCCCTGCGCTAGTCCTAGTTAATCCCCCTATTTCACCTGTGAGAAGACCCCATGGCCGCGGATGGAGGTTCGTCTAGGGTCACTGCCATCCCTCGGCACCCTCTGTGCTGCTGACAACCATTCCCACCGAAAGCAAATTTTTCACCGTAACTGAAAGACACAGTGTATTTTTTAGTGTTCCAGTTGGTAAGGGTAGCCAGTATGTTTGACTTCTACTTGGGAAGGATGGAAAGACATCTGGACAGTAAGGCCTCAGAGTTGCACCGAATCCTTACTTTTCACCAACCTTAAAAACGAACTTGGAAGACAAAGTTTTCTGCAGGCTCTGCTTTGTTGTAACATGAAGGTGATTTGCTTTTCTGCTGCCCTTCTCAAGTCACTTCTCAGTAAGACGACAGCATCTACCTACTAAAGCTTTTGGCCTTGGCTTAAAGGAACACAGAGTCTCCAAAGGAAAAAAAAACGGCAGTTTGCTCAAACTCCGGTTCAATACTTAGAGCACCTGATCTCAGAAGGAGGACACATTTGGATCCAGGGAGGCCTCATACCATTCTGAACTTCCCCAAACCTAAAAAGAAGTGCCAATTATGAGGTTTTCTTGGACGGGCTGGCTGCTGTTGAAATTGGATCTGAAACTTTTCTGGCTCACTGTCTATATGCTTTATAAAAAAAGAAAAATGACAAAGCCAATCCTATCATTTGGAAAAATCAAGAAGACAAAGCTTTTGGGACTTTAATAAAGCCCCCTGCCCTCAGACATCCTAATCACCAACTTTTTTTTTTTTTACTCTTTGTGTGTGGAGGGGAAAGGAACACCCTTGTGAGTACTCATCCCCAAACACAGGGCCCATGATGGACCCATCGGGTATTACAGCCAATAACCAGACCCTCTAGCAGGATATCCCCCTAACTTCTGAGCCACTCCTGCCTCTGAACTTAGTTAAGGCCACTGGATAAAAAATCATGGGATCCCATTTAACTATCCTTGAATTTTGGCTAAGGGTAAAGCTGCAAATTTATACCAATAGTCAGTATGTCTTTGGGGTAGTTCGTAACTTTGGAATGTTAGGAAGCAGTTAAGAAGAAGTTTCCTGGGGCGCCTGGGTGGCTCAGATGGTTAAGCATCTGCCTTCGGCTCAGGTCATGATCTCAGGGGCCTGAGATCAAGCTCCAGATCCCCAGCTCCGTGGGGAGTTGGCTTCTCCCTCTCTGTCTTTCCCCCTGCTTGTGCTCTCTCTCTCAAATGAATAAGTAAGAAAAATCTTAAAAAAAAAAAAAAAAGTTTCCTAATCTCCAATGGGGATAAATTAACAACGTCTCCTATATCCAAAATTTATTGGATACCAACCATACTTTGGCTGGCTGCTGTTTTTAAGGTTTCCAGGCATTCCAGACTCAACTCCCTGGGCACCAAAGGAAACCACCTCACGACTACTTTCAGCAAAAATACTGCTTTCAAAGAAATCAATCGCCAAACCTCTGTCACGGTCCAAAGGGATGTTCCCCAAAATGGTAACTTGGAAAAATTCACCAGAGATACCCAACCAACAACTGGCCCCAGAGAGGAAAAACAATATTGGAAAAAGAGTAACTTTTGGTACGATAAAAAAAAGAACTGTGGTTTGGACCAAATAACAATCTGGCCTTACCAGAAATTCTAACATTCCCACTACTTACCACCGCACATGCATTAAACCATTGGTCTGTCTCCCAGGAGTGCACTGTGAAGAGATTGCTTGACCAAAGCATGGTTGTTTTTAACAGAATCAGGCCTTTACAATATGAAGTATATATCCTTTTATCAGTTGTGGGTCAAGGAGCAAGGACCATGCTTTGGTCAAGCAATCTCTTCACGGTGCACTCCTGGGAGACAGAGCTTAATCATCACACCTTGCAACCTGGAGATTTCATCTACTGGAAAAGATACGTCCACAAAGACTCTCTTTAACATCGCTGGAAGGGACCTCATCAGCTACTGCTAACCAACCCTTGTGCTGCCAAACTCCAAGGGACAGACTGCTGGGTTCACATGACAAATTTAAGGATGCTTTCATCAAACCCTGACTGGACCTGCCCACCATCTGATGACCTAAAAGCAAAGACTTCCCAAAACTGAAGTAGATGACATTTGAAGAGACAGCTTTCTCAAGATGTCCAGGCCAGGCCTGTACACCTTTTCCTATTTACTTCTGTCTCTTCTGTGGAAAGAAAATGCCCTTGTCTGCATTTCCCAAACCCTTGTGAAAGGGGGAAACCTCTTCTTTGCTTACGGCCTTTTGAAAACAGCCTCATCATGATCCTGTTTCAAAACACCTTCCACATGCTTTTTCTGAAGGGTGAGACAGTTCAGCATTCCCAAGTCTCTTTGTTCATCTAGACTCTTAACTGACTCTGGCATCTTATCCAAATTCATGACCTCTGATTTCGCAGCCTTACGTGCTGTATTATTGGATTACATTTGGTTCCAAACAGTTCTTTTGGAATAACAATACTGTTTCATTAATCTTTGAAGTTTCGCTATTTTTGCAAAAAGTTCATTAGCTATTAACTTCATGTTTATGAATTTTCCCAAATGCACTCAGTAAATTCTTTCAGAGTGTTCTTGCAGTCTTCACTATTTTGTCTTCATGGCTACGTTAAGCAGGGACTTCAGGAGGCATATGTGGCCCCAGGTCTCCCTTCGTAGGGGGAACTTTCCTCCCCCAAGCTAGAAGTGCCAATAAATATTTCAGTTGTCTACCTTCAGACTTAGGGTAGAACCATCATACAATCTGGAATTGTTACAACGCTTCCTTTGTTTGTGTAATTATTTAAGTTTTGTACTTAGCCTGTCCAACTTTTGTAAAAACGATGTAACCAATAAGGAGATGATCTCCAAAGCTCACAAGCTTGATAATGTCTTGATAGATGGAAATCCCTGAGTATTCTCCCTGCCACCCCTCCTTGTTACTTGAATGTGACTTCAGGAGGTTTCCAATCTGTAGTTTCCCTCACACAAAAGACTTGGCAACCTGGAAAAGTCTTTCCCCAGCACTGAGGGGCACAACCAGAACAAGGAAACCTAACTCCCCAATCAGCAATGTTTTTGAAGTAAGATCTTAATCAAAAGGGAGATGTAAAAATAAAGGAAAACCTTACTCAAGTAGAGCTGGAGGCTAAAAGGTGGACCCACACTACTTAAAAAATCAATTACAGGAAGAATTGCCAATTACATGCCTCAGGAAAAGAATCAACAGGAAAGAATGATCAATTACAGGCCCCAACAGAAAAGATGTACACTGAATTCTCTAAAGAAACTGACTACCCTGCAATTCAGCCAGGAGAAACCCTCTTCATCCTCAGCTCTTGCTTTTCTCCAAGGGCCTTCCATTCAAAATAGCCCCTCCTAACTTCCTCCTTCTTTCTAAAATAATGTGCCTCTCCTTTATTTGGGGACTTACCTATAGTTTTGCCATAGCTTGCAAGTCCCAAATTGCAATTCTGTTATTCCTGAATAAACCCATTTTTGCTGATAACTTTTATTTTTAAGGTTAACAAGAGATTTACAAAAACATAAAACACAGCCACTCTTACAACTGAAAATTTTAGTTATCGTTCCATAGAAAAGTGAATAAACATGAGTTTATTTTTAAATGAATAAGCATTTTTAAGATTCTCAGTTTCATTTTCTAACAAGCTACATAACCATAGCTAAAATCCACAAAAATAAAAGCTCTTTGGAGTCCTCAACCAGTTTCCTAGTGCTAAAGGGATAGTGAGGCCAAATAATTTGAGAATCACTGCTTACGTTTTTGCTTTGTCTCCAAAGAACGGCAAAGAGAATTCTTAACCCATTCCTACGTCTTCAGCGATTCTCATCTGATCTTACAACCCCCGGATATCAGAAAAGTATCACAATTTGGTTCCAGGGGAGGTCTAAAATCTTTTACCAGGTCAGCCCCTAATTTTACTGAGGCAATCCTTCTCTGAGCTTCAGTTTACTTAGTAAAACTGAAAGGAGAGATTTGAAACATATGTTATTCAATATTCTTTCCAGCTACGATTCTTGTTCCCGTCTTTACCCTTAATCTTATATTTCATCCCATGAAAGAATTCGAAATAAAACCAGCCCCTTTCTCGCCACCTTCAGGCAAACAAAGTTCCAGGATAGGGAATAAATAACCGGAGAAAATTCCAGATGGCCAGAACGACATCTGGCAATCAGAGTTTGTGGCTACTAGCTGTCAGCCAGCTTAGCACCCCCAGCCCGCCATGTACCTGCCAGAGACGCCGGCACATGGATCCAAGCGCTCCCCGCGCTGCCATCTTGCCGTCCAGGCCTCCCAGGACCGCTTCCGGGGTCACAGCCACGCCCTCCGCCATAGAGTTCCGCTAAAGGAGAGAGTGTAGCCTTGCGCTCCGGCACAGGAACAACCATTGAGACTTCATTCCACGCTTTTCGAGGGTGGGACTGAGCGTAGAGCTAGCTTCCTTAGGGTTGGCTGAGTGGCCAACGCTCCGTATTGATAACATTGCATCAGCCCCTGTCTGGATAGTTACCAAGTTCCTTAAATGTTTCCTCTTCAAATCCTGTTTGCCTTATGTAGTTTCTGTTCTGTTGCAGGCAACATAATACACGCTTTGAAAAATATATACAGTTAATATATTAGCAGCAGTTATTTCTGGGTAGTGGATTTTCAATGGTTGATTTATTTCCCTATTTCTGTATTTAAAAAAAATGTTTAATAACTTTTTAAAAGATTTTTTGTTTATTTGACAGAGAGACCGCAAGAGAGGGAACACAAGCAGGGGAAGTGGGGGAAGGAGAAGATGGCTTCTCGCAGAGCAGAGAACACAATGCAGGACACCATCCCAGGATCCTGGGATCATGGCCTGAGCTGAAGGCAGGCGCTTAATGACTGAGCCACCCAGGTGCCCCTGTATTTTTAAAAATTTTAACAAAATTTGTATTTCATTAAAAAGAAACATACCAGGGGTGCCTGGCTGGCTCAGTCAGTGGAGCATGTGACTCTTGATCTCAGGGTTATAAGTTTGAGCCCCACCTTGGGTGTAGAGGTTACTTAAAATCTTAAAAAAAAAGGAAAAGTATGCAATGAGTCTAGGTCCCATTCCTTTACTTCATTTCAATAGCCTTGCTGTGATCCTTTTTTTTTTAATTAAGATTTTATTTATTTATTTGACAGAGAGAGAGAGAGATCACAAGTAGGCAGAAAGGCAGGCCAATTGAGAGAGGGGGAAGCAGGCTCCCTGCTGAGCAGAGAGCCCAATGCTGGACTTGATCCCAGGACCCTGAGATCATGACTTGAGCCGAAGGCAGGGACTTTAACCCACTGAGCCATCCAGGCACCCTGCCTTGCTATGTTCCTTAATCCTATATTCCTTCCCCACACCATTTCACATTTTTGTGCGCCCCCCCCCCCAGCCATCCTGTATGCCACTGTCCTACAGATCTTTCTGAGTCTTTATTTCCTTATGTTACTTTAGTATTGCAGAATTTACAATTGCTGCCATTACCTAGTACCACAAACCAAAAAGTTTTATAACCAAAAATGGTTATTAATGTCCACCATAGTTTAGCTCCAACTCCTTTTAGCTGGGGTTTGCTATAATAGAAATCTCTTCCATTTGTTTCTTTCTCTAAGCATTATTTTCCCCAGGTGTTTTCACATATGCAATCCAGCATAATGGAAAACTCTAGACTTATAATTGGAAGATCTGGGTTTACCCCTTAGCTGAGTGACTGTGGGCAAGTTACTTGCCCACTCTGAGCCTCAAGTTTCTCATATGCCAACTAGAGATGATAACAATAGTTCCCATTTCAAATAGTTGCTATGCAGGATAAATGAAATGCTGATGTGTGATGGTTTGGTATAATGCCTAGCACATAATGATGCAAGATAAATATCATCCACTATTTGTAACATGAAGTTGCTTCTGGGGCACCTGGATGGTACAGTTGGTTGAGCGTCCAACTCTTGGTCTCTGCCTGGGCTGGGATCTAGGATTCATGGGTCGAGACCTGCATTGGGCTCTGCACTTGGCCAGGAGTTGGCTGGAGATTCTCTCCCTCTACTGTACCCCCCAACCCAAATCAATCAATCAATCAGTCAAGCAATCAGTCTTTTCAAAAATTGCTTCTACCTCACCTGCCTTGCAAGATTGTTGAGTGGATTAAAAATAAAAAGATTGAGTTTACGAGAACATTTTCTACCATCTAACTAAAGTACTATGCAAATATATTCTCCCCCCATCCAAGTAGGTTATCACTCACCCTACTTGGTAGGCAAGAGACCCAAGGAAGAAGTAGCATGATTTTCCCAATATCACACAAATTGATGAGGATAGGAACAGAAACCAGTTTGGGGGCCCCTCAGACTAGCCTCTTTTCACTAGAACTCTGTCCACGTGGAGGTGTGGCAGAGATGCGCAGTCGGTTTCTACACCAGAGTGTGTGAACACCACACCTTATACCTGCACCTCTACTGTCTTTGACTGCGCCCGGCATTGGCAGGCTGCCCAGCGCCCTTTTCAGAGCTAGGCTCCCTTTCTGAATTGTGACATTCAAAGTTGGCTGGTCTCTCCCAGCCAGTGGGGCTCTGCAGTAGCTCTCCCACTCTGCTGTTACTTCTGAAGTTTGCATCCGTTTCTCTTACAGCACTTCCGCAACCGCTTTTAAGTCTGCCTCCTGCCCGCTTTGAGTAGTCTCTGTTGGGCGAGTGTTCCACAGCCGCCATGATGGTGACATTCTCCTAATTTGATCCTCACAGAAAGACACAAATTTTATCCTAATTTTATAGATGAGGACACTGAGGCTCAGAAATGAAATCACTCAAAGTCCTATGAATTACTTACAGCTGAACCAATAACCATCTTCAAAATCCCAGCTCAGTACCTTTCCACCTCTGCAGTGGGTTACTCTGTGATGAGTACCATTACCAGACAGAACAGCAAATTCTGTTTCAGTCTCTGTGGATTCGAGGGATAGAGATCCCCATTTCCCCATCTCCCTGCAAGAGAAAGGGGCTTATTTTTATTTTAGAACTGGAAAAGTGGGTTCCAAGCAAATGAGGGACTGGATACCCTCTCCAACTTTGAGACCAAACATGGTCTCTCTACTGGTGGGCTTTCCCTGCTTTCAAAGAGCTTCTGCTCCCCCAGAACTCTGCCTTGCACGTGGCCATTGGTGGTTGCTTCTGGCTCACTGAGTTTCTCCATTCATACCCTCAAATATGGAGATTTGATTCGGTCCCTGCATTTTCCTGGGCCAAACCGTATTGTGTGTCACCGAGCAGCCTATGGGCCCAATAATGTGGGGTCAGGTACTAGCCCAGGTCCAGTTAACTGGGGGCAAAGGGGAGAGTCACTGTGAGGGGCAAAGCCAAGTCTTTCCAGCAGTGGGGCCGTAGAGGGGGTTCTCTGCCATGGTGTGTGGGCAAGGACAGCGCTCTACAGTTTGACCCAGCCATCGTGGGCCTCTTCCCCACTACCTAAACTTTCAAACGTCTGACTTACTGTAAGATGAGTAGAAGGCCAAATGATTCTATGCAGTTGCGGCAAGTACACCTTGCTTTATATTTAGGAAGAACAAAAGTATGTGAGTCATATAGTTCTAACTTATATTTTGGTTGCACCAACTGTTCTGTTTTAAAAGACAGCCCTTTTCCCTTGATTGTGATGGCTTCACAGGTATATACTTATCTCCAAAGATACGACTCATCAGGTGTTATACGTTAAATATGTATAGCTTTTTGTATGTCAATCATATCTCAATGAAGAGATTTTTAACAATGTCAACTACAGCTAAAAATGAAGTTACACAAGCAGGGGAAGTAATGATCTAAACCAGCCCAATGCAAGCATCAGTGTTGTAAGGGTCTGTGTACTGGAATGCAAGACAAGCAGGTATGGCTTCTCTGGCCTTTACAACTTATCTTGGGGCAGGGGTGGTGTGGGGAGGGCAGCCCTTTTCAAAGATCATCTCTCTCATATAAAGGAAATAATCAGCACTTTCTCTCTCTCTCTCTCTCTCTTTAAGATTTTATTTATTTATTTGACAGAGAGAGAGATCACAAGTAGGCAGAGAGGCAGGCGGGGGGTGGGGTGGGAAAGCAGGCTCCCCGCTGAGCAGAGAGCCTGATGCGGGGCTCTATCCCAGGACCCTGAGATCATGACCTGAGCCGAAGGCAGAGGCTTTAACCCACTGAGCCACCCAGGCATCCCTCTCTCTCTCTCTCTCTTTTTTAAAAAAAATTTTATTTATTTATTTGACAGAGAGAGACACAGTGGAAGAGGGAACACAAGCAAGGGGAGTGGGAGAGGGAGAAACAGGCTCCCCATTGAGCAAGGAGCCCGATGCGGGGCTCGATCCCAGGACCCTGGGATCGTAACCTGAGCCAAGGCAGAGGCTTATCCAACTGAGCCAGCCAGGCTCCCCACTTTGGCTCTTTTATATGGGGATGTCTGTGATCCAAAGATCATCTATAGTTCATTTAGGAACAGATTATTCAATTTCTTAACATGTCTTCTTAAATGTGTTTTGCTTGTGTCAACGTTAAAGTTCATCCCTCTTCCTAGAGCACACCTCAGCTGGCTGGCTGTGGTTGAGGGAGGTAGACTGGGAGTCTGTGAATTTCAGGAGGCTTTATTTACACGCACACATACAAACATGCGTGCATGCGTGTGCGTGTCTGCACACACGGGTAAGCATACCTGGAAGAGTAGAGGAAATTAATCTATTTATTTATATTAGTATTATTTATAATTAATCAATTTCACAAATTGTTGCTGAGCACCCGATATACATTGCTGGGGGAGGCAAGTGGTGGTAATGGGATTCAGATTATTAATAAAACATGACCTTTGCTTCTCCCAGTGGTGAAATTAGATCAAATCCCAGACCCCTGTATGTTCTAAGTATTCAATCAGCAGGAAGGAATGTTGGTCATCTTTATACTCTCTTCCCCCATGTATAATACAGTATGGAATAGTGTCTTCTACAAGGGGCTCATGAGTACTGAATGAATAAATATAAACATAGGAAAATGTCTTCAGATTGGCCACATGAACCTCTGCAAGCAGAATTTAGATTTACAACACTGGCTACGTGCACGCTGCTTCTAGAGGAATGACTACTTTATTTATACAAAACTGTCTAAAACTGATAGCTAAATATTAAAGTAACCCACCCCCTCAAAGAACCTAGATCAAAGTCTTGAACAGTGGGACGCCTGGGTGGCTCAGTTGGTTAGGCAGCTGCCTTCAGCTCGGGTCATGATCCCGGAGTCCTGGGATTGAGTCCCGCATTGGGCTCCTTGCTCGGCGGGGAGCCTGCTCCTCTCTCTGCCTCTGCCTGCTTGTGTTCTCTGTTAAATAAATAAATAAAATCTTTAAAAAAAAGTCTTGAACAGCTATACCCCACCTAAAGCAAATTTTAAAAAAAGATTTATTTAGTGGGGTGCCTGGGTGACACCCCAAGTTTGTTTTAAATCGTTACAAAGTGAGCACACTCCAGAATTTGGAAATCCAGACTAGCAAGGCTTATCACCCAGGGTGGATGGGACGTGGTGGGGAATTCGCCATGAGCCACCAGTGTGTGATACGGAGCCCCTGTAAGCTGCAGTCCGGGCTGTACGGCGTAGAGACCACCGACCCGGCGAGGGTTCATCCTCTCTTCGTAGCAGAAGTGTTATGTCCTGGTCTCCAGGATGTGTGGAGGGGGTGCTTTAATGAACCACTACATCCCACAGGCAGACCTCTGAATCGGTTCACAGAAACCAACTAACAGGGACGTTAGCATTTATCCAGCATTGAGAAGTCACTTCAGTGGCTAGAAAGAAGGAATGTTTAAGCCAAATGAAACTCAAAAAGATAACATTTTATTTTCAGAGCAGCTGATGCAGTATCGAATCAGGTTTTCACAAATAAATAGGACAGTGTGTATTTGGTTACATATCTGTTTGATGAATGCCTATCTATAGGAACTGTAATAAATTTCTGAGAAGGCTAATGCCTGGAACCTTTTAATTAAAATCCTTCTGGCTCTCTTTCTGAAAAAAGGATTGTGAGAAAGAACTTAAAAAAAAAAATGCTTTCGCTCAGGCAGAGAACCAACCTAGAATGCCTCATTTTAGTTTTGAAGGAATGCACCTTTTTAGGACAAGTCTATAAAACATCTTTATTTGTTTGTTACATATGATGTTTAAATATAACTTTGCTTTCAAGCTTCAAACTTTTTTTTTTAAACCCCTGGTAAAATAAGACTTTTGGTTCACCTTAACAAAAACTGACCTAGGAAGAAACATTTTTAGCAAAATGTATTATAAAATTCACTAGAAAATACTGTCCTCTTTTTGCCAAAATGTTACATAAAATCCTTATTAAAAATACACACGTTACAAAAGAAAAAATTATTAAGATGCTAATACATAGTAATTTGGATATGGACCAAGGGACCTGCATTCCGGGGAAAATACAGTTAAGTACACTAAATATTATGATGTCAACTTATAATAGTGCAAACCTGAATAAATTACATCCTGAAATGGGAAGGCATGCAAGTCATTTGCTGAGAATAGAACATAACGAAGGCAGAATAGGAAGCAATCACAACACTATTTAAAAATGTTTTCGTTTTTATTACATTAATTTTTTTCAAAAATACTTTTCTTTACAATAGAACTCCTAGAAAATATTTACAACCTTCCTCTAATAAAATATAACAGCAGTTAAATATATTTGAAAATAAGATGGGTTTTTCCATAAAATATATCTGTTAACTTTTTATATACAGGCTTTCTCAAAGAGGTCTAAATTCACTAATGAAAAACCATCTGATAGTAAACAGTAACGGTGTTGAAGACATTAATCTTTAGGAGGAGAAGTTCTCTGGGGTGGGGAGGGTGAGGGAAGCAAAAACACAACACATACATGCAGGCAGAATCATTTCAGAAGGAAAATAAGTGCAATATTTTACCGTGAAGTCAATTCTTTAAGTTGATATTGTCAAGAAATACTACTTCAGGAATTTGAACTGTCTCGTTAAGGAGGAGTTCTTTGGTTATTTCAAGTCAAAGATGCTTACATTATACTGCATGAAAAATCAAAATTAAATTGTGCATTACATTTTTTGCCTTGGCAACTCAGTTTATTTTTAATGTTTCAAACTGGAACGGCTGGGCAAGTCTCCAAACACAGCAAGGACATTTGCTTTATAAACATGTTTCTGGGTGTTTGCTCCTTTGATAGATAAACTTCCATAGACCCGATAGCAGAACCATTCTAGAATCACTCTCAGATGCCGGCACACGGAGAGGGGAGCACTTGCCGGGACAGATGCAATCAGCCGATCCTATGGAATGGTTCTGGAACAATTTTGCCACAAAGTTGACGCACGCGGCCTAGGCAGTTCTAACCTGAAACAGACCTGTCTAGAATGGCAGCAAATAAAACCTTTCTTTTTGCCTCTAGGAAAGGATGAATGAAACCTCCGAGGCATGGAAACGAAAAGACCCTTTTTATCTATCTTCTGTCCGTGGCTTTCCTGAGGTTCAGAGAACACTGCCTAGGCGGGGCCTTGGTGGGCCTCGAGTGTGTGCTAAAATGCTTCTGCCGGAGTCAAACTTAAAAGATGCTTAGGTCCTGTCCTCATGCTTCGGCTGACCTTCTCTCTAATGTCAAGCTATTAATTAATGGGCCAGCAGAGTAGTCTGGCAGGAAGGGCCACACCTACACAAGCTGGGGGAACCAGCCTCCCTGGGGTGGGGCAAGGCCTGAAAGCCCTCCTTCCAGAAGTCAGGCAGCATTAATGCTCAAGGGGAGGCCGCCAGGGGCAGTCCTCTCTGCTGGGCTGTGTCCCAGTCTGAAGACGTGGGCTCATTTGCCCTCCCAGTCAGACTGGGAGGGGGCAGTCTGACTCAGCTCCAAAGCCTGAGCTAAATGCCATTTTTGAAGGATTACAGGCTCATTACCTTCAAGTACAAACAGCACCCCTGCTAAGGGGACAGGAGGAAGCAGAGCAGAGTTCTGTAGCTTGGAGAATTCTAGAAGTGCTTTGGTAAATGACTTGAATGAATACATTCCTTGTTTGAATGCAAATATTGGTAAGCTAAAGTGGTATCTGAAACCATTATTGTTGGCTTTTAATGCTATTTCACTTGTATTTGCTGTTAAATTGGTTAGGAAACAGTCCAGCAAAGGTGAATGACGGCAGAATCCCAGTGAATGGTTTCACAGTACTTCCAAGCGGCACAGAGTTAATTCCAGAACTCCATGGACCATTAACAGTGTTGCAAAAAAAGAATGGGCTCTTCCAGTCTAGTTTTGGGGCAAAGAACACTTCTCAGTGTTCCACACACATGTGTGACCCTCGACCACTCTTCCTCAACAGCCCTGGCAACTTCATGGTTGGGGTTATTTTCCTCTAGACAGCTCAAACCGAGACATGGCTCTGCCAATCCACGAATCAGAACCAACCAGTTCCCCGGGGAGCACGGAAGAGGGTGTACTCGCTCTAGGAACCAGGTCGTCAGTAAAGCCCGGCCTTGGAGTGAAGGCCTGAAATTGTACAGTACTCCTGGAGACCGGCCAACAACGGTGATAGGCGAGGCAGAGAGAAAACTTATTTTCACATTCGGCCAACTGTCCAAAGGGTGTATGTGCTAGAGGAAAGCCGTGTGATAGGAGGGCTTGCTTTGCTCACTGGAAAGTCACCCCTTAGCACAGAACCTCCGGCCGGAGACTCCGGCTTCGCTGCGAACTCCAGAATGAGGTCAGAACAGAACAAAAATAACTCTTAGTGGGAAAGGATGGCCCAAGGCCCCAACATGAAGAGGGGAGCCTGCTTCACACACGCACACGCATCCACACGCTCACGGCAAGCTTTGGGATCAAAGGCAGCAAGGAAAAAAAAAAAAAAGGCAGCAAGGATGGCTGACATCTGAAAGCAAAAGAACATTGAAGGTCAGGTTTATTCCCTGCCAGGAATGAGTTCGTGGGAATGCAGCCCAGATGAAACACCTCTTAAATAGAGTTGTGCCAATTATTTATTCCCTCCAACCTCCCACAGAAACATTGATTTTTTTTTTAAATAAAAGGAAAAGAAACTGAAAAAAAAAATTTTTTTTTCCTAAACCTGAATGAAACGACCACTTTTTTTAAACAGGTAGTTTAAAATGGTTACAAAACGAGCAGGGAGTCCAGGTTTCCTGATGAACGAAGACGGAGGCCGTGGGTGTTGGCTGTCTCTGCGTGACAAGCGGGCCTCTATAGTTCCGCGTCACCCTGAAGCAAAACCGAATCTTGGTCGTCCAAGAGGAGATCCGTGTCCACGACCTCGGCCTCTTCCATGACGCCTCCCAGCTGCTGGACCACGTCGCCATCGAGGATGTCCACGTCCTTGATGGGTTTGATCAGGCTCAGCTGGTCCAGGGGCAGCAGCCCCGGCGCCCCCGCGGGCCCCGTAGTCCTCTCGATGGTGGCGGCCATTTCGGCGGCAAAAGCTGCCTTCTGAGCCTTTTGCCTCTGCTGTTCCTCCTGCTGCCTGTGCGTTTTCATGTGCGCATTTCGGCTTTTGATCTTGAAGAAGACTCTAAAAATGAAGAAAAAGAAGCATGTGAAATTTAGGGGATCTGAGTTTTTGGAAATCTGGGCGCCCTACAGGGAATAGGGGCTGCGTGGTCTAACATCTCTTTTGGGTGGCTCAGAGAGAGTCCCCGGGTCACCTAGGACCTCCTGCCCTTGCCACCTCTCCTCTCCAAGCATGACAAGGGAAAGCAGGTGGGCACGGGAGCACACGTATGGCGTGTTAGGTTTCCTCCGGGGGACGAGGATGGATTCTCAAAGGCCTTCCTGTCCATCCGTGGTCTGCAGCACATGCCTCTCTCTCTTTAGCCTTCCTCCCTTTCTCTCCTCCTCACAACCTAAGAATCCCTCCATCGTGCTGCTGAACTCTCATAGTTCCCATAATAAAACTCATCATCTGCCTTTGGCTTCTGTCCCTGTTCTTCGACAGTCAAATTTCTGGAAGGCTCTGCCTGATCCTTCACACTTGATATGTTCCTCTCTCCTTCACTCTCTCCAACTGGACTCTTGTCCTTGCCACCGCAGCCGCAACCCTCTTCTCAAGGTCACCAGTCACTCTGTGTGGCCAAATCCAACGCCCCCCCCCTCCCCCATCCCATCTTTATTGTACTTGACTTCTGAGCTGCACCCACCACTCGTTTCACCTAAGACCCCTTCTTGTTGGCCGCCATATTATCATAATTTCCTCCTTTTTGCTAAAGAAGGAAATAGTTCTCAGCTGTGGGTGATTCTGCCTCCCCTGGGACACCTGGCAATGTCTGGAGACATCTTGGACTGTCACAACACGAGGGGAGGATGGTATTTCTCGAATCCAGTGGGCAGAGGCCAGGGATGTGGCTGCATAACCCATAGTGTGGAGGGTGGGCCCTTCTTCCCCAAATAAGGACTGACCCAAATGTCACTGTTGAGGTTGAGAAACTCTGAGACAAGGGGCCTGCAAATTACGGTCAGGGGACCAAATCCAGCCCACTGAATTTTCGTAAATAAAGTTTTATTGGAACACGGCCGTGTCTGTTTGTTTAGGGACTGTCGAGGACTGCTCTGCCCAGCAATGGTACCAGTGAAAGTTGTGACACCGACTGTATGGGCCGCAAAGCCTTAAATATTTCTCTCTGAACCCTTTTCAGAAACTGTTTGCCCAGATGTGAGGCTGCCTCTTTTGGGAGAGGGGGTGGCACAAATACCCCGTATTCGTTCCTGAGCTTGTGAAGGGAAATGGAAAAAAAAAACCCTCTGATTTCTAAGACAAGCAGGGTTGATGAATCACAATTGCCCATATTGAAACCGTTTCATGTAATGAACATAATTTCAGCAGCTAAAACAGGCATTCTGCAAACATTTGCCTGTTATTTCTACTCCGGAAAACCACAGAAAATATTTCTATTCTCCACAAAATCTTAACTGGAGTTATGGTATTAAAAGGTCCCAAGCAACATCAAAACAAGACAAGAAAAACACTTAATGGGTGTCACTGAGAGACAGCCAGCAAGCTCAAGATGCTGATTCTGGTTTGTTAAAATGTTCTTTGTCTCCACCTGCTGGAATAAGGAGTTGTAGGCTGTGTGTCCCCGCGTGCACGGAGGTGTTGGCTCCTCTCAGGGGACAGGCGGGAGATAGAGCACGCCAGTCTGAAGTCGGTTCCTTACTTCAAGCCCGGAAGCCTAACCATCCATCTGGGGGCTCGCGTCTCCGCGGGAAGATGAAGGGGGTACTGTGTCTCGGCTCTGAAGGGTATGGGAACACAGGGGAGCAGCACTAACGCCATCCCCCCATCTCTGTGCTTCACGGAGAGAAGACTGCTGCTAATCCCACCTCACCGTGGCGAGAGCCACCAGACGGAGTGAGGTCCACTCGGAGGCTGAGAGCGCCGGCCTGGCTCAGGCTGCGTGGCCTGAATCCCGACTCAGATGTGCACTGTGACAAAGACCTTACCCTTTCTGTGCCTCATTTTCTCGGCTTGTCAAAAAGCGGCCTACCCTATGGCATCGAAGATTCGATCCATCAGTATCTGTACAAATCTGTTAGAACCGTGCCAGGCAGATAGCACCTGACAGATGGCGGTACTGGAGTAAGTTGCGTGAAACAGCCTAATGAGGATCACAGGCAGAGGTCCTGGTGGGCCTCATTCATACAAGTAGGGGTGCTCAAGGACGTCACTCAGGACAATCCCTCCAAGTCAGGCAGGCTCACTGAGAAGTGGAGTTCCACCCTGGATGGTGTGGGAGGGCAGGCTGTGCGTCTTACCATCAGGGATCTTTTCCACCTAAAATAAACAGACCGATACGATGGGGCAGTGGTCAGGATCCTGGGCTCTGCACTCCGACAGAGATGGGCCCAGATCTCAGCTCTGCTCTCACTGGGGGTGTGACCCGAGGCAAGTTATTTTACTTAACTTTCAATCTCTATTTGTATAACAAGGATAGAAACAGCCTCTGTATCACGTGGGGTTTCTGTGCGAGGATTAAAATGAGCTCCTTGCACAGAAGGCATGTCACAAAGCAGGTGCTCAGCAAGTGTTACATGTTACTATTACTGCCTACTGTCGGTTTTCCTCTCTTAGTGGCCTTCGATTATACTTAAAAGGGCAGGCATGGGGGCGCCTGGGTGGCTCGGTGGGTTAAAGCCTCTGCTTTCGGCTCGGGTCATGATCCCAGGGTCCTGGGATCGGGCCCCACATCGGGCTCTCAGCTCAGCGGGAGCCTGCTTCCTCCTCTCTCTCTCCGCCTGCCTCTCTGCCTGCTTGTGATCTCTCTCCCTCTGTCAGATAAATAAAATCTTAAAAAAAAAAAAAAGGGTAGGTATGACAAACAGGCTTTGTCTCCTGAGTCATCCTGATCCATTGGTTGTGCCTGCCTGAAGCATTCGGGTGGAGAAGATCTGAGGTCCTGTCCTAAGATGACAGCGAAGAGTGTAGCAATCGGTTAGTGATGTCTGCCCCAGACACAGGAAGGAGCCAGCAGTGGGAGGATAGTTCCTGATACGTGTTTCAGAGCTGTTCTCAAGTCACTCGGCAGGAATGTAAAGAGAGCAACACTTGTGAATATGGTTTGAGTATAAAGGGACGGAGTGGGAATAGAGTCCCACCCACCGTTTCCGAAAAAGAGTGAAGTTTTTGTCACTAGAGGTTTGCCCTGGAGGCGTCTGTCCTTATTAGGCACGAGGATCTCAGAGTGACCATATTCTGAGTCAGAGGCAAGGTCCACCCGCCCTGAGGCTCTGTGCAGACCACAAGGATGACACGAGGGAGTATTTGGAGACACTGGGTTCTTTCTCTAGCTGAAGAAACCTCAGACCATCTTGGCTGGGCCTCCACAGCGCACTTATTCATCACAAACTGAGTCGGTCCCCGGTCCGATTGCACGTACTTGCCACACTCCTTGCAGGGGAAGATGGTGGTGGGGTCTGTCTCGCCGCTGGTGGTGCTGTGAGAGGGGGAGCTCTTCACCGAGCAGTACCCGCTCTGGGCGCTGCCCGGCTTCTGCTTCCCAGAGGGGATGGCCCCCCGGGCTTTGGTCACCTGGTTGGTGCCACCATGGATGCGGGCGTGGCCGTTCAGTGCCTGTCGGGAGCTGAACACCTGGGGAAGAAAGGGAGTGACATGACATCTACAGTCCTGAAAAGGAAATTAGGGTTATTAGTTACTCAGTGGTGAAACACATGATACTTGAAACAGTGTCTAATGACGGGGTGCGGGGGTTTTACGTAAGCAAACTTTGGACGTAGGCACAAAAAGGTCAAGGTCAAACACTAACACCACTAACAGGGTGCCCATAAAAAACAACATTGTTGTTGTAACCAGAAGACAAGAAGCGCTGTGGCCGAGTCTGGAGGACAAAGCTGCCTTCTGGCAGTCAGGACACTGGGGGGGCGAGACCCAGCACCTCTGTCTCACAGGGAGGGGCGCTGGGCCGTTTCTCCTCTGTACACCTGATTTTTTTTCCATCCCTAAGGTGAGGGAGTTGACAAGCTTTCAAACTCTTTTTTTTTTAAGTTGGAGATTACCTCTCGGTCCTCCCCCCCCCCCTTTCTTTTCTCCTTCCCTTTCCTCTCTTTCTTTTAAGAAAAGCAAAATAAGGTGGCTGGGTGATGGACACGGGGAGGGTACGTGCTATGCTGAGTGCTGTGAAATGTGTAAGCCTGATGATTCACAGACATGTACCCCTGGGGCAAATAATACATTATATGTTAATAAAAAGAAAAAGAAAACAAAACAAATCAGGTCTTGTGCAAAAAGCTCAAAATTAAAAGCACAGGTGTTCCGGCTGGAGGAGACCCAGCACCCCGGAAGTGAGCCTATTTGCTCAGTTCTGTCTCCCCACCACGGAAAGCCCGAGCACCCCAAGAAACACAGGTGAAAAGACACAGATTAGCTGCTCTGATAAATTCTGTATATTACGTCCAAGCCTCAATCAGCGGCCAATTGCCGAAGCAAATGTTTCAGGCTCCCAGATTTTACTGCAGAATGATAAAAAGGGGCAGGACCTGGACAGTCTTTTGAAACTTGCCCTAAAGCAGTCTCTCCAGGCCTCAGTATGATGACACGTGGGGTCGGATAGTTTTTGTTGGGGGGGGGCCGCGTTAAGCAGGGATTTTAGCAACATCCTTGGCCCCTACCCTGGAGAAGCCAATGGCATCTCTCCAGATGTGACATAAATGCCTCCAGACATTGCCAAATGTTCTTGGGGAACAAAATCATTCCCAGTCGAGCACCGCTACCGTAAAGAGATGCGATCCGCTCCCCTGAATTCGAAGAGCCCCGACACATCAGCTAACAGGCCTACCCACGGAGCTGTAGGTGGTTTGCTCTGTGTGAAATTCATGAGTTCTGTTTATGGTCTTATCGGGGGAAAAAATAAATCTACAGCTGATTTAGCAACCCAAACCTCTCCAGGCTTAGTTAGGCAAGGAATAAAACCAACATGCTTTTTCCCTATGAATTTTAAAAATCATTAAAAAATATCCAGCTTGCCGAGCATTTCTGACTGGGAAAAGAGAAAGATGACTTCCCACTCAGTCAAGAATTTACCACACACCAAAACTAGGAGCTGGTGAAAACAGTGAATTTCTAAACAAATTCACCCAGAAATACCGGCATTCAAAGTCACATCTTAACCATCCCCGAACGGAAGAGCTCTATACAAGATGGAAATGATGTGGCGATGCTTCCGGGTCATTAAACATCAAAGACAGAAACAAGCTAGCAATTTCTTATGTTCTCTTCGAAACTAATGCCAAATGTACATACTTTTTTTTTCTTACTTTTCCATTTTTTTCTCAAACGTACATCAAGTGAATTTCGGCGTTAGTATCTAAATATTTTAAAGACTATTGCTTTCTCCAACTAAGTGACAGAATCATCAAGCATTCAATACACCCTGGCAAACAGTGTTGTCTTGTGTAATATACAAGCAAAGATGAGCACCAGCTTGGAAAAAACAGGGCTTCTTGTGAAGGAGCTAACATTCTCGTTTTTTGAGTAATACCTCTAGAACTTACCTGTACGGGTATGCCTGGCTTTAAGAAATCTGATTCAGGCAAAGTTCAACAATTCAGGCTAGTGGGGGACTGGTGAGGGACTGAAAGTCTAAAGTTAACAGCTTGAAAAAATATATCCTTTAAGACACCCTGGGGGCCTTAGACCAGACCAGTAGAGATTCCGTAAGACCTTCCTTAGTGGTAAGAATGAGCAAACGGTGAATTTGTTTTATTTTAGCTAAGCAGCATTTCCAATGTACTTGAAAAGTACTATGTTAATTATAAGACTCCCTTTCAGCCCGTTTACATGATTAATTTGTTTAGTAAAAAAATTTTTTGGTTCTTCCTAAAGAATACAAAGGTAAACTTTAGCTAAATCTTTGTAATGACTTTCTAAAAATTCTAATTAATGACATTAATGACATTTGAATGAGCAACACTTGATGGAATAATTAAACGTAAAAACTTCTGGGCAGGTGAGATGGCCAGGAATGGGGGCAAGTTGTTACGAAAGGGCAAGCCTTCTCCGTGGGCTCCCCCAAGCCTTCTCCATGGGCTCTCCCAGGGCATTTCAATGTGTGCTTACGGGGCAGGACCTAGTGTCACACGGCCCGAGGGACGGAAGGGCACCAAGAAACACAGGGTGTAAGTTCTGGAGGCCAAGGCTCACCGCCAAAACCATGCACGGCAGCTCTGAAGAGCTCTGGATCATATGTTTCCTGAGGGCAGGGACCTTCTCTGGGACCACCGAGCGCCCAACATAGCGACATCGGCTGAACGAATACGGAAACGAAAACACAGGAAAAAAACCCAACACAACATGGAATCCCCTCTGTGAAACTTTCTTTGCTGGAAGGGCAGCCTTTCTAAAATGCTTTGTCCTTAAAGTCAGGCACAGCCCACTGCCCTTCTAGTCCCAGGTCCCTGGAGGACACGGTGACACTTACAGCCCCGCAGTTGGGCATCTCACAGATGAAGGAGCCAGACGGCTGGCCGAGGGCCTGCAGGGGCGGCCCCTCCGCGGGAGCCAGCGCGGGCCCTGGCGGTGGCTCGGGAGACTTGGGCACTTCACTCTCCTCTTCTCTTGTGGATTTCCTATCTTCTTCCGGGTCCTCTTCCTCCTCCTCTAACTCCTCTTCTTCTTCACTCGTCTGGTGGTGAGATAATAGAAGCAAAAGAGGGGACATCCCCAAATGGTATTTTTAGTGATGAACAGAGTCACCAGCCAGAAGAGGACAATGGGGCTGAGCACCGGGAGTTCTTTCTGCCTAAGGAACAGCGGCAGAGCCCTCTGGGGAGGGCTACGGTCTCTACCAGCTCAGTCACTGGGCGCTTGGGGCTTTGAGATCGAGGAAGTCCCTCTGCCTCACTTTGGGTTCCCCTCACCACTTACACAAAAATATGCTAAGGCAGGGAGGAGAGATTTCTGTGTGTAGAGTTTCTCCCCCTTGTTCAAGACCAGCAGACCTTGAATCGGATTAAACCTGGCTCGTGAGCAGCTGTCTCCCTAGAGCAGTGAGGAGGGCTTTCAAGCAGCAACGACACTGTGGAAACCTCTCTGGAGGAGACTAAAGGCCCATATAATGATTTGTGTCCAGGCCTTACGATACATTTCCGGGCGAGACGCCTCACCTGTCTAATCTGACCTATGGCCTGTGGAAAGCATGGGACCCACAGTGCTCTGACATGTTCCTGCTTGCTCCTGTCAAAGTAGGATCCAAGAGTGAACGTCAACAGCTTTGTGGAGAGGAAAGGGGAAGGGATAACCCCCCACCCCCATATCACTTTTTTTTGGACTGTGTCATCATGGGCTTGGAGAAATACCTACCAGAGGCATTCTATCAAAAAGAACATGAAAAATATTAGTAGCTTCGCTGCTCCGGGCCCCCTCCCCCTACTTCAAAACAGCAACCAGGTGGAGAACAAAGTTCTGCCTTCCCCAGAGTTTACAAGATAGTAAGTCACTGGAGCAGCCTGGCGTCCTTCTGTGGGAGGGTTGGGATGGAGGGCAGGGACGCAGGAGACCCTCATTCTACTTGTTTAACTACCTTAACTATCTCCGTCCTCCCTGAAGGATGTTGGCTCCTCCAGGCTGAGGAAGGACGGAGGCTCAGGAAACGGGAGTTCTGAGTTATGTCAATTTCATTCCGGTTTCTGTTTCACAGCACTTCACAGTTTACAAAGCATTTTCACATTTGCGGTCTCACCCACAAGTTGGAAACACCTTTTCATTTTACAGTTGAGGAAACAAAAGGCATGTCCTGTTGCCTCCACCCTGACGGGTCAGCTGTGTCTGCCAGGCTCTGCTGAAAGCACACGGGCTCCACTCTGATCTATCCCAGAGAGTGATGGAACTCTGGGGCAGCCTGCAATTCTTAGAACCCAGAAGCGAAAATTCCCAAGAAGGATGAAGATTTCTAAGGGTAGTAGAGCAGTACCCTGGGATCCAGAAACCACAAGCTTTCTCTCTCCCGTTTGGATTGGGGGCAGGGGAGAAAGACAATGCCAGTAAATATAGGCCATTTAACATTCTGACATTGTTCCACTGCTGTCTGCATCTAATACCATATACATTCGTACTTGAGAGGATGTAGTGATAGGGTGTCCTTAAGAAATAGCTTCGGGGCCCCTGGGTGGCTCAGTTGGTTGAGCGACTGCCTTTCGTTCAAGTCATGATCCTGGAGTCCTGGGATCAAGTCCCACAGCAGGCTTCCTGCTCAGCAAGGAGTCTGCTTCTCCCTCTGACCCTCCCCACTCTGATGCTATCGTTCTCTCTCTCTCAAACAAATAAAATCTTAAAAAAAAAAATCTCTTCATTTTTTTAATTTTATTTTTTTTGAAGATTTTATTTATTTTATTTGACAGAGAGAGAGAGATCACAAGTAGGCAGAGAGAGAAGGGGAAGCAGGCTCCCTGCTGAGCAGAGAGCCCGATGCGGGGCTCGATCCCAGGACCCTGAGATCATGACCTGAGCTGAAGGCAGAGGCTTTAACTGAGCCACCCAGGTGCCCCAAAAATCTCTTCTTTTTTAAAAAAAAAGCAATAGCTGCAGTCTCCAGTGGGTTAATTACGATTAACTAGTAATGATTACATTTGCTGAAAGACTTCAATGAGTAAAGATGTAGGCCTACTTCGTTTTACAGAGTGATTCATGATATATAAGTTGTAGGTCTCATAATTATGAGTATAGAACGGGCTGATTTTCCTTAAATGGTCTGATTCCCGTGTGAATCCATCATTTTTGAACCTCAAGGGGTTTCAGGGAAAACCATGTCATGTTAAACTCTAATGGTTTACTCCATTCCTTTCTAGAACTGGAACTCTAAGGCCTCAATATTGGTTTATTAAGCAGGCCATGGTCTACAGCTTGGCACTTAAAATAGATTATATGGTAACTTTTAATGACAGTGGCATTTGTTTTACAGTCCTCGGTATAATTACAATTTCTCACAATACTTTTTTTTTTTTTTTTTTGGCTTAAAAACTCTTAGAAAGAGAGATCTTAGAAAGATTCCATATAGCCACAAATGTACAGATTAAATTACACTGTACTGTGATTATATACGTCTCTGGAATTTAGATAGGTTTTATTTCAACTGGCAATCTATACATGTTCACAAAATGATTTCTCGCCAAGCCATATGGCTTACCAAAGTGACTAAAAGATACCAAGATAGGAGGACAAAAATCCTAACATGGGCAACTTTGTATCAACAAGTTGAGCATTTCATGATGTATTGTGAAAAATGAAACACTGAATAATACTCCAAAATTGGGAGAAGGTGGGCAAATACAGGATGGGGAGGTGGTGATATATTTAACATGGTGCTTAAAACCTCGGGTGTCTGCAGTAAGAGTTTCTTGAGGAGGATGATACTCTTATTTCTCAGGCATGCAAATGGAATTCGCATGATGAGACATTTTAAGTGAAAATACAAACGCTCGACAGCCCAAATTTACTCAGAGACCTAAATCTAAGCATCATCGTTATTAACGATGATGGTGATGATGGGGATGGAAACATGTTGGATGCCTGCTATGAATTAGGCAACACACACACATGCGCGTGCATACGTACATATACACAAAATTTCTGGTGCACCCAGTAACCCCGTACAAATTTTTCTTTTTTAAACTAGTGAGGAAATTGGCCAGAGAACAACTTTCCCCAAGGTCACACAGCTGGTAAAGAAGTCGAACCGAGACTGCAACCTCATCTATCTGATTTCAAAATCTCAGCCTTCTCCATTTATTGACCCTGCAGCCAATGTCCGTAGGGGAACATGTGTTCATCCGCACATAGTTTAGATGCTCAGAGATCCTAGACCCCTCGAAACCAACGCAAACAGCTGCCTGTAAATATCGAAGGGCAGCAGGAGGTTTCCCAAGCCCCCCATCAGTGGGCCATGTTGTAGTAACTTGGGGCCTTAGACATGGGTGAGCTTTGCCCTCGGGAGACCTGACTGCTGTCTTCCCAAGTCAGTTACTCTTCTCACCTAGCTTCCTGAATTGTGCTGAATTTACAACCAGACCCACAGACTGGCCTTGGGTGGGAGCATGAGTGTGGGCAGGTGTGATGAGCACTTTCCTCCGACATCCTTAACCGAGCCCACCTTGGTCCCCTTCTTTCGCCTCCAAGGGGGAAGGACCTCTCATGGCTGCAGGCCAGAAGCCTAGTCGGCTGAGGAAGCGACTGTGTTCTGTTGGCCTTCTGGCTGCCTCAAGAGCAGTCATTCCTCCCGAACTCTCTCCTTTTTCCCTTCTCTTCACAAAAGTCCCTCAACTATCTAAGTGTGTTCCCTCATGTTCCATCTGGACGAAACACTGCGGACCAAGGGTCAGGAAGCCAACCCAGGTGTTCAGGTAGGCCCAGAGGACAAAGGGCAGGACCCCTAGGTCTGTGCCTTCTGCACCCTCCCCATTTCTTTCATGGTCCCAATTTTTTGTCCCTACTTTGCAAACTTTGCTTAGAAGGCTGCCTGTGCCTTCCCAGTGCCCGAAAGGGAGTGTGAGCTACCATGCTGACCTTAAATCAAGATTCCCTCCTTCCCTCTCTCTTCCTTCCCCTTCCTCCCTCCCTCCCTTCCTCCCCCCCTCCTTTCTTTTTCTTCTCTCCTTCCTTCCTTTCTTCCCTCCCTCCCTCCTTTCTCTCTCTCTCTCTCTCTTCCTTATGGGCCTGAGTCATCTCTGCAAATGGCTTTTTGCTCTCCTAAGGTAACAAGGGTGAGGATGCTGCCGATCCAACTTCATACTGGCTCCTGGTGAAATGGCCCAAGAAGGTGAGGTTTCCTGGGCCTCATCTTAACCTCTCCTCCTCAGTCTCAGGCTAACATGCTGGCCTGGGCCTTTCTGTGCATCTCCAGAGCCCCGCTGGCCCACGACTGCACTTCTTCCTTACGTGGTAACATCTTTCTTAGCAGCAATCCCCCGCTCTGCATCCCCCTGTTCACCCCATCTCCCTGCAGTGAGTTCACAGAGGGATCCATTGCTATGAGCCACAGCGACTCCTATCTGGGAATGATGTTCACTCAATTTGTTCCACAAATATTTAGAGGATTCATACGACGCCAGGAACTTCCCTAGGCAGTTGGTAACACACAGCTAGAAAGACATCACTTGGCCTTAGGAAACCACATCCTCTGATTTTGCCTTCTTCCAAAACATGACTCTGACAGAGGCCAGAATGTTTCAGAACCGGAACGGACCTTCCAAATCATCTAAGCCATCTGCCCCATGTTACAGGTCAGTAAGCTTAGGAGCCAGGTCTTACTTAGGTTTGCAAGGCCAGGATTCTTCATGCTTCCTTATTTGCCGTCTGGTCTACCCATCTGGAAAGTCATGGCGTGTGTGACCTTGGGCAGCCCCTCCCTTCTCTGGGCCTCAAACCCCTGCCTGGGGCATGGTGGAGCTGGAGGAGAGAGAGGCCCCTAAGGCCCCATCCAAGCCCTTCTGGTTTTCATCTCAGGCTGCTTGTAAACCCTCTTGGGGTTCATGCTAAAGCTTCCATTGCATATGCCACATCCTCCCAACGTCAGTATACGCTCCTGGTGGGGGGCAGGGGGGCCAGAGGCCAGTAAACATCCCCGGGTCCCCCACAGTACCACGTACGCCTTGTTGTGTATACCGTGGGAACTCCACTGCGTTTAAGCTGATTGAGCCAGAAGTGGCCACATTGCTTTTTTCAAACATTAGGCCACAGGTGAGAACAACGCTCTTCAGATAGAAGACAGCACCCACTGTGACCACGCAAACGAAAGCCCTGGTCACGGGAAACCGCGAACATAGAACACCATCGTCTCTGATGCAAGTGCCGATTTCTTCCTGATATCCGGGTCCAAATATAAATTCAAATATGTGTGTCTGTTTCACAGCTAGGATCATTCTTAGATAGGAGCTTGGACCTTGAGGCATTAATGAGTCCAAGAGTTTTTATACTTCTCTAAAAGAATCCGCATTGGACTGCTCTTAAGTATCACAGAGGGACTCAGGCTCAGACAACACCCTCACCAGCCATCTGATCACGGCTAAGTCACCTAGGCTCTGTCCCCTACCTCACAGACTGGCTATGAGGATTGAATGAGTCAATATTGGTAAAGGGCCTAGCACAAGGCCCGGCACGTAGAAAGGGCTATGTAAGCGTCCGTTAAAGAAAATAAACCATGTATGTGCCAACGCTCACAACCGGGGCATGATAGGGAATGACGGTATAATTACAGATATTCACAACAACCACGAATCCCACTCACCCCGCCACCCCCGACGGCGACGGCCTGGAGTTCACTAATCTGTTGTAAGACATGCCATTTTTACACACCCATGCATGGCCAGTAATGTTTCCCACAGTCCGTGGAAAGATTTCTCCTGGCTACAGATGCAGGTAAAAAGAGTGAACCACAAGGACAAAAGTGATCGCAATTACTGAAGCCACACATTAGGGGTTCGGAGAAGATTTCAATGTCTTTCGTCTTTAGCGTGCTACGTCTTTCACGTCTACTTAATATGCTGACAACTTTGGATCGCCTGCCACTGAAGGAAATCAGCGTTGAGGATAAAAGGTGCTAACTATTCCTCGTAACTGAGAGCTCCTGGGACTGCCTAGAGGCCAGCGCTCCTCCCTGATCGTGCTTCATGGACGCCGTGGGGGAAAACCTGAAGGTTCTGGCTCTTTGGCCAACGGCACCTGTGATGCCAGTGGATCGGAAAGGATATCGTGGGGGGTGGTCAAGGGCACCCCCTTGCAAGTCATCAGGTCAAGGCTGGGACCACCCCGGCTTCACTCCCCTCCTTGAACTGAATGCTGAGCTCCGGGGCAAACTTAGAACCACCTTCCTTCTGGCATTTCTGCGCCAGGAAGTGGAGGAGGCCTGAATCCCACCAGGGAGCACGCCCGTCACCTGCTCAGGCGGTCACCTCAGTAAAGCCGAGCCAAACCCCAGCAGCTTACTAACCTGGGTGTGGGGCGGGAGCGGGGCCCGCATAAGCAGCGACTGACCAGCTTCACTCACCACAGAATCATCGATTTCTGCGAGGCGTGTCCGGTGCTTCCGCCCCAAGCGCATGATCTTTTTCCAGGTGTAGTAGTACTCCACACACTGAGCCACCGTCTTAGACTTCACCTGCCGGGAAAGCCACCTGCGGATCAGCACCCGCTGTGCCGCCACGAGCTCTTGGGAACTAGCCCACCGGGCTTTGCAACACGATTAAAAAAAAAAATGTAGGTTGCGGAAACCCTCCTTCCGCGCCTGGTCTCCCTCCGTCCAGCTCTCACCTCCCACCCCCCGGCCCGGCCCCACAGTTAGCCTCTCTTTTTCGTTTCTTGAGTCTCATTTCAGAATCTCTTCATGCAGATACCAAAGAACATGAAAATATATTTCTCCTCACAAGAGGCGGGACCCTGTCTCTGCCGTTTTGCAAACTGTTTCCCCCTCCCCCCACAATATAGCCTGGAGAGCTTTCTGTCGGCCCATAGAGAGCTCATTCCTTTTTTTAACCCTAGGAGCAGCACGCTTTTTCATTTAATGTGCTTGAGTGTATTTGGCTCTCAGGCTGGTTGACCTTCAAAATCTATTTGCGAAGAATGTTCCTCGGTAATCGAACAGGAATGTAAGGCAAAAGTTATGATGATAAGAGCTTAGTTTCTGCAGGAAATGAACCTTGCCCTGTACTCCCCCAAGGGGGCAAAAGTACATATATTAGAAAGAGAAAAAAAAATGCCTTTGTGTAGTTCACAGATCTCCAAGCTCAAGGTGGGGTTCAATAACGTGGGTTTTCTGGAGGCTGGCCACACTTCTGGAGGGAGGGGAACCAGCCACCCCCAACCGTGAGATCAGAGGGGCGCCACCCGAAGTCCTGTCTTCCTGAAGCTGTCCCCTTCACATCACTAGGTATCTTGGATTTCTATATTAGAGCTGCACGGGGAGTGAGGACACTGGCTCGGAGAGCACTTGGTGACGAAGCCATGTCGCCTGGCAAACACCACACACGACTCTGTCACCAGTCGGAGCAGTCGGTGCAGGCCCCCAAGGGGTGAGGCCTCCGCCAGGCCAGTCCCTGGGGCAGGGGACTCAAAAAAAGACGAGGGCATGGAAGTTGCTGAGCTTACGGGGCAGCTCACCCCAAGAGTGGGGTGGCCTCCAGGGCAGGGAAAGGCAGGGGTGAATACAGATCTGTAGATGGGACAGGAGGGAGGAGAGTCTACCTGTTCTGATTCTCATTCATCAAGGAAGGTCCTAGATTGAGGACGGGAGACAGGCACCCAGTGGGTGGCATCGGCTCGGCCCAGATGCCAGTGGGTTATCACCTGCAACTGCTCTCTGTGGATCTGAACATTTTAATGACCTTAGTAACACAATATGGCTCCATTGTTCATGGATTTTCTGAAACACTCTTGGAGTCATTTTAACTTTTAGCCTAAACCATCTCACCTCTTAGACAACGAACGTCTATTAAGCTCATTATCTGCTATAAAAGTGCTACTTCATCTGTATAGAAGAATTCTAATTTGTTGTGAGATGCTATCTATACAAAATATTATTTTTATTATTACTGTCACTATGATTAGGGGCCCCAAACCAGAAGCTTTGCTACTGGCTAGCGGGGAGGCACCTATCATCCCTTCTCTAATTGCTCAGAAAAAAATTGTCAAGACATGATAAATCTGTCAAATATACATGAAATAAATCATGTACGTGGTAAGCCAACAGCCCCCGTCCCATTTATTCTGATAGGATGTATAAATTACATGTATTTAATAAGACAAAAAATACCCTCCCCCACTGCTATGTCCAAATAATATAGGTTCTCCTTCTCTCGCACATCCCTAACACTGGAACGACCCGAACATCCTTCGCCAGAGAGAAATGGAGGCCCTCCTTCTCGTGAGAGTGTTAAATGAGTACCCGATAGTTCTGAAGTCTTTAGGTGTACAATTTCCCAAATTCAATTTCAAGGGAGCGATTGGAAAAAGCGTGCTTACCATCTTCTGTACAAAAATAAAGTCTTTGCTGTAAGTGGCTAGTGCTTTATTAAACAGTTTTCTTTCTAGGGAGGTCCACTTGTCCGAACCTACAAAACAGAAACATTGTAAGAATAGCTCAGTTGTCCCTACTTTCAGGTGCTGGCTTATTTAGTTACAAAACTCTGGTTAACAACTGATATGATACACATCCAACTCCCGTTGGAACAAAAAAGCCAGTGTAGTGTAATGGTTAGCAACCCTGACATCTGGGTTCAAACCCCAGCTATGCCTTTGACCTTGGCAAGTTACTGAACTCGAGACTCAGTTTGGTGACCTACAAATGGGAATAATTCCCATTGTCCTTCAGCTTTTGTGATCTCTGCAAAGAAGATAAGGCACCATAGGGGCTTAGCTTAGTAACTGGAAAACAGGGAGTGCCCAACAAATTGTAGCTGTAGTTTTTGTGTAATGATGCAGTTCGTGAGTGCAAGCCTTCACATAGCCAGGGCTGCTCAACACGTGGCAGATTCAGCAGTCTCCACCCTCGGGAGGCTCACCGTCTAGTGGGGAGACAAACCAGAAGGCCATGGTGTTCGAGGTGTTCATGCTTAGGTTAGGGTCAGGCTTCCCAGTAGAGGAAACACCTGAGCTGAGTTTTAAAGGACACACAGAGGGGCACCTGGGTGGCTCAGTCGTTAAGCATCTGCCTTCAGCTTGGGTCATGATCCCAGGGTACTGGGATCAAGCCCCGTGTCGGACTCCCTGCTCAGTGGGGAGCCTTCTTCTCCCTCTGCCTGCTGCTCCCCCTGCTTGTGCTCTCTCTGTGTGTCCAATAAGTAAATAAAAATCTTAAAAATAAATAAATAAAGGGCACACAGAAACAGTTCAGGCAGGGAGGAGATGGAAGGGAATTCTGGGGAGGAAATGTGGCTGAGGCAAAAGTGAGAGGCAAGAGTGAGATGATGCATTCATTCATTCATTCATTCAACAGGTCTTAGGGGTCTACTACATGCAAGACACCGTGCTAGGAAAACAAACAACAAAAACCCTAGCATTCCTATGTGCTTACTATTGTGTTCTAAGTACTTCACAGGTATCAGTCATTTGGCTCCACCAATAACCCTGTAAGACTGGCATTACTGTCACCCATTTTATAGACGAGGAAATGGAAGTATTCAGAGGAGCAGCAATCCAGTATGGTTTCACTATAAGCTCCCAGTGAAGAGAAAGCAGATGAGGCTGGAGAGGAGAGTGGGACCAGTCCCTGATCTGCAAGACCAATGAGGACAAGGCCCTGCAGTACTGGGTTGCTGCACCTGCCCTGGTGGCTGAACTTGATTTTCACATGTTTCCCCTCCATAAAAGAGAAAGCACAGTATGCAGATCATCATACAGGGTGGTCCTGTAAGACATAAAGCTTATTTCTAAGATAAGTCCTATTTCTGGAGGCTCCTGGGAAGGCTCAATCCCAGTGGCTGGTTTGGAGGAAACTCTGCCTCACTTTTCTGGCTTTTTGAGTTCTCCACATCTCTGAATTTTCTGGATGGTACACGTTAGGGCCTTTGACATTCCTCCACTTCTCAGAGCTCTAATTCCCCAAACCGTAGTACTATGGTTGACCGATGAAGATGAAAATACAGGAAAGCTGAATTGTTTCTCCCATTGGAAGGTTTAGCCAAAATTAGTGAATTAGGCTCCTTGAGAGAATGTGTGAGTCAGCGATAGAAACTCGGATTTCTCAAAGAAACACCTTCTCCGTGCGATGGGTCCCCAAGCCAAGACCTCCGGCTCCAGACCTAGAATACGCTCTGCGGAGTCGGCTGGCTCAGGCCTCCAAAACGCAGGGCCGCCACCACCTGATTTCTTTGGTTTGCAAGTTTATCTCTCTATTTCCAGAAGGGAAGCGGCCTTCTGATTAATCCTTCCACAAGTTCTGGAGGCTGGGACACCTCTGGCTCCATCACAACAGGGAGGAGAAGAGAGGCTGGGTGTTTGGAGCAGCTTTACTGGAGTGGATATGAGCAGAGGAGGTCAGTATGATTTGGGTTTCTAGAATGGTTCCATCGGCGTTCCTCAGATTCTGCCTAATATTCAGGGCCTTGGAGTCCCAGCAACCATATTCCTCTTGCTCAGAGGCAGAGGTAGAAAGAGACAGAAAGGATTACCAACACTTCAGTTGAATAAGCAAAGAGCGGCCATGGGTCCCTTTAGGGTAGCCATCAAAACAGCAAAGAAGTAAAGAGGAATCAGAAATATAATGACGGAAGAGGATCACGATGGGGACATGTCATGTCGGCTGAATCCCTGGTCAAGCTACCCCGCTGCAGGTCCAGAGCCCACACAGTTCTGGGCTGCATCTCAGATGCGGAATCAGGGGACCCCTTGCTGATGACGACACCCAACTCGATCAATGAGAATCCCGTCTGCTCTCAGCCAGACCATACGTTTCCTAAGTTAGAGTGGGGCTCTCAGACCTGATGAGACACTAACAGGCCAGCACCCAGTTCCTACGGTGGGCACATGATCCGTCACCCCACGCCAGGAGAGGAATCATCGCCTGATTACTGCCCAGGTCTACTTTTAAGCAGCATATCCCTTCATGACTCCAAAGAGCTCACCAGATGCAACCCCACTGAACGGGAAGTAGCTTCCTGGGCCATCTGTCATGGGGGACCCCGAGCCTCATGGGGGAAGGGCATCCCCCCCCCCGGTGATTCCTCAGTGGTTTTTAGGGCTGTTGCTCTGTGATGGGGTCTTCACTTTCCCGCTCTGAGGGCTTGCAGGGTCCGGGGCAGGGAGCATGCGCTTAGAGAGTAAAAGGCGGCTCCTGAAGGGAATCCCCCGGGGTGCACTTGAGCGCACAAGATGGCACCGTGTCCGTGTGTCTGTCCGACAAGGGCGTCCATGAAGTGAGACGCAGAGGCAGGGCCAGACCAGCAAATCCATTCTTACACTCACACTGGAGTGGGGTCCGTCTTCGTGACGTCCTGATCAGGAGAGCGCCCACGGGGCTGAGAATCCACCTCCGGGCTCCTGGACAGAAATCCCAGGCCCGAGTCTAGAAACACCCAAATGTGCTCTTCCCAGACAAAGGCACTGTGCTGTGATAAAAAGGGGTGACTTCAGGGGCACCTGGGTGGCTCAGGTGGTTAAGCAGCTGCCTTTGGATCAGGCCACGATCCCGGGGTCCTGGGATCGAGCCCCACGTTGGGCTCTCTGCTCAACGGGGCCTATTTGTCCCTCTCCCTCTGCCTGCCACTCCCCCTGCTTGTGTGCCCTCTGTCAAAACAAACAAATAATTCTGTCAAATAAAGAAAAAGCAGTGACTTTAGTCAAGAGACCCCAGTCTGCAAATCCAGTTCTGCCACTTACTCCTGTGGCCTCAGGCAAAGGTACTCAACTTCTGTTTCCTCTTCTCTGACACACGGCACCATGTGGTCCTAGGTTGGGACACAAGGAATATCGCCGGCCCCTTGGAGAGGAGATTCCAAGTCAGCCCACAGCTATGGGGACACACTGTCCCCCGCTGACCTGCATTAATGGCACTGGGGAAGACCACTGGTCTGTGCTGGTGTTCCTGGTTCTGTGAGCACAATCCCACAGCTGCTGGTGGCTCCCCGATTTCCGCTGCTGGTGGCTTCCCGACCCCCGAAATGCCTTCTGTAATCCCATCAAGGCAAGGCTCAGGCGTCTCATTCCCAGAGGCTCTGTCGGATGGGAGCGCTTTCTTCATTTTTTAGACAAGGTTCTAAGCCAGCCCTTCCTGGATTCTGTGTCTTGGATAAGGTCCAGGAAAAAACACAAAACCGAGGCAGGGGGCTGCCTCTAACCCTCCCCTTGCTCTGCCCTTTCTTCCTCTCTAGGATCCCTGCTGTCCACTCAGCATGCACGCAGGGTTAGTGGGCTGACATCCCCCCACCGCTCATTTGTCCTACCTGGGGATTCCTGGCTATTGGGCTGTTATCAGCAGGGGCCCCTAACAAGCCGATTAAGGCTAATTACAAAGGGCCTAATTAACTGAGGAAACTGGTGCTGGAACAGTATCCAGAGGAAAAATGTTCTGAGCTTTGGTTGCTGGGAAACAGGCTCTGGACTGTGGCTAAATTTGGGGCGATCTATAGCGAACCCGGGCAATTAAAAAGAGACATGGAGCGGTGAGAGAATTGGGCTCAGGATCTTTTAAAGAGGGCCCTTCCGTCGTGCTCTCAAGACTTAAAAAACTTTTGTGACGGTGTTGTTATTGCACATACACAAGGAAGACACGTCCCCGCAGGGAAAGGGGGACTGTTTCCAAATCAGATCTTCATTCCTGTGTAAGGTTTTCCACAGTGGGCAAAGGCTGAATACTTTTTTAGGGATGGAGGGTGAGGTGGGCTGAGGCAGAAGGAAGGGCGGCCTCCGTCTGAATCCACACCTCGAGCTCTTCCGCTGAGCCTTTCTTCACCAGCATTGTGTCAGGCCAGGCCGGAGAGTAAGCACTGACCCAGGTCCTGCCCTTGAGGTGACCAGTCTCCAGCCAGAGCCATGAGCCGAGAATGCCTGGGAAATGACATCACAGCTGTGCTCCCTGCAGAGTATTCTCTCGAGTACGTAGTTCTGCCTGCTCATCAAACCGGGCAGCTTCCAAGGGAGAGAAGAGGCCTTCGCCAACCGGTTGGGGATTTCCTCCAGGAATCCTGCAAGTCCGGGGTCAGGTTACGGTCTGGGACCCAGGAAGAGCCTGGGCGGTGGTGGGTGCCGGACGGTGGCCTTGGTCGCACCCTTGCCAAGAAGCATGAGGCCGGTGTCCACACCCATCTGCAGGAATGAGCAGTTCGGTGCAAAACCCAAGGATGCAGCAAACCCTTCATCACAACCAGGCGTCCTCCCTCACCCTGACTCCCCCATGCCCAGGCCTTCCCCACCCGACCCCACTGCTAGCGGGGAGCCTCTGCAGACTGCTACCCGCACGTGGGCGGAGGGTGCTGAGAGGGTCGGACGGTGCACCTGGATGTGGATGTGCTTGCCGGGGGCTGCTGCAATGGCGCGTTCCTTCCTCCAAGGATCTCGTACAGCGATCCCCTGGCCTTGGCAAGCAGCCTCCAGGTCTGGGCAAGCTGCGCACCCACACTGGTGCCTCTCCTGGGCCCCAGCACTGGTCACTTTTTCCTCTTTTTACCGAATGGCTTGGGCTGAGGTGGGCAACGTCCTGAGTAAAGTAGGGGAAGGGACTTTCACAGGTCTGGGTCTCTGTCTCCCCCAAACTTGTAGCCTCTGCCTCCAAGCTCGGTTGTTCTGCCTTGCCTCCAGGGGACGGAGCTGGGGTGGGGTGACATTGGCCACAGCCACAGAGCCAAAGCCTAAGGCAGTCCAGAAGACAGAGTCCTACTGGAGAGCAACCCAACAGGGAGGCCAAGGCAGGATGGGGCCCCGGGGATGAGATTCACTGATCTCATCCTGGAACCAAACTGAGGGAAAGAGGTGGTGGCTGGTAACTAGGAATGCGATGGGGATATACTCTGGGGCCTAGAAGGGAACTTTTAAGGGATGGAGTCAGGCCAGACTTTAGGGACCAGTGACCCGTGACCTTTTTGCTCATAGTTCTACAAGATTCGCTGGGACCCAGTCTGTGATCACTTCCTGGAGAAGACAGATGTCTGGCCGATATACGTGAGAACCTTTTCCTGGGGAGACACACGGCTAGTGGAATGCCAGCCCTTAACACCTCACTCCGCCTCTCCTGCCTCCAAGGTTGAAAATTCCAGGAGGCAACAGAGTGCTTCCTGGTCTGCCTATGGCGGAAGGAGGCCAAGGATGGGCAACATATTAGCCGAGGACCCTAAAAGAATGGTAATTTTAGCAGAGTTTAGTTCCCAAATACTTACTATTATTTCAGCATTTGTGTTTTGTTGTGTTTGGGGGGTAAGGGGGTGGCTTCTAGTCCACAGCTTTCCAAATGTCATTATGTCACGACAGACATAAAACAATGTAATACTTGCTCGGCACAGTTGGAAGAAGCGGAGGCAGGGCGTTTGGGTCTCAGACGAGGTGGCTCACAGCGGGAGCTGACCAGCCCAGAGGCGCCGGCCACCCTGGTCACCCCTCGGGTGAGGCAGCCACAGCAGATGGCCAGGAAGCTCCCTGCCATGAACCGTCTCGCCCACTATTCACGGAAGCCCGAGACAGGCCCCAGTAGGCTGCACAGCTGGTCAGGGTTTAATGGGCAGCAGATGACACTGGGAATTAGGAGGATGGAATTGTTTCCATGGCAGATGAGGGAGAATTCCCACATCTTCCGACCCGCACTCGGACCAGACACCAAGCAGGAAGCGATGGAGACAATAGTAAGAAACTGGCTGCCTTAGGCCCTAGTTAAATGGTGGGTCTCTTATCCTTGTGTCCCTCTCGTGCTTGCCCACTTCCGGTAGTGGCCTGTGTGCTGACAGTGACCCACAGGCAGACATCCAGGGCGGTCTGTGCTCAGGTGAGTGGCTTCTGAGGTCCTTCCCCCCTGTGATGACCAGGTCCCCAAGCCCACTTCAGTATTTAGCACCTACCTATGCAGGGTCTGCCCAAGGCACCAAAGGAACCTTCGAATCCTCACTGGAGGATTTACCCAGCTCTGCAATGCAGAATCCCCTCAGGCTCGTGGAGGCCCTTAGAATGGATGGGTTTACCCATTACTGGAAATTAAAATGTTGATTTCAACCTCCTTTTGTCACTTCACGCTCCCCGACCTGTCGCCTTCTCTTTTCGTGATTCTTACCACATTCAATTCTCAAAGGTGTTTTCTCCTTCCCCCTTTACTGGTGATGCCATCGTTAGCCCACGCCGTCCGAGGACATGTTCTCTATGTGTACATGTATGTGTGTAATACATGCACATGCATATATGTATGTCTATGTGTGCGTATATATGCACGCATGTGTGTACAGTACATGCATACATACATGTCTTTCTCCTGCCTTGAGTGTGATCTGTGGTTGGTGACTACTTCCTCCTCAGACGCCAGACTGCACGAGGTAGGATTCCCTCTCTGCCTGTCATGGGCACTGTTGTATCTTAGTACTTAGCACAGTTTCTTGCATACAGCAAATACTCAATAAATAATTATTCAATATACGAATGATAGCTACTAGACTATGCCGCGCATTGCGCTACATCTACTATCTCTAATCACAGAAGTGCTGCAAGGGATGGAGGAGGCGCCCCGTTTCAACGGTGAGGAGACCAAGGTTCCAGAAGGCCAAGGGGTGCAGGCAATTTGAACACATGACCATTAATTCCAAAGCCAGCTGAGAGCTGTTCTCTGTGCCGTCCCCTGGGTGGTGCCTTCCCGCCGATGTACTAGCCTCACTGTCACACACGCAGGCACCGGTCACTGTCACCGGGCTCCTGGCACATCCACGAGCGGGGGGGAGCCCGTACAAACACCAGATAGTACCCAGCCAACAGACACAACCGCCCCACGGCTATGCCCCAGAAGGCCTGCAGCTCCCAAGGGGCGATTAGGATGGGATTGGTGGATCTATTATTAAAAAGCAACCCCACCAAACATGCAAAGAGTCTGCTGTCAGGAAGCAATGGGGCACAAGGCTCCTGGCAACCTACCGGCATAGTGGTAATTTGCTAAAGGATGACATTTTAACCTGACCGGCTTCCGCAGCAGCAGCATTTCCAGAGCAACCTGCAGACCCATGGGAGAGAAAAGGGAGAGTCAGTGAGGGGTCCCTGGGCTGCGGGAAGAGCATTACCTAAAGGGGAAAAGGAGTCAGCACTGCAAAGCCAGGAGTTGGGGGTGCTGGAAGGCAAACCCGACTGCGCATCCTTTCTGGCCAGCACCCCATGGGATGCGGCACTCAAACACCTCCCCCTGCCCATCCCTGTGGCCAGTGGGTCCTGTCAGAGAAAAAACAGGGCAGTGGAGACCCCACTCCTTCCCTGGGGAAGGCCCCAGCCTCAGAGAGACGGTGGGATAGCCTCTGAATGGAGACTGAATCTCTGGGGAAAAGCTCCAAGGAAATGAGTGGGTGATTTGTAACTGTTTTTGCAGAAAAACCATTTTGTTACAATTGACATAAACAGTTGTGTTAGTAGTAGCTGCACTATGCGCCGTCTTTCCAGAGAGCCTAGGTGAAGAGCCCTTTCAAATATGCCTCTTTTGGCCTGGTCAGCTTAAAAAACACGGTGCCTGTGGAATTGTACACGTCAGCAGTAGATGGGTTAGGGGCAGAGCAAGGTCTAGAATCTTGCTTCTCAAGTGTGGTCCATGGGGCAGCAGCGCGGGAATCTGCTGGGAGCTAGTTAGAAACACAGAACCTTGGCCCCCACCTCCAGATCTGTTGAGTAAGAGTCTGCATTTTAACAACATTCCCCAAGTGATGTATGTGCCCATTAAAAGTTTGAGAAGTGCTTCTCTGCAACACTTGTCTTAAAGGATTAAGAAGCGTTCTCTAACATTCTAGAAAATCTGGGAAGGGGATCAATAATCTCATGAGAAGGTAGTATTGGGACACAAGAGGCCAGATTTGGTACCAACACCATGTATCTACTAAAGGGGAAATGGAGGTTAGTGACTCAGTGCCCTTGCCAGGAGCCCAGGTGGAGCGGGAAAATGGTCAGCTAGGATCCTGGGAGAATGGCACCAAAGGTCTGACTGTGTGTCAAAGGTGGAAGAATGACCCCAGTTGGTGCATAGCAAACCCTTCATTTTGGGCAGGAGAGAAACTTCTACGAACATCGAACTGGCTGACTTCCATCGTAGGGGAGAACAGTCAGCAGAGTAGGATAGGCTGTTTCAGGCCAAGATTTTCTACCTCTATCACCAGAGGCCCAGTTCCTGATGTGAATTATAAGACTGCTGAAAAGAAATTCTCATTTCCCAAGATAGACGTGACCATAACGATCACTTAGGAACAGATGTGTAGACAGAAGTCCAACCGCGGTTCTCCCGTAGGCTTTCAGTCCCGACCCACTCCACGAGATAAGGAACACGGTGGCACGCTCGTTGGTCGGGATCTTAGGAACTGGTTTTATGGCATGTGGGACAAGGCAGAAATTCAGGAAAAGTCTTTTCAGAGTTCTGACATGGAGAATATGAACTGTGAAGTCTCTTTTCACCGTGCCTTACCATCACATCACCTTTGGCCTCGAAAAGCGAGTGCAAAGCAAATTCAGAATTGGTCCCTCCACCGGGCACCGCACTTGAACAGCACAGATTGAGGAGATTCTCCACTGTTGGGGACAACGAGAAGCCACTGCATCAGAGAGAGTCAGTCTCACGGACAAACAACACCCAGCCTGGAGCCAGAGACCCCTGGGAGGGGATCAAGCCTTCCCCGCCCAGTTCTGCCCACACGCCAATACCTCTTTGCTGGAGCTCTTGGTTTTCCAGCTCTGGCCAGGGCTTCCAAACCAATGTGGCCTTGTGTGTGTCCTGAACCAAGGCAGAGACATCCTGAAGTTCTGGGATCTCTGCTTGGAACCTCAAGCCAATGTTGATGCGTCTTTAAGGACAAGAATGAAAACAACAGTGTGGTCTTCAATCTGAGGTCAAGAGCAACTGTCAGGAACTTGAAAAAGGAGGAAACCAGTTCCTTCTGCAAGAAGAATGCAGAGGCATTTCCTCACAGTGTGATCCTAAGATTCCAGGCATGGCCTTTTCACTGGGAGAAGGAACAGCTTTAAGATTGGGGAGAGATGCTGCAGGGTGTGGGGGAGAAGTCTGCTTGGAGCGTCATCGCTCACTGTAACTCAGACAGGGAGGGTGGTAATTGCAAGGCAACAGCTGCCCAGAGTATGGCCGCTGGCACCATTTAACCAGGAAAAATGGAACAAACATAATGTGCTTATTATATTTGCTATCCCTTTCAGACCACTTTCACATAAATTATCCCATCTGAATCTCACAAAGAGCTGTGATGTAAGCAGGGCAGTGATAATTATTCCCACTTAATAGCGGGTTAACTAAAGCCTAGAAAGGTTGGGGTACCCGGGTGGCTCAGTCAGTTAAACATCTGCTTTCAGCTCAGGTCATGATCTCAGGGTCCTGCGATTGAGCCCTGCGTCGGGCTCCCTGCCCAGCGGGGAGTCGGCTTCTCCCTCTGCCCTTCCTCCCACTCATGCTCTCTCTCTCAAATAAATAAAATCTTAAAAAAAATAAAGCCTAGAAAGTTTAACTTCATCAAGGTCAAATAAAAATATGGTGCTGGAACTCAGGTTTTCAGACTCCTGACTCAATGTGGTCACCACTCTACCACCTGGTCTTTTTTGCACTCATCTATGAAAACAGCACCTTTCTTGGGGCTCCTGGGTGGCTCAGTCAGTTGAGCCTCCAACTCGGTCTGGGCCCAGGTCGTGATCTCAGGATTGTGGGATCGAGCCCCGGGCTCCTCACTCAGCGGGGAGTCTGATTGAAAGATTCTCTCTCTTTGTCCCTCCCCCACTCATGCTCCCTCTCTTTCTCTAAGTAAATACATAAATCAAAAAAAGAAAAGAAAGAAAGAAATAGCACCTCTCTCTTCCATTATACCCTGTAGCCCCACCCACACCAAGCCTATCTGGAGAACCAGTCAAGAATTTTAGGGAAGGGACAGGGAAGCAAGGGCATTTGGATGGAGCCTTGTAGAGAGCTCAATGTCACTGGGGATGTGCAAGCATGTGGCCAAAACCATACAGCCAGGGATGGGGACACTAGGTTCTCTGAATATAGGAGTTCATGCTTTAGTATGCATTTAGTTTTTTTTTTTTTTTTTTAAAGATTTTTATTTATTTGAGAGAGAGTGAGAAAGAACATGAGAGGGGAGAAGGTCAGAAGGAGAAGCAGACTCCCCACGGAGCCGGGAGTCCGATGCGGGACTCGATCCGGGGACCCCGAGACCACGACCCCAGCCGAAGGCAGTCGCTCAACCAACTGAGCCACCCAGGCGCCCCAGTATGCATTTAGTTTTTGGCAAAAGCCTTCAAACACCAGAAATTGAGAAATACCATGATCCTATGATTTCTCTAATTTCTCATTCGGTGGTACTTCTCAAAGTTCCTCATCCTCAGCTAAGGCTTCTGTTAAAAAAACAAAACAAAAACGAAAACCCAAAACAAAACAAAACAAAACCCAAAGTTGGCTTTTCTTACGGTTCAACATCAATGGTCTGCTCTCCAGGGCCTGGGGTGACTGTCACGTTGCTGCCATCAATGCTGTCTGAAGCACAAAAACCAGAGGTCAGTGGTCAATAGGAAAGGGAACCGGAGAAACTGTAGCCAACGAGCAGTGACCTAAACAGTTACAATGGGAACCCCCTCCCACCCAACCCACACCAGAATTACCCCCAGTAGTCTCCAAGGAACTGGATGGCCTGTGGTGCTAAATGGCTTAGGATGACTCATTTCTGGCATGGGGGAAGGAGAAGCCAGCGCCCCCAATTCTGGTCGGCTAAGCTCTATGGTTCCTCTGAAACCATTCTTACGCTATAAAGCGATACTGGTTCCCGGGCTCTCCATGCTTGATCTTTAGACAGCGGGTGCATAAGATGCGGAAGCCGGGTCTTGCAAATAATACCTAATCCTATTTGTCTATCTGCTTAGTACTTGTATGGGGGGGGGGGGGTGTCTCCGACGATGATCCACGGGCTTAGGGAGCACATGCGCACTTCAACCATTCCAGCTTAGGCCAAAGAGAGCGTAATTAACCAGAACTCCGGGGTCTCCCCAGCTAGACTGGGGCTCCCCTGAGGGTGAGTGTCGTCCACGCAGTCTAAGTGTCCCGGGCACCTTGCTCAGCTCACGCTCCGTGGAGACGAGCCCTGGCAGAAGTGGGTGGGGTGCAGGAGCCCCGCGAGGCAAGGGACCCCCTCGGTGTGGGGGGGTACTGGGCGCGTGAGGAGGGCAGGCGGGGACTCACTGGAGCGGCACAGCAGCACCCGCGGCGTGGGCGTCAGGGGCGTGAGGGGCAGCTGCGGGTGCGCGCCGGGGCCGTGGCCCGCGATGAGGACGTTGCTGAAGAGCCCCGAGCCCTGGCGCACCGGGCTCAGCATGGGCGGGGGCGTGTAGGGGGGCAGCTCGTGGGCGGGGTCCAGCAGCAGGTGGTCCCCCAGGACTCGTGGGGAGCGCAACTGGCTCTGGTACAGGGTGGCGCCTGAGTACGAGGCGGCGGCGGCCGGGGTGGCGTTGTAGGAGGGCGGTGGCGGGATGAAGAGCGGCTCGGGCCGGTGCCGGAACTTTTTCTTGTCCGGCAAGCTCTTGAGGGGCTCCTCGGCTTTGGCCGCGGCCGGCTGATGCTTCTTGGGGAGTTCCTAGAACGGGAAGAACGGTTCGGTTCGAATCCTCAGGCTTTCCCCACAGGCCATTTCCTCAGGTTGAGGGAAGGGGAGCGTCTGTTCTAACGCGGGAACCCCCTGGATCCCCCCCACCCTGATCCCCACCCCGCCCCGGCCACTTGTCCGCCCCCCCAAAAAAAACAGTTCCCACAGGGCGAGTTCGGGGGCTTGAGGGGAGAGAAAACTGGGGTTCGGGAGGAAATCCCTCATGTCTGGAGAGACGTGGGGGTGGTAGGAAGGGTGGGTGGGCAAGAAAGAATAAATCCACATTCTTTATTGCTTATCACCGCATTCCCATCTGGTGAGTGGAATCCAGCCGAGTGGGCCCTTTAATTCCCCACCGCTCCCAGGGGACAGACCTCAGGGACAGATACCACATGTTCTGAGAAGGGGACAGAATAATCTGTTCAGGGAGGCTGGGCAGAGGCTGTGGAGCAGGAGGAGGGGGGCCAGGCCTCGCCAAGGCTCCCAGGGCCAGTGACCCACGCGGGGCTCCCCTTCCACGTAACTCTGAAGCTGAGGGAGAGCCATCTACGGTCTTTGAGGCCCGTTCGTGAGCTCTCCTGAAACCGGATCTGGTGAAGCCCCCCCCTGCCCCCCCTCACCCCCGCTCCCAGGACGGTAGCTCATTTGCAGCAAGCCCTTCTCCTGGGTAGCTTCCTGTCAGCAGTGTTAGTTTACTTTATGGCAGCAGACCCAAGCATAGTCTGGAAGGAGGATCTGCCACATGGATACATATATACTAATAAGTAAACATATGCACATAAATAGATAAGCAGGGCATGCCAAAGCCAAACAGGAACAGACTTGGGGCGTGTGCCAGCATCAGCCCAGAAAAACGGGCTGGGTGTAGCTGGGTGTGGCTGGGGAGGCCGAGGTGCGGTTGGGAGAGGCCGTGGGGATACCTGCAGAAAGTTCTGGGCAGTCTGTGGTACCCTCCCAGGCCTTGCAGGCCAGTGCCTGTCACAGCTGCAGTTCCTGGCAATTCCTGTGCCCAGGGTGGCACCTGAGTAGGAGGCAGCAGGGGGTGATGGGAAGGGCTGGTCATGGTCATGTGACCAGCTGCCTCCAGGCCATGTGACCTGCTCCAGTCATCCCTCAGCTCTGCTGCTGCCCCTCCTGTTTCTCCCTCAGCTTCACTGTCTTTTGGGCTGCTGTCCCAACCCCTAGGAGGGGGGGGAAGTCTAAGGAAGCTGAGGGGTGGGGAAAGGAGAGGGGACAGAGGGCCCCTCAGGCTCCCAGCTCACCCCCAGGGGGTTCTCCTTAGGCCAGAGTGCCACAACCCGCCCTCCTCTCCCCACCAGAGGGCTCCTCACCACCTGAGGCTGAGGTGGAAAGAGAGGTCTGAGGAGAATGGGGAGTGGATGTGTCTGCCCCCCAAGTCGGGAAGCAATCCTGAAGCTTTACACCCTGTTCCTGGGTAACTGATGAGGCCATCTAGCACAGGTTGACCTTGCATGACTTCAACCCTGTGCGAGAATCCAGACCTCTGATCACAGGGTCAAAGGTCCCTTTCGGGCTCCCTCTACTTGAGCCTAGGGTCCTGTTACTCCAGTTCTCAACTCCAGGCAAGGCTCTGAGACCCTGGGCCAGGGAAGCCCCCCAGAATGCCAGGCCTGGATCACTGGAGAGGGATCATTTATAGGGTTCCACCCCTACCAAGCTATTCAGATGGTCTCAGTTGCCTGCATCCCCAGGGGGCCAGCAGCAGAGTAGGGATTGGAACCCAGGGCTCCTTCCCATTTTAATTTCTTTCCATCAGATGCCAGGACCTTGCCCCTATTTACTCAATCCCAGCTACATGCTTCTAGTTCAGCTTATCTCCCTACTTACAATGTTTCTCTCGCCTTTTCCACAAAGCCTGCTTCATCTCTGCCTTTAAAACCCCGCTCAGAACTGTGCTCATGGGGGTCTTCTGAGCAAATCCTTACCAAACTCCCTGTGTCTCCCCAGTTCCTAGTTACTTTAGCTGCCCAGGGGTGCTCCCCTATGGGGGGCCACTGTTCCTTCTCTGCCCTGGTTTCCCTCCCACTGTCTTAAACTGGGGCAGAGGGTGCTGTCTGGGGCTCAGACCCCTATGTGACTAGGAACCATACTGTCTCCAGCTCCAGGCTGGGAGTTCTCTAGGTGTGTCTCCCACTAAATCAGGGACTTTCCTGGGCAGAGAGGGCACTTGGCTCTGTCATTTTGTCTCTCGGCTTGTTACTGGCCCCCAAGTCCTGCTGGCTTATGAGACTCGTGCTCACCTCACTCCCAGAGGGTCCCCCTCTGCCTCTCCTCTTCTGAGGCCCTGATATTATGTAGAGAACCAAGAAGGTTCTTTCTGGACTTTTTTAGTTCTCTTAATTATCCACCCTACCTCTGTTTTGGCCCAACCCCACCTTCATCCCACCTGGAATCCCTGCAGCCACTCATTCTTTGAGGACAAATGTGACCCAGCACACCACTTCATGAAGAGGGAATAAGGCCTACGTAGTTAACCACGTGGGTTACAGACTCCCCTGGGGAGGGAAGGAGGAAAGAGGGAGAAAGATAGGAAGGGGAGAGAGGGGGACAGGAAGGGAAGGAGGGAGAGAGGGGGAGGGGGGAGATAGAGAGATAGAGGGAGAGGGGGGGAGAGAGAGAGATCTCTCTGCCCCAGAGCCAAGCTAAGCTGCTTGGGTGAAGCCCTTGGAATCTGAGAAAGAGAAGGAGAACCTAAGAGTGAGAAACATGAATCTCTTTGCTTTCCTGAGATTGGGGGCTGGGTGTCTCTCAGTGGAATTACTTTGGGAACCTTAGTGAATTAGGTCCTCTAAGGCTAATAATGCAGGTGGGATACTGAAAATATGAAGCACTCGCTTAGGGTGACCACCAGAACGGAGGCCAGGGCTATCCCACAGAGGGCTCCCTCTGCGGCTGCTGGATTTGAGGAGGTCTGGAGATCCTGCAGGGGGTCAGGGCCCCGGGCAATAGCTCTTTATTATCTGGGATAGTACTTTAGCTGTGGTTTCCAGCTGAGTTATCATCTTTGTTTTCCCCTTGGAATACCTTCAGCTCTCGCAGACCCTAACCCAGACCGTCAGCCTGGTAGGGTAACAGACCTGGTAGGGTCACTGGGGAGCAGGCAGTGTGGACAAGGATGGGATTCCCAAGACGGCCAGGGTGGGGGGGCTCACCCTGAGGGGCCAAGCCATGTCCGAGAACTGAGGCCAGTGACCCCGGAAGAGGTGCCCCATCTCCAAGAAAGCAAAGGGATGTTCCCACCCCAGGTGGGCGGGGGCAGAGCAGCAACTCACAGCAGGCGGGTGGGGGGCAGCCCCTTGGGGTGAGTGTGGGGGAGAGAGGGTCATCCTCACGAGCACGGGCATCTCGTCGTCCGACATCGAGCTGGCTGGCTTGTCTCTGGTGGAGGGGGCGGCAACGATGCTGTTGGCGAAGCCCTGAGAGCCTGGCTTGGGCGGGAGAAGCTTGACAGGGACAGACACGGGCATGACCATGGGCGTGAGGCTTTCTGCCTCGGGAGGGAGCTGCGGTGGCGGCGGAGGCGGAGGTGGCAGTGGCGGCTGGGGCTGAGGCTGAGGCTGAGGCGGCAGGGCCTTCTCTCCTTCCTCCTACACAGACAATAAAGGCTTTGATCCCGGGCTGAGAGCAGCCTTCCCAAAGAGGGGGGACGCACTTTGCTTTTCGTGAGATGCTGCAGGACGTCATGCGTGGGGGAGAGAGAGCCACGGCAGGGTGGTCTCCTTCCTGCAGCCCTGAGTCCCTAGGCTCACGTGAGGCCAGTTGGCGGTGCACGAGGCCACGCACTTTATTATTTTCCGTGTTTAAAGAAGTCCCTCGACCGCTACCACTAGCGTAATTAAAACAGGTATTAAAATCTTGTTGCTGTCATCGCTTTTAAAGAAAAGGATGTGGACTGGGAATCAGGCACCAAACAAAACAAAACACTTAAGCTCTTGTGTAGGAGCTCTTAATTCTACGGGCCTCAGTTTACCCATCTGTCCAATGGAAGACAAAGCTTTTTTATCTGGAACGGTCAGGAGATGGGAGTGAGCCAGGGTATCCAGGATTTTGGTGAACAGAGAGATAATCCCACAGACTTAAGTTTAGATCAACACTATCTAAAGAATTTGAGAAATTCTTTGAATTTTAATCTTACTCTAAAACTGCATAGATGGTTCACCACATGGATATCCCACCTCCCTGGGTAATCCTGAGGGTATTTCAAGACCTGCCTTGGCTGGAGTCTAACACCAGCGCACCGGTGAGTAGAAGGTGCTGGCTAAGAGCCCGATGGTCACATTAGCTTTCCCTGGCCATCGGCTGCTATGTTGGAAGGCCCAAGAGGCTTGTCTTAGGTGCTTTAAGCAGCAGAAGTTAAGATAATATTGCCTCTATGTGTTTTCTTTGCTGTCTTTTTCAGGAAGTGGAGAGACTGGGATCCCTCAAAAGGTTATTCTAGCCCCTCTGTTGTGGACCTTTGTTCGTGAAACCAGTGGAGGCGGGGTCTATTTGACCTGGGCGGCTCCTAGCGGCAAAGCTTACGGGAAGGATGGTGCCTCCCCGGGTGCCCAGCTCGGGGTCCCATCACTCTCTGTCCGACGGCAGCAAAGCAAAGCAAGCAACACGTGGCCTTGGAAGGGCCGGGCGCTGGCTTCTGCTAACCTGTTTGAGGCTGGGGGAGGCTCTCATTCCCCCATGGGACCGCATGTGGCCATTCAGGGCAGGTAGGCTCTTGAATTCCTTCAGGCAGATGGAGCACGTCAGTTTGTTTTTGGCATCAATCTGCTCCCCAAACACTCCTTTTGGTTGGCCACTGCTCAAGGGTAGGACCAGATGGAGAGGACACACATGTCGACAAAGAGGAAGCATGACTTATCAACAAGACCTCACACCCCACAGTGAACCCATTTCATTCACCCAGTGCTCCCAGTGGCCCCGCTTGTATTATCCCAATACCCTTCAGAGAACTAAGCCCATTTTATAGGTGGAAAACCGAGGCTCAAGAGTGGGAAAGGGCTTACTCAAAATCAGGCGAGAGTTGAATAAAATGTCCTTCATTCTAAACCATCAAGTGCTGGGTTTTTTCCACCTCTGGCCTATTATCTTTCTGGAGTCGGCTCAGGTGGCCTCTTCCAGAAGCATTCCCTTAGAGACACATGTCTAAGTCCCTGGTTTAGCCTCCAGACGGCATGTCTTAGCATTTTGCCCGGTTCAGGCTAAGAATTCACCATGCCCATAATGGGGGAAAAGAAGTCTGTACTATTTACTGCTGCATTCTCAAAGCTTAGCTCTATGCCTGGTACATAGTAGGTACTCAGTAAATACTGACTGAATGAACAGTGGAGAAATCATGGCCTCTGGAGTCAATCCCAGTATTGCCACTTACTTGATGTACAATTCCAAGCTCTCTGAGCCGGTTTTCTCATTTGTAAAGTCATAGGAATAAAGCCAAGAATGGTTGAGTGCTTACTACATGCTAGGCACATTACCCTATCCACCCCTACTAGATTGCTTTATTACACAAAATATAGAGTGCCTAGCACACAGTAAATGCTCAAACACTATAGCTGTTATTATTATTATAAATTTCTTTGGAAAATTGACTTTGAATTTGAAAATGAACCTGGAGAGACAACCCAGGAAAACCTCCCCCTCTCCTCAAATGCCAATATGCCTTCTCGCATCCATCCTACCTTGACTCGGGGGACCCTGGCTGGGCTCTGCCGTCAGGTAGGTGCATCTAATTTTGAGCCATGCAGCACATGGGAAGAAAGAAGAAAGAAAAAAAAGTGTGTTTCTACTGGGAGGAGTCTTTGAGCTGAGGGAAGCCCAGGGCCTGCACTTTCTAGAATGCTTCCTCAAGCTCACAGGGGCTGGCAGTCCATGTCCAGATGCTGGGTGCACCTGTCACTCCTTTCCCTTGCTTCCTCCAGCCTCCCAGCTCAGTAACACACCGGCTCCGGGAGCTGCCGCCAGCCACCAGCCCACCAGGACTCAATCCCCCACCTCATTCCTCCCTTTCCTCCCTGTCCACCACCGTGTGCACAGACCGGCTTCGTTCCCAGGACAGCCGGATGACACAGCAGCCCCCCCGGAGACCAGGCTGCTTGCCAGGTCAGCCCTGGCGGTGTCACCTTATTCTTATATTCACAACGGCTCTCCATTACCTCTGGGCCTGGGTCTCAAGCAAGACAGGGTCCAGGGGAGCTCATCTCCAGCCTCCATCAGAGCCCTCTCTCCATCTATCCTGGCCCTTTTCTCCCCTGAGCCTGTTGTCCCATGACCGAAGCACCTGGAACATGCCAAGGCATGGACAGTGCCCAGCACACAGGAGGCCGTTTTGTGGCAAATACATTTGGGAAACAATCAAAGGTTAATAACCTTGGCCCACAGCCCAGCAGACACCATCAGATGGGGCATCTGCCCTCGAGGCCATCACGGTGGGCGTCCCTCCTCATTATCTCCTAACAAGCCACTTTGCTCACTCCCTTTACCCGCCTGGATCCCGAGGGCAGCTAAGATTCTCATCTCTGAAGCTATGGGGGAATATCCCCCCAGGGAGATTCCCAGCACTCATTAGCATCCTACAGGCTCCCTAGCATTGCAACCTGATTCACTGTAGGAGCCCCCCAAATGTACTGATCTGGAGCACTGTCCCCCTCAGCCACATCTAGTAAACATTCTATGGTCTTCCGGGTCTGAGCCGTATCCTGGGAGAAATGCTGTCATAACGTGGTCTTCCTAAAGGGGGAACGATTTCAGAGGAATTTCCCCGAGGATTCAGACCTAAGGGGGACCAGACCCCTTCCCTGCGTGGTCCCTGGGCCCCTGACTCCGGCCTCGACCGCTACGTGCAGCATTCAGGCCCTCCTATGGTATTCTGGCCCCCTCTGTAGCAAACTCGAGCTCAGAGGGCAGAGGGCTGAGTCGAAATCGATTCTGTGTTCCTCGTGCCTGGCCCAGACAGCTTCTGGCACGCGTGGGCTAACGTTCCCGGCGTGAGCAGAGAACGAAAGCCCAGCAGGGGCTGGCACACCGAGGGCCCCGAGGCCGCTCCCGCGCTGAGAATACCTGGGGCCACAGGGCACTGGGAGACAGCTGCTGGTGCTGAGGCCCCATGTTGTTGAGGTGGATCCCGCCGGGGGACAGCAGCGGCCGATGGGGGAGGGCCCCGCCGAGCCGGTTCAGGTCCGAGCTTGCCGGGTCTCCCACTCCTGCGTCGGAAGGCCCCAGGTCGCTGTGGGAGCCCAGCATGGCCTGGGCCTGCCTGTCGCTCGGGTATGTCTTGGGCTGACCATCCTCACGCTGCTGGTGCTGGGGCAGGTGGCTCTGTTGGCAGAGGTGGTGGCCGTAGGGCTGCTGGGGCTCCTGGTAGTAGTACTGGGGCCCGGAGCCCAGCTGGATCAGCTGCACGGCGTGCGCCTGCTCTGGGCCGTACGGGTGGTGGTCCCTGTGATAAGCGGGCGGCTGCAGGTGCATCTGCGGCGGCTGTTGCTGCGGCTGCTCTTGCAAGTGCTGCATCACGGGTTGGGGCTGGTAATACTGAGGTATCTGCATCGGACCCTGTCGCTGCTGCTGCTGCTGCTGCTGCTGCTGCTGAGGCTGCGGTGGGCGGGTCTGTTGCTGCTGCTGCTGCTGCTGCTGCATTTCTTGCAGGGACAGAGGTTGCTGCCCAGCCTGCTGCGGTGGGTAATACTGGTGCTGCTGCATCTGCTGCATGTGCTGGGACAGCATCGGGGGGGCCTGCAGCGGCTGTCCTCCCTGCACTGGCATCTGGGCCAGCGGCTGCTGGTAGTCATAGTACAGGTGCCCCTGGCCGGCGTGTGGCCCTACCTGCAGGGCTGATTTGGACAGCCCACTGGGGAAACCGGGGTGAGGCTGCTGGGGCACCTGCTGGTAGCGAGCGGGAAGAGCCGGCGCCGGGGGCTCCATGGGCTTCTGGGACAACAGCTGGCGGAGGGCACTGTCAGGGGCCCCGTCCATCACTGCCGACTGGGTGTGCAGCACCTGGGCCATATTGTTGACCTGAATTCGCAGGTTTTGGTTGGCAAACACCTGGGTGAAGGAGTCCAGCTTGTGCAGGACGCCGCTGGTGAGTTTCTGGGTGCGGATCTCGCTGGCCTGGGAGTAGGTATACTGGTAGCCGTCGGTGGGCTCGGGCTGGGCCGGGGTCCCCCACATCATGTTTGAGTTGGTCAGGTTCCCGCGGAGCTGGACGTGGTTCCCAGGCCCAGTGTGACCTCCCCACCCTCCCTGCCTCGAGGTATCCACTTGGCCCAGGTTTTTGGAACCAACAGGCAAGCCCAGACCATCCCGGGTATCTTGAGGGAAGTGGGGGGAGAGGGGTGACGCCTGAGAGGCCTCCAATCCAGCCCCTGTGACTGTATTCCCATAGTTGTGGTTCAGCCCACCGTGGATGCCAAGTGGTGGTTGTTGGTAGAAAAGGTTCTCACCACCATGGGTCACGTGATTGGTCTTGTAGAGTTGCTGATCCCCCATGGCGCCTGCCTTGGCCGGGAACGTCCAGCCACAAAACCATAAAAAAAGGTCAATGAAACAAAACCCAAAAGGACTGAAACCCTGAGAAGCGGAGAGAAGACGTCCACACTATTCCACGGCTGACATGTCTGTGAACGTGGCTGCGGCCAGATGCTCCTGTTGGCTTGTACCACTCATGTGCAGGGCGGGGGGCTTGACATCGTCACGCGGGCCGAGGTACGGGCCGAACACCACCGTGGGGCAGGGATGCCGCGCACACCTGTAAGACAAGGTACAAAAGCACATGACCGGATTTACTCGGATGCTCCGCATGAACAAAGACATCTACCGCGACCGAAGAGAGAATTAAACACAAAACAGGAGACTTGATTCGAAAGAGCCTGTTTCACACACTGGCCACCCTTTATACTGATTCTGCAGATCTGGGTCCTCCTGGGAGACAGGAACTCTCTTACTTTCCAGCCTTCCTACAATGGCTCCTTAGTCCATTGATTTGTTAATTCATTGTTTTGCTCACTGATTAATTCCTCCATTCTTCTGAGACTCAACACTATCTGAGGACCTGCAGGGGATGTGAAGAAGGTTAAGGCATTCATTTATCCACTCATCTGCTCACCACATACTTACTAGACACCTACTAAGTGTAAGGCACAATGTCAGGAAATGATTACGACATGGGCCAGCTCTCTTGAGGTGTTTATGGTTAGAAAAAGTACGTGAATAAGTACGATACCAGGAGGAAGGATGCATGTAATAAAAAGGTAAAAATAACAGATATGGGAACTCAGACTGGAGAGCTTACGCTGGATAAGAACAGAACTAGAGAAAGTGTCAAGGAGGAGGACTGCACACATTAGTCTGCCTATCCCATCAACACGATTCCCTGCCTTCTGAGGTCCCTGCTCAGGGAAACATCTCTGCACAGGGCTAATGTAGCACGAAAACCCATACTGGGACAAGTCTTAGAGACATGAGCTACGACATCTGGGGAGGTGGGATCAGTTTGGTTTGAGTCAGACAGGTTCTTTAGGGGACTTCTAACTGGGGTCTGTAAACCCCTGGGAGTACATGAAGACTTTCCAAGCACTACAGACATGCGCTCAAAGTTTTAAGAGAAAGTTTCTCTTTCTCTGAATTCCCAGACCCTCAAATTTTCATAGAAGCTATTTTCTAGAACTGACTGGTGACGAAGGTGCAAGTTGATGTTTTATATTTCCACTCTCACAATCGCCCTCCTCCTCTACAAAGGAAAGACAGACCTTTTACTCACCTCATCCCAAATCTTTTTTTTTTTTTTAAAGGAAGCTCTTTTAATTCATACAGGCTCTGAGAAACCCATAAGAAAACATCACTATCCCAATAGAAAATATGAAAACAATATGAAAAGATTTTTCAAATAAAAGAGAATGATTTTCCAAACACATGGGAATTCAGCCAAACTTGTTCATAATAATATAGGTATTAAAACGTCTGAGTTACCAATAAGATTTCACCTGACAGATTGAAAATACATCCGAGGGCACCTTATTATCAGGGTACTGAGGAAAATGGCACTGACAATGTTGGTAAGAATATCAATTGACATAATCCTGTGAAACACAATTTGATAATAGCTATCAAAAGTCAAAAGTCAAATATTAACATTAAAATTCAAATGTATTCAAAATCCTTCAATCAAGGAATTTCATTTTGGAGGATTTATTCAATAGGCATGACCTCATCCCAAATCTGAACTGGGCTTATTATCTCCCCAGTAACCCTCCCCCCTCCCCACCCTGGCCACCATATGAAAGGACATCTAGAAAACAAGCAACTCTAATAAATGAGCAGTGAATCTTATTTGAAGCTGGATGGTTTCCAATGCTATTTTTTTTCCCTTAGGAAGGCCTAATAGAAGTAATTAAAGTCTAATTGTCAGTGATAGATCGCCATGTGATTTTCAGTATAGGACTCAGAAGCAGATCAAGAACTGAGTGATCCTGTTTTAACAAAACTTCCACCCGTTCACGCAAATGAGGATATTCAGTGCTTACATACATATGAATGAAAAACAGAAATGCAATCAATGTTGGCACCTGTCTCATATCTCCTACCATGTGTAATATTCTTCCAAGGATATAAAAACAGACTGAACAAATAACCCAACGCCAGCAGTTTTCTATTTCTGGGCAGTGATAACTATACGAGTATGCTCACTCAGCTAATTCAAGCTAGAGGTTCTGGTCATATATTGGCGTGTATGTTGTAAATCAATAAAAAGGTTTATTTTAAAAAGTCATCTAGCCCCCCTGGGGCAAATAATACATTCTATGTTAATAAAAATATGTATAAAAATATGTATCAAAAATATGTTAATAAAAAATCAGTAAAATTGTCACAACTCTGAAACAAATAAAAAAAAATCTTCAGAAGTAAAAAAAAAAAAAAAAAAAGCCATCCAGCATTACCATCACACCAAGAGATGCATCTTCAGTCTAATTTTAGGTTTTATGTTTATTAATGATTTATCCAAATTAGTAATACGTTTATGTTATTTTGATTAATCATCTCCTATTAATAATTGTTAACAAGAACTCAAACAAGAAAATTTCAATACTTAAGAGCGTTATGAGTTCAGGAAATTAAAGAAATTTTAACTTGATATAAAATTGTTATGGAGAAATATGATAAGGAAACAAACGAGAGAGTTTTATGCATAAAATAGATTACATATATTCCATGAGGATAAAATTCCACAGGGGAAGTGAACAGAAATAAAATTTCGAGAAGAAAAAGGAACACTGACTATTAGTGAAGAGCGTGTTTATGCATTTTTAAACTAGATGATGGTGGATATCAAATGTCTACGGTGCTTAGACTCCACTGGATAAATTTAAAACAGTGATGTAATAGTTTTACTTAAAAATATCAATGTTGGTCATCTACCGGAAATTGCATTTTCTGCAAATGTATGATTAAAAATGTAGAGGTAAACTTGAAAATGTGTGTGTGGGGGATCACTACATTTACCACATCCTTTTGGGGGGGGGGTTTAAGCAGCAAAGTGTGAAGACCATTGTAGTAGCCCCCTCCAACCGGGAGCTGCACAGGGTTGGTCTGTGTCCCCTTCGGAAAGATAGAGGGACAAATCAGCGCAAGGGATTTGGTTTGGTAGAATGAAGGGTGAATGAGGGGAAGCAGTGGGAGGAAACCATGGTGCCCACGGAGAGCTGGGGCAGATCCTGAATGTGACCGTGAATGGCCGCTGAAGGCTTCCCAGCACAGGCACCAGGATGCTGGGCCTGATGGCCCTGAGCTTCAGAAGCAGGGTGAGACCCACTCCTCTCACTGAAAATGCGGTCCGTATCACCTGAGAGCTTGTCAGAAACTCAGAATCTCAGGCTTCAGCCCCCATTATCAAGACCCCCAAGTGATTTAGGTGCATATTAAAACTTGAGAATTTTAGTAGGCTCTCGCTGCAACCAGGTGAGACATAATGAAGACCTGAACTTGGATGATGACAAGCAGAACCAACGGAGAAATGAGAGAAACAGCCCCTCTGCTGCCAATGGGAAGTGAGTCTCCCTCAGGGGCTTATGCCCCAGTCTGAAGAGACGCCCTTCTTTTCTCGCACAAGCTCTCCTCCTTGACATCCCCGTTCACCACTACACCTTGCTGACTCCCAGTCACTACTCCCAGCCCAGAGGGTGTGGGTTCCTGCTCAGCTGCCTACCCCAAAATCTACTTCCACGTTCAAAGGCAAAGGCAACATCATGTTCCCCTGAATGGATGCTCCTCCAAACTCTTGCTCTTGAATCCTCCCTCTCTCTTAACAAACCCCACAACCTATCAATTTACCTCCTCAAATTTTCTTTTCTTTTTAAATAAAGATTTTATTAAAAAAAATTAAAAAAATATTTTATTTATTTAAGAGAGAGAGATCACGAGTGAAGGGGAGGAGCAGAGGGAGAGGGAGAAGCGGACTCCTCACTGAGCAGGGAGCCTGACGCAGGGCTCGATCCCAGGACCCTGAGATCATGACCCGAGCTGAAGGCAGACTCTTAACCAACCGAGCCACGCAGGTGCCCCAACCTCATATTTCCTTAACTGCAACCATTTTCCCCATTCCACCACTATCACCTTAATCCAAGACACCTCATCTGTCTTCCAGACCATCCCAATAGCCTTCAAACTCATCTCCCTACTTTCGGTTTTGTCCATGCTCCAGACAGCAGCAGCAGAATGAACTTTTCAAATATAATGCCAATCCCATCACTGTTCAAAATCCTTTGATGTCATCCTAGTGCTCCTAGGTTAAAAATCAAAACCATGAACAAGGCCGATCTGGCTCCTTGTCCCAGTCTGGTATGTATCTCTCTTTCCTTTGTTCTTTACTCCCTTTCTATCCCACCACTCCAAGCCATTCTGGTCGTCTCTCAGTTTCTTGAAGTTGTCACACTGTCTTCCACCACAGGGCCTTTGCACATGCTGGTGTGCCCCCAAACCCCTAACTTGGGAAGTTGTTCCTCTTCCCATTCTCTCTTCATCTAGTGATGTCCTGGGCATCCTTCATTCAGATCTCAGCTCAGGCTATATTTCTCAAGGAAGTCTAACCTGATCCCAACCACAAGTCAATACCAGGGTCATTTCTTACACATTCCTTTCTTTCAAATCACTCTTCTTAGTCCATAATTGTACTTCCACCAGTACCACTATTTAATTAATGGATTTCTCTTTATTAGAGCAGGGGCATGTCCATTTTTGCCTATGATTCTATTGCCCAAACCTACCCCTATGCCCAGCATATTGTAGGCCCTCCAATAAGGGTTTGTTGAAGGAGGGGTAATATTTGTTGAATGAGTGAACTGATGAATGAAAAAAAAAAAAAGAGAACAATGATCAAGTGTCCCACTGAACTTGTAGCAGTGGAAAAAGACGCTCAGGGGCGCCTGGGTGGCCCAGTTGGTTGAGCAACTGCCATCGGCTCAGGTCATGATCCTTGAGTTCCGGGATCGAGTCCCACATCGGGCTCCCGGCTCCATGGGGAGTCTGCTTCTTCCTCTAACCTTCTCTCCCCTCATGCTCTCTCTCACTTTCTCTGTCTCTCAAATAAATAAATAAAATCTTTAAAAAAAAAAAAAAGACGCTCAGTGTAGGGGGAACGAATGTTAAGTTCTTATGGAGAACAGTTAGACTTCCCTGGGTCGGGGCGCCTGGGTGGCTCAGTGGGTCAGGCCTCTGCCTTCGGCTCGGGTCGTGATCTCAGGGTCCTGGGATCGAGACCCACATTGGGGGGGGGTCTCTGCTCAGCGGGGAGCCTGCCGCCTCCT
>CM052802.1:100511838-100555456 GCA_028533885.1 Nasua narica
CTCCAGCTCCTTTAGGTGTAGGGTTAGGATATGTATTTGAGATTTTTCTTTCTTGTTTCTTGAGAAAGGCTTGTATTGCTATATATTTTCTTCTCAGGACCGCCTTTGCCTGTTTGTAAATTCTTAAGGGAGAATACTTTTTCCCTCTCAGAGTCAAGATTAAAATCTTCCTTGTCATTTCCCTCTGCAGGTCAGTGTGTATTTTTCTAGTCTATCTTTTCACTGATGTTACTTTTCTTTGAAAGCCCTGGCTTTATGTAAGGATCACAGTTTCAATTCTTGTTTCTTGGATCCAAGGTCTTGTCTTATGTTCCCATGTGGGCATTTAAGATACTCAGTTAAACAGGACACATTGAATACTCATGACAGTGAAGGGTAAGGGCTGGGGAAGAGACTAGGGAGTGGCAACATCAAAATTTTGGAAGGTGGGAATAAAATGGATGAGAAATAACTGACCTAGTAATTAGAAAATGCTGAAACCTAAATTAGCAGCAGAAAAACCCAGAATCAAGTGAATTCATGTACAGCACTCTGAAAGACTTAGAAATTTGAAGCATCATGTTACCCTGAGAGTGGGCGAAGATGAATCTAAAAGCAAGAATATTGTTTGAAAGTCTGTATAGCAAGAAGTTAGATCATCCCATCTTTCCACCCTGAAAGAAGACTGGAAGCTTTTCCTCTAGAGAGGCTGCATATGAGGTCTTTGGACTATGAGACTATGAGCACAGCTAAGGGCAGGAACACTGTACTAAATACTAGAGCATTAATTCAAAGTCTGTCCATTGAACAAGCTTACTTCAGTGCATTTTCCACCACTTGACTCTGAAAGCATCTGTAGCTGGCTTATAACTCCCAGACAGGAGTTTGAGAAACTCTTTTGCAGAGAAACTAACCAGTCCAAAAGAAAGAAAATCTATCAGAAGAGTGGAACCCTATATTAGACTGCTTAGGCTCCCATAACAAAATACTACCAACTGGGTGGCTTAAATAACAGAAATTTGTTTTCTCATAGTTCTGGACTTTTAGAACATCAGGAACAAAGAGAGAATCCTACAAACTTCCAGGAAGAGAAAACAAAAAGTCAATAGAATCAGAATGGCACTAACCTTTAAAATATTCAGAGTAAAAACTGAATAACAAGAGTTCTAGGAAGAACAACAAATATGGATGAGTATAAATTATCAAGGCAAATTTTCAAGAAAACTTGCAAGAACTGAACCATATGAGAGTCTAGACCAAGGAAGCGTATCTAGTATCTAGGACAATTGCTTTAAATATAGCAATGTTGGGGTGCCTAGCTGGCTCAGTTGGAAGAACATGTGACTCTTGATCTTAGGGTTTTAGCTTCAAGCTCCACGTTAGGTGTAGAGATTATTTAAAAACAAGATATTTTTAATAAATAAATAAATATAGCAACAAAATGGCAGATCATCAGGACCTGCCTGAATATCAGGAACAAAGAATATCAGGAACAAAGAAAAAATCTACCAACTTCCAGAAAGAGAAAACACAAAGGCAACAGAATCAGGATGATACCAATCTTTAAAATATGCATTTATGATCATATTTATTATATTTTTATCCAACATTTCTAGGTATTTGTGTTGGGAGTGGTGGTTATTGAGGTGATAAAGTTTGTCATACTTTCAGAATTGCTAAAATGCGGGTTGAATGAAGGCAGGGACCTGTTTTTATGCATGTGTCCATGTTCCTAGAAGAGTGTTTGAAACATACCAGATGTTCTATAAATATTTACCAGATGAATGAGTAAACCACAAACCCAAATTGATCTTTTTTAAAGATCTATTTGTTCATTTGTTTGTTTGTTTAATATATAGAGAGAAAACGTGGAAATCAGGGAGGGGCAAAGGGAGACAGAGAAGGAGAGCAGACTCTTCTCTGAGCACAGAGCCTGATGTGGGGCTTGATCTCACAATCCTGAGATCACGACCTGGGCCAAAATCAAGAGTCAGATGCTCAATTGACTGAGCCACCCAGGTGCCCCTTTACACTGGTTTTTTAAATCCTGTAATGCTTCGTTATTTTTCATAGCTACATATTATTCCATGATGTGAATGCATCATAATGTATTTAGCCTTACTGACAAACTCATTGGCTTTTTTCCAATATTTCGTGTAATTACACTAATAATGAAATTCCTTGTTCATATAGATTAGCAAACTTTTTTTTAAGTATAGACAGGTCAAGGAGGCATATGTGAGTTTGGGGGGGGGTGGAGAATTGAGTTGAGCCCTAAGTGAAAAGAGTTAGTTACCTTAGGATCTGGGACAAGAGCATTTTAGACAAAGGATGCGGCAAGTGCAAAGGCTCTGAGGCTGAAACAGATTTGAAATGAATCAATACGAATATTAAATTGAAATATGAAATTATTTGAAATATGAAATATGAAATTATACAATATGAAAGCTATGACTTTATGGCAGAAAATTTTCAGATAGGGGTGCCTGGGTGGTCAGTTGGTTGGGTGTCTGACTCTTGATTTCAGCTCAGGTCACGATCTCAGGGTTATGGGGTCAAGCCCAGGGTGGGGCTCTGCATTGGTTGTGGGGCCTGCTTGGGATTCTCTCTTGCCCTCTCTCTCTGCCCGTCCCCCCTAAAAATATATTTTAAACGTTTTCAGATAGATAAATGCTGTGTTTACTAGTAATTCTAACAGGTATATTATTCTTATTTACTAAAACCCTTTCAGATATGTTATTACTTTCATTTAAGACATGATGAAACTGAGGCTCATATAGATAAGTAACTTACTCAAAGTCACTGTGATAGACTGACTGCGGGTTTTTTTTTTAAGATTTTATTTATTTTTTTGAGAGTGCGAGAGAGAGAGAGAGAAAGCGAGAGAGTGCACAAGCAGGGTGAAGGACAAAGGGAGAAGCAGACTCCCGGCTGAGCTGGGAGCCCAACATGGGACTCAATCCCAGTACTCTAGGATCATGACCTGAGCCAAAGGCAGACACTTAACCAACTCAGCTGCCCAGGCACCCTTGACTGAAATTTTATGGACCTAATTAAGGCCTCCCCAATACTACTTCCACTACAATGTGACTCTGTCAATCTTTGAATCTATTTTCCCATCCTTTGGAACTGGGCTGACCTTCTGACTTGCTTTAGTAGATAGAATGCAGTGAAAATGATGATATGCCAGTTCCAAGCTTAGTTCCTTAGGTGTGGTCTTGCATATTTCCACCCTCTTTCTTGGACCTCTGCTTTCCCCGTGGCAACAAAGGCTAGCCTGCTGGAGGATGAGGGACCACATGGAGAAGAACAGTGGTACACAGGTTAGTAGCTAGCCAACTCCTGGAAGCAGAGTCACCTTGCTGACCTGTAAGTAGCTGCAAGCATGTAAGAGAGTCCAGGGAGACCCAGGTGCCCTCATCTATTCTATATCTATTGTCACTGATGTAAATGATCTCTTGGGAATGGAACATTAGGAGCTCTGTGGTTTTCTGCTCCCTAAAGGCAGCTTATCAAGACCATCTTTTTTCCAGATGTGGCAAGGATTATCACATGGCATACTGTGAGGAAGAATTGTCCAGCTAGCACATTTCATCTCTCCCAGTTGTTTCTGTCCATTGGATGTGGAGGGGGTTGACAAAGACTTTGTCCTTGACCTACCTCTAGTCAGGCTCCTCTGAGTCCTGTTTTTGAGTAGGCCTTGAGATCTGTCCTTGGCCTGCTTATTTGAGTTTAGCAAAGAATTCTGCTGAGTTAGTTTGGCAAGAATCTCCCACCTTTGGTCTGATTGCCTTGATATTTAATCAAATTCCTCATCCCTCATCCTTGATATTTTATAACCCTAGTTTGCCTTCAGCAGGAATCTGGTTGAGTTGGTCTAGCAAGAATCCTGTTAGCTTTGATGTTTGCTCTTAAAAGTTGCCCACCCCGTGAGCCCATCCTACTCCTTGGCTATAAATCTCTATTTGTTTTTGTTGTATTCTGAGCCCGATCTTTCTCCTGGACCACAAAACCCCATTGTGTAGTAGTCTCTTTGAATAAAGTCTTCTTTGTCATCTTCAAACAAGTATCATGACTATTTTTTTTCTTGAGAGGTACAAAATGCTCTTTAAAGTGTGTAAATGATTGTACTTGGTCGCTATGTGAGGGAAAGAAAGGACCTGCTATCCACGTGGTTTGCAAAGGCATTAGTAAGCCAATCACATCCAACCCAAAAAGGACAAGGTTTAAGGCTGCTAGGAAGGGTACTAATCTACTAGCCTCTCAGAAACCATCATTCACAAGTTTAGTTGCTGCAGGAAATGCTGTGGATTGGTTTGTCCCCCAATTTCGTCTGGGGTATGCTTTCATGTGCTACAACGTGTAGTAAGCTAAACACTACATTTCCTACCTTCCTTTGCAACGAAGGCTCTGAGACAAGTCAGCTATATGTACTCTGGTGATAATTTGGAAGTTGGAAGTGAGTTGGAGGCTGTCTTTCTGTTTCCATGGCTATTACGGATATCAAGCACAGTTTGGAGATGTTGCATTATTCACGGCATCTGTAGATTACAGCCTATAGTTTCTAGAATATTAAAATACCATTATTGTGGCAGTAAATTTAGCAGTTCCAGGATCACTCTCCCAGATGCTCATCCTAAGATTGTACCTTTACCCTTGTGAGTTCTACTTTCTTGTATCAAATGTCTACTTACTTTAAAAAACTTGCATAGCAGTTTCTATGCTTTGCAATTCAACCTTCATGGATGGTTACTGTGATGGTTAATTTTAGGGGTTAACTTGGTTGAGCTATGGTGCCCAGTTGTTGGTCAAATACTAGTATAGATATTGCTGTGAAGGTATTTTGCAGATGTGATGAACATTTACAATCAGTTGACTTCAAGTAAAGAAGATTAATCTTGATAATGTGGGTGGGCCCCATCCAGTCAACTGAAGGCCTTAAGAACAAAAATTGAGGTTTCCTGGAGAAAAAGGAATTTGCTTCAAACTGTAACAGAGATCTTTTCTGAGTTTCCAGCCTATTGGCCTGCCCCACATTTTGCAGACTTGCCTGCCTTCTTGATCGTGAGAGCCAATTCCTTACAATAAATCTGTCTCTGTATATATAAAATGGTTCTGTTTCTCTGGAGAATCCTCATGGATACAGTTACTAATTAGCAAATACACATTTACTTTGTTGTTGCACTCCTTTAATTAACTGTATGGTTTTTATATTTTGTATTAAAATTTTTCTAATTAAAATTTCATTTTTTAATAGGTAGTATTATCACACAGCCTGCAATTTTAAAAGTATGAAAGGGTATAGTAATGAAAAGTAAGTCACTCTCTTACCCTTTCCATTAGTATCAAGTTCTCTCTCCTGGAGACAACTAATATTTCCTTTTTTTTTTTTTTTGGTGTGTCTTTCTAGAGTTTCTATACAAGTATTTTCTTGTACGTATTCCAATGGTAGCATCCATGCACATTTTCTGCATTTTTCTTTTTCAATGAGGAGATTCCTCCACATGTATATCGAGTCATTTCTTTTTAAAAAAAGGCTATCTAGTATTCCAATGGATACATTTCATTTATTTAATGATCCCTTATTGATGATATTTAAATAATTTCTTATAGATCATGTTGCAATCAATAACTGTGAAAATGTCATTATGCAGATATGTAAGTCTATCTGTGGGATAGATAAATTCTCAAAGCTAGAATCCCTCCATTACAGGATATGAGTGTTCTTTAATTTTTAATTTTTATCAAAATTACTCATGTGCAAATTTCAAGAGTTATAGGGTTCTGCAAAGTTTGGTAAGAAAAAAAAAGAAAGGAAGAAGAAAAGAGCCAAAACAGTCCCTAGTCTCCTTTCCTTCCATTTCTGCCTTCTCAGAGGCAATCACTTTGAATTATTTTAGCTGCTTCCATATCTCAAAATAGCTTCCCTGTACTGGTTCTTGATTTTTTTTTTTTTCCATTTTAGGTATCATTTATGCACTTCCTGTAACGAAAGATGAGAATTTCACTCTCTTTCAGCCCCGGCCCCCACCACATACAGGCTCCCTTCCTTTTCCTCTAGCCTCCTAATATAGTCATGTGATAATGATTTCGTGATATTTTTCTCTAGAGAGAATAGAGAGGTAATTCAATCTTTTCTTGAGCGTGGTTAATCACAATTTGTTTCTGTTATTGCCAGTAGAGATGTATAAAATAAACAACTTTATATCCACATAGTATAGCTCTGCTACAGGCTTAAGCAGAATTCTGCTAAGTTTCGTCTATGTGTTCTCACCAACAAAGAAAAACTGTACGGTGCATTTCTAATTGTATGTGTTGCATTATCCAGTATATTCCTGATAGGAGAAAACTGAACTGCTGAGAATCGAATCTGTCGCTTGCAATTTCCTATATCTGATTAATGGAAAAAGTTTTCCACAGACTAGCTTCTGGCTCCTTACATTCAGACCTTATTTCTCTGCCCCTACTCACCCTGCTGCCAGGCACCATAGCACATCTCGTTATAACCTCTGACCCTGCGCCTTCATGCCATAGCCCGAGGTAAGTTGGGTACAGTAGGAGGTAGAAATACTCCTGAAGCAATTCCTACTGGGATGGCTGACCTTAAGCTAACTTTACACGGATGTGATCGCAAGCTACATAAATAAATCCAACTAAATCTAAACTGAATGGATCTCCAATTTACTTTCCCTTGGTTCCCAAAACTTCAGTGTGAGACAAAGTATGACAGAGGGAAAGTTGAATAGAAAAGAAATAGTGAATTTAACCAATCAGTTAAAATATCTTACTTCACAGATTTTACCCAATTCATGATTGTGCGTCGGGTTCCTGGAGCTGAGACTTCATTAGCTTCATGAGAAATCCACTGCTGGCTCTAAGCTAACAGGGCAATCAGCCCGTTTTGGAGTAGGTCAGAAAACTCCAGGAGAGATCTCAACAAGATAAAATCTATAGGCAACTGGATGTGTCTCAGTATAATGAAAGATTCAGCCAGTTGGTGGAGACTTGGGAGTTGAATATTCTTATGTATTCAGAGGAAACTGTGAAAATGAAAAACAAGACAATTTTTAACTCCATGGAAAACAAAAAGCTGTTCAGGAAAAGTCATTGTATTTACCATATGGCTCAGCTATAATTAATTTTTATCAGCGTAATAATGTAAACTCTGAGGAATGGATAGATGGACAGATTGGTGATAAAGTAAGTATAATAAAATGTTAAGTGTAGGATTTAGGTAGTAGGTATATAGTGTTTATCATGAAGTTTTGGGAACTTTTCTACAGTTTTTAAATTTTTCACAATAGATTGTGGGGAGGAAAATTATGCACCTGAAAAATATAGAGAAAAAAGATGTTAAAGACACGGATCAGAGGCACCTCGATGGTTCAGTCAGTTAAGCATCCAACTCTTTTTTTTTTTTAAAGATTCTTTCTTTCTTTCTTTCTTTGACAGAGAGAGAGATCACAAGTAGACGGAGGGTGGGGGGGTGGGGGGAGAAGTAGGTCCCCCGCCGAGCAGAGAGCCCACTCGGGGCCGGATCCCAGAACCCTGAGATCATGACCTGAGCTGAAGGCAGAGGCCCAACCCACTGAGCCACCCAGGCGCCCCATAAGCATCCAACTCTTGATTTTGGTTTTTTCTTTTGCCTGGATGCTAAAATGGTGCTATCTTTTCCCGCTGTCAATGGAGTAGTCCAATATGGCACTCACTGCCAGAACACTGCCAGGAACACAATTCCCAGGCTCCTAAGTTGAGTCAGTTAAACAAACTCATTGTAGACTAGAAGGGATAAATGTGTTCATTTTTTATTGTTAGAAGAGTATCAGTAGACTTTAAAAAAAAATCATGCTCTGATCTCGGATCTATACACACCAATTACTTACTGTTGGCTTTTGTTTCCATTCATTACTTATTTTTGCCAGTGGCTACAGTAGTTGAATCCTTCCATAGTTGAGCTTACTTCCATATGGTCTTCTATCTGCAAACACTCAAATAAGTGAATATTATTAATTAGAGTGTGTGGCTGTTTTCTTTATACATCCCATCCTGGCTTGGGAGAGTCTTATGTTTTCAGTCTGTCCACAATTGGTGGATGAGCAGTCAGCTTATGCTGGAGGTTGTGTTGCTTCCCAGTAGAGGGAATAATCCCACATACATCAGGGGCTGGTCTTTGAGCAACAGGAGCCATAATGAAAAGAAAAAGGATCAGAGCAGCTATACTAGAAAAGGAAAATTCACATGATTTGGGAGTGCTGAACTTGTGTTTATGATCATATTCAGTCTTTTCTGGCCTTCCTCCTTCTCCCGTTCATGGTTTCATTCCAAGACAGTAAGTTAATAAGGTACCCACCATTTAGTTAAAAGGAGTTTTCATTTTTACTTTAATCTTTCTGATGAATTGTGAAATCATAAGTTCCTGTCGCGCTTTACCCAGTAAGCTATCATCAGATTGGTCACCCACATTGTGTAAAACCCAAAAGACAGAGGGAAATTTGATTTGAGACTCGTATGTTTAGGTGTTATATTTCCAAATTCATCATTCTTTTCTCACTTTTTGCCCACATCCTTCACTGGTGCTTTATCAAAGCCAAGTTTACTATTTTTTTTTTATTTTTTTAAAGATTTTATTTATTTTAGAGAGAGAACAAGTGTAAGCATGGGCAGGGGGAGGGGCAGAAGGAGAGGGAGAGGCAGAGGATCTCAAGCAACTCCGCACTGAGCATGAAGCCCGATGTGGGGCTCCATCTCAAGACCCTGAGATCAAGACCCACGCCAAAACCCAGAGTGGAAGGCTTAACTGACAGAGCTGCCCAGGCACCCCTATCAAAGCTAAGTTTAAAACTCCTTATTTGGGGGTGGCTTAGTCCATTAGGTGTCTGGCTTCAGCTCAGGTCATGATTTCAGGGTTCTGGGATCAAGCCTCAAGTGGGCTCTGTGCTCAGTGGGGAGTCTGCTTCTCCCTCCCTCTGCCCCTTCCTTTGCTTGTGTTCTCTCTCTCTCCCTCAAATGAATAAATAAGATCTTAAAAAAAAACCCTCCTTATTTGTATTTATCAGGTCCTTTCATAAGTGACATCACCAGATATATTTCGGGTTTTAGCCTATTTATTAGGACTTTTACTATACCCCATTATTTTTACTTATTCCTTGGTGCTGTCAACATGGTGGAATGTGCTCAAGAACAATTAGCATGAGAGTGACTGGCATATCATAGAATTGTAGGCCTTCTAATGCATGTTCCTAACCTAATGGATATCCTCAGCTATGAAATGAGGGGTCAATTCCTTTGTCTTTCCTCACCTGCTTCTTGGGAGAGATGGGTACATGGGAAGATTGTTTTATATTTAGATTATAAACCCATTCTTGAATCACACCAGTTGTGAAGTTGTGTTTCCAAATCAGATGCTAAGAAATCAGGACTGTTGGGGCCCCTGGATGGCTCAGTTGTTTAAGCGTCTGACTCTTGGTTTTGGCTCAGGTCATGATCTCAGGGTTGTGAGACTGAGCTCATCATCGGGCTCTGAGGTGGGCCTGGAGTCTGCTTGGGATTCGCTCTCTCCCTCTACCTCTCCCCCTACCTCTCTATCTCTCCCTCTTAAAAAGAAAAAGGAAAGAAAGAAAGAAAGGAAGGAAGGAAGGAAGGAAGGAAGGAAGGAAGGAAGGAAAGGAATCTGGACTGTCATATTCCTGTAGAATTTCCTAGGAAACTCCTGAAGACATAATTCCATAATGGCTGATTTCACTTAATTAAGCATTAACCATTGTGACAACACACAACTCGTGGCTTTGATGGGCTGAGCAGTGAAATGTCAGCAATGGGAAGGATGTTACCTCCAGGCACAGTAGTATGGAGGGGAAGGCCAACCTTCTCCCAGGGTTGTTGAAAATAGCATGTTGGTTGTTACGTTAGACCCTTGCCTTTGCCCAGGCAGTTTCCATTTCTCTGTGATCGCTGTGTTCATGTGTCCACGTGCCTGCCTCCCTCATCTTGTCAGAACAAGGATTCCTCACCAGGGATTTGATGACATCCATGTAAAGAATCAGGAGTTTAATTTTCTCAGAATTGCCAGTCAATTGAAGCAAGCAGCAAAATCAATGGTCAAGGTTCATCACAGCCCAGGGCTTTGAATCCATGAGAGGATATCCAGTTTATCTCTGAGTCCAGAGTCATGTCATCTGTACTGCCTTTAATCGGCCCCCACTGTGATCAGACCCATCATTCTCCTTTTCAAGTGCAGTGCCCCCACCCCCCAACCCAAGTTACTTGTAAGATGACTACCATCCAAGGAGGTTTTAGAAGTGAGCCAAAGCCATCCACATACCTGGTCGAGGTTCTGAATTAGACCGCGCTTCCTGGGCAATGATGCTGGGTGCCTGCAGGGGGCGCCCTTGCCCAGGGCTGGCCTCTGCCGCGCCGGGGGGAGGGCCGATTCCGCGGGGCTGGGCTTTCCTATCCCTGGGGTTCCTTTTCTTTAACAATGGAGCTTGCATTTGTTTGAACTTGAGCGATTCCCGTTGCACAGCTTGGGACGCTGAAGTACTTGATGTCCCTTTGTTGTTTTACATTCAATAAGCAGCTGGTAACTGACATTCAAAGGAGCGTGGTGTTCCGCCTCCTCAGGACCGGAAGCTTGGGGGCCAATTCCTTCCCCTCCCTGAGGAATCCCAGAGGGGATCTAGCCTCCTTGGGTCAGGGAGACACACCTCCTATTCTGGTTTGTGATATGGACCCAGCGGAAGGGCGGCGTGTATCGCTGTCGGTGAGGCTTCCGAAGCTGTGTGTGGTTCAGACCCCACACAAATTCCTATACTGTACCCAGATGTGGAGTTGCTGTCTCTAGAGCCCCAAACTCCCATTAATATATGTCTGGCTTTTATTGGCAGGACACTGGAACAAAAGCCTCTTCTGCTTGGTCCTGGGGAATTCTTCTAGGGGTTAGAGATAGAGCCAAACTGTGTCATGGAGGGTGCTGGGGTTTTTTTTGTGATTGACAACTCATTCCTTTTCAGTCAAAAAAAAGCAAGGGAAGGCAGAATTCCAGGCACAGTTGTTTCTGAATCATCCTAATTAATATGTTGTAATTGAATTGAGTAACTTCAATATCTGCGTTGTGCCACCTGTTGAAATCCTGTCTTATCGGATTGAGGCATGTTGTGGGATCATCGGTATTTCACTGTGGCAAGAGCAAGGGAATTTCTGGCCTTGTCAAATGAAGAATCCTGACGCCTTCAATTGTTACCTGGGCGACTTTAAAAGGGTTACTTAATTTCTCTGAATCTTAGTTTCCTTATCTGTAAAATGAGGATAATAATAGTATCTACTTCATAGGGTGTTAATGGAGTTTAAATGAGTGGCACATATAAGGCACTGAATGATTATCTATTATCAATAATGATTATTACCATTAATATTATATATCATGTGTTACAAATTTATATGGAGACATATAGTAGCTCCCCCTTATCCGTGGGAGATATGTTCCATGACTCCCAGTGGATGTCTAAAACAACACCAAACCCTATGTATACTGTTTTTTCTGGGCACCTGGGTGGCTCAGTCCGTTAAGTGGTTATTCACCTGATCCCAGGGTCCTGGGATGGAGCCCCTAGTTGGGCTCTTTGGTGAGCCCGGAGCCTATTTCTCCTTCTCTCTCTGCCTGCCACTCCCCTTGCTTGTGCTCTCTCTCTCTGTCAAATAAATAAATAAAATCTTAAAAATATATATACTGTTTTTTCCTGTACATGCATGCCTATAATAAAGTTTAATTTCTAAATAAAGCACAATGAAAGATTAATAACATTTTAAAATTATAATAATATACTGTAATAAAAGTGATGTGGGGACGCCTGGATGGCTTAGTCAGTTGGGCGTCTACCTTCAGCGCAGGTCATGATTCTAGGATGCTGGGATCAAGCCCGGCATTGGCATCCTCCTTCCTCAGTGGCGAGCCTGCTTCTCCCTCTGCCTGCTGCTCCCCCTGCTTGTACTCTCACGCTCTCTAGCTCTCTCTCTCTCTCTGGCAAATAAATAAATTAATTAAAACTTTTTTAAAAAGTGATACAAATGTGATCTCTCTCAAAATATCTTATTGTACTGTACTCACCTTTTTTTTTTTCTTGTGCTAATGTGAGGTGATAAAATGCCTACATGATGAGAGGAAGTTAAGGAGAATGACTATAGGCACTGTGATACAGTATTAGGCTACTACTGACCATCTGACAATATGTCAGAAGGAAGACTTTTCTTCTAGACCAAAGTTTACTTCCAGTAGCTGAAACCGCAGGAAGCAAAACCCGGGATTAAGGGGAAACCACTGTACTACATGAATTCTTCTATACCCTGCTTTTATTCACCTTTTAAGTCTGGCTTATTTTTTTCACAGATGCATAGAAATCCTTTTATTTATTTATTTGTTTATTTTTTTAAAAGATTTTATTTATTTGACAGAAAGAGACTCAGCGAGAGCAGGAACACAAGCAGGGGAAGTAGAAGAGGGAAACCAGCCTTCCCGCTGAGGAGGGAGCCTGGGGGCTGGATCCCACAACACTGAATCAGGACCTGAGCAGAAGGCAGTCGCTTAACAACTGAGCCACTCAGGCGCCCCTAGAAATCCTTTTAAAAAATTAATTCATTTCTGTTGATGATCACTTGGGTTCTTTTCAGCCCTGTTCTACCTGATAACTGCTTCGGTGAACATCTTTGTGGTACAATGAGTATCCTCAAGTGCTTCTTCAGAGTAGTCTAGAAAATGAGCCAGTTAGAACTCCGAGTCTCCTTCCAATCTACTTCTACCAGTGGGCAGGGCTGCCAGTAATACTGAACTCACCAGTAATGCTGGGAACTCCCTCATCCAGATGTGGGGCTGGGGGTGCTGGCTTTCCCAGACAACGAAGCTGACAATGGCAAAAAGACTGAGACTATGGTGCTTGGATGCAACTTAAATTTAAGCGGGCATTGAATCTCAGTAATCAAGAAAAAAATAATATTTGAAGCATTATTTTATTAAAAATCTATTGCAAAAAATCCACGATGAACAAAATATCAACATTTTAAATAAAGACAGAATTGGTAACGGTGCCATGCCAAATCATATTGGCTTATATATTGATTTTTATTTTAAAATATTTCATTAAAATACCAATTATCTTGATTACTGAGGTATGGGTGACTTCTTAAGTTTTGTACCAGAAATAGGTGCCTTATTTGCCTTACCCTGTGTCTAAACTGGCTGACCCCATATCTAGATGGCACAGTATCCAAGCTTGTGCTTCACTGATAAGGTGGTTCTCACGTTTCCCCTAAAAGATGAGATTCTGTCAGAGAATTGGAGTCCCTACCATGTTTCCTCCCAACGTTTCTCCATATTCTTAGCAATGTTGAGGATTATAGCACTTTTTAATCTTTGCCAATCTTACAGATAAAAGAGCATTTTTATTTTTGTTTTATATTTATAAGCAAAATTAAACACTTTTTACATCTTTAAAAAGCACAATTATGTTCTCTGTAAGTAAATTCCCTAGTCTCATTTTTCAAGTAGATCATTGGTCCTTTTTATTGATTTGTTAATACTCTTTATATGTCAAGGAAAATAACTCTCTGGTCATTATATGTGTTGCAACTATTATCTCTGTTTTTTTGCTTGTTTTTGACTTTTTCATGATTTTTCCCCCTGAAGGAATGATTTACATTTTTATGTAGTCAAAGTTATTAATCTTTTCCTTTATGGTATTAGATTTTGTCTTTTTAAAAAAAGATTATTTGAGAGAGAGAGAGTGAGACAGATGAGCAGAGGGAGAGGGAGAAGCAGCTTCTCTACATGTGGCTCTATCCTCGTTCCCTGAGATCATGGCCTGAGCTGAAAGCAGATGTTTCACTGACTAAGCCACCCAGGCACCCCAGATTTTGAATTTTTAAAAATAGATTTGTTTGTTTGTTTGTTTGTTTATTTATTTGACAGAGAAAGAGAGAGACCACACATATATGAGCATAAGAAGGGAGGTGCAGAGGGCAAAGGAGAAGGAGAGAAGCATACTCTTTGCTGAGTGCAGAGCTTGTCATGGGGCTTGATCTCACAACCCTGAAATCTTGACCTGAGCTGAAACCAAGAATTGGACACTTAACTAACTAAGCCACCCAGGTGTCCCTAGATTTTGTTTTTTATTTAAAAGTTCTTTGTCGGGGCACCTGGGTGGCTCAGTGGGTTAAAGCCTCTGCTTTCGGCTCTGGTTGTGATCTCAGAGTCCTGGGATAGAGCCCTGCATCAGGCTCTCTGCTCAGCAGGGAGCCTGCTTTCCTTTCTCTCTGCCTGCCTCTCTGCCTACTTGTGATCTCTCTTTCTCTCTGTCAAATAAATAAATAAAATCTTTAAAAAAAATATTCTCCCAAACTAATTTGGAAGAAATTCTGAAAAAAAAAAAAAGTTCTTTGTCACAATAAGTTTATAAATTATTTACCCATGTTTTCTCCAATACCTTTTATGACTTTATTTCTTCTATTTAAATCTATCTAGGATTTACGTGGTAATAGAGAGTAAGAAAGACATCTTTTTTTTTTTTTTTCTAAATGGCTAGCCAACATGATTTATTGAGAAACTCTTTTCCCTTACTGATTGGGAATGCCACACGAATTACATTTTATTTTATTTTTAATCAATTAATTAGTTAAAAATATTTTATTTATTCATTTGTCAGAGAGAGAGAGCACGCAAACAGGGGGAGCGGCAGGCAGAGCAGGCAGAGGGAGAGGCTTCCCCACCCCCACCCCCCTTCCAGCAAGGAGCCTGATGCAGGACTAGATGGGATCCTGGGATCATGACCTGAGCCCGAGGCAGCTGGTTAACCAACCAAGCCATCCAGGCATCCCATGAATTACATTTTAAATTCTCGTTTGTGTATGGGACTTTTCCTAAGCTCTTTAATCTGTTACAATTTATTGTGTATTCCTGAACCAGCACCATGTTGTTTCAAAGAGGTCAATTTAGGGGTGCCTGGGTGGCTCAGTGGGTTAAAGCCTCTGCCTTTGGCTCAGGTTATGATCTCAGGGTCCTGGGATCGAGCCCCTCATTGGGCTCTCTGCTCAGCGGGGAGCCTGCTTCCCCCTCTCTCTCTCTGCCTACTTGGGATCTCTCTCGCTGTTAAATAAATAAAATCTTTAAACAAAGAGGTCAATTTATAATGTGTTTTCGTATTCAGTATTTGTTTTCCATTTCCGAGTTAATAATTGTTTCTTTCCCCCATTTGCTTAGTTGTTGTTCTTAATGTCTTTATTATTGATACCACTTCAAGTTCTTTGCTAGTTTAGTAATCTCTTCTCAAGATTTACTATTTTATCAATTTTATCTTCCTAAAAAACATCTGGACTTGGTCTCCACGCCTGCTGCATATTTACCTCCCTTGGTCATTTGTTCTGGAGATTCCCTCAGCCTGTCTCCTGTGAGAGAGCTCCAGTTTATGGACTTTAGATCTTCCTTTAATTTTTTTTGTTTGTTTGTTTACTCTCATGTTCTGGTGAAGCATATCCTTCAGTGGCTTTATAGGGAAGGGTGCTTTGGAAGTACATTTTTTCACATCTAAAAATGTCTCCATTTGGGGTACCTGAGTGGCTCAGTGGGTTAAAACCTCTGCCATTGGCTCAGGTCATGATCTCAGGGTCCTGGGATCGAGCCCCGCATTGGGTTCTCTGCTCAGCAGGAAGCCTGCTTCCCCCTCTCTCTCTGCCTGCTTCTCTGCCTACTTGTGATCTCTCTCTCTCTCTGTCAAATAAATAAATAAATAAATAAATAAGTAAGTCTCCATTTGACTCCCATGTTTGAGTGATGGTATTATGAACATGGATTTGTACGCTGAAAGCCACTCGGGAACTTTGAAAACATTGTTCTCTTGCTTTCTAGCTTCCTGTGGTAGAAGTCAGAAACCATCTTTATTCCCCGATATTTTTTTATATGGGTCTTTTGTTTTCCTTACTAGAAATTTGGAGGATTTTTTTGTTTGTTTGTCTTCATTGCTCTGAAATTTTACGATGATAATTGTGAGTACAGGTCTATTTTAATTCTTTGTGCTGAACACTTTTAATTTGGAAACTCGTGCTCTCCAGTTCTGGGAAATTTCCTCAAATTATTTCTTTAATAATTCCCCTCCCTTTGGGGCGCCTGGGTGGCTCAGTGGTTAAAGCCTCTGCCTTCGGTTCAGGTCATGATCTCAGGGTCCTGGGATCGAGCCCCACATCGGGCTCTCTGCTCAGCGGGGAGCCTGCTTCCCTCTCTCTCTCTCTGCCTGCCTCTCTACCTGCTTGTGATCTCTCTCCCTCTGTCAAATAAATAAATAAAATATTTAAAAAAAATTCCCCTCCCTTTAATGTTCATTGTTTATTCTTTCTGGAACTCTTGTGGTTCGGGTGTTGGACCTCTGGGATCAGGCTTCTAAGTTTCTTATATTTTCTCTCCTATTTGCCATCTCTTTTCATCTTTGGGCTTTACAGTCTGGGAGATTTTCTCCACACCAACTTCCAAAGTCTCTGTAGATTAAAACCAAATCTCTGATATCATGTCTTTAAATTCCAAAAGCTATGGAGTGCCCAGTTGCCTCAGTTGGTTAAACATCTGCCTTCAGCTCAGGTCATGATCTCTGGAATCCAGGCTCCCCACTCAGAGGGAAGTCTGCTTGTCTCTCTGTCCGTGCCTCCCTACCCCCCACCCCGCTCCTTGCATGCACTCTCTCTCTCTGTCTCTCTTCAAATAAATAAAATCTTTTAAAAAAAATTCCAAAAGGTCTCTCTCATTCTTTCTTTTTCTAGTCTTTTTTTAGAGCATTCTATTCTTATTTTGTGGATGCAGTGTCACGATAGCATCGTATGTTTCTAAGAATATTAATAATGGTTTTTGTTGTTTTTGTTTTCGTATTCTTCTCCTTGCGTAATTGCATAATCCATTTCCTCCGACTTCCTTATTCTTTGTCCACATTTGGTCTTCATGCTGCATGTTAGAAGTTTCCTTCAGATGCCTGACGATTAAGATGATTGGAAGCTTTGCAGGTGTAGGGAAGGATTTGTAGCGTGTTCTGGCCGGATGGTTTCAGTGGGGGGACCCTTGGCTATACCTTTATGTCTTTCCATGTGGGCTGGTTAGATTCTCCAGGTAAGTCTTTTCCAACCTCCTTCTGGAAGGGAGAAAGCCTGGCTGCTATCTTCCAGGAGCAGTGGTGGAAGAGGGCAGAAGTTTCAGCAACCAATACTTAACACCTGGTCCTGTTTTCCAGCCAGTACCCCAGCCCTCAAGTGTGCCTGATGTCCTCCAAGCCAGAGACCTCCCCAGTGTTCCCTTTCCAGAGTATAAACCTCCAGTCTTCTGCTGTGGCGAGGCAGGCAGTTGGGAGGGTTCTAACAACTTCTCAAATAGTATTCCTCAATCAGTTCTCTTTGCTTTAATTCTTCCTTCACTTCTGAGGGGAACTGGTCCCACCAGTTCCTGAGCCTGTGGGGGGTTCTGCAGTGCAAATTGGTTTGATTCTTATCTTTCCCACTGTCACCTTACAATTCTATTTTTCTTGGGTCTAAGTCATTTACTGATAGGAGAAGTGCCCATTTTGTTGTATTTATTTTGCAGTTAGACACTGTAGCGCATTTTCTTACCCTTAAGTTTTCAAAGTGTGCCATCGTAGCATCTGCAAATAATGAAAATCATCTTTCCCATACTAATTTTTATACTTCCTATTTCTTTCCCTTCTATAATTGCATTGGTTTATACCTCTACTACAACATGAAATATATAATAGTGGCAGTGAGGGCATCTTTTTTTTTTAATTAACATACAAAGTATTATTGGTTTCAGGGGCACAGGTCCGTGAATCATTGGTCTTACACAATTGACAGCACTCACCATAGCGCAGACCCTCTCCAGTGCCCATCTCCCGGCCACCCCATCCGTCCTACTCCCCTCCCCTCCAGCAACCAAGTGAGCGCCTCTTTGTCTTTTTCTTAGGTTTACTGGGTGTCCTTTTAGTATTTCACGATTAAGCATGATGCTGGCTTTGGTGTGACTGAATACGTTTCTTACGTTAAGGGGATATCCCTCCTTTTTATTAAGGGATTTGATCAGAAATTAATGTCGCATCTTCCAGGTTTTTAAAATCTCTATTCAGGAGTGAAATTTGTGGTTTTCTTCTGGGTGCTGTATTTTTCAGGTTTCGATATCAATGTAATACTGGTTTTGTAAAAAAGAATCTGAAAGCTTGCTTTTTCTCTTATGCTTCTGAATAGTCTAACAGCATTGGAACCATCTGGCGAGTAAATTTGAAAAATAATAGTGTCCAGCACTTGGACAGATTGGCCCTTCACCATCCTTCAAATCAAATCACAGTTGGTAGGGTGAGGCCTATCTCTAAGCGGACGTACACTGTAAGCTGTAGTCTCAGCAGCGCGGAAGTAATATTGAATGAAAGATGTAAAATTTACTTTCTGGAAGCTTCAGGGAGCCGGAAAAGGAGGAGAAGGAAAAGGAAAAGGAGGAGGAGGAAGTTAATTGTATTGTTTGGATAAGAATTTAGTTCAACAGACCATGTTTCTCTTCGGCAGGCCTGATAAAATAGGACAAAGTAAAAGGAATTTCTACCACTCCTTTCTCCACAGTCCTCAGACTTGGCCCCACACTCCCATGGTCTCCCCAGTCAGCTTTGTAGACACTTCCCCAGAGGAAATACGTGAGGCCCTCTCTGCACCACTGGAACGAGATCTGGAGTTGCCACTTGCTGATAAACAGTAAAGCCCTGTGTCGGTTTAGGGACTTGCTGATCCCTTTCTCTAATGAAAGATGGTTGTTTAGTTCATTGTACCAGCTCAATTTGCCTGTCTGATTCAAGACCTAATGGCTTTTCACGGTTTCCTACCGCCAGGAGAAACGCTGAGGTGGAAGGTTCTGGAAAGGGTTCAGTACATTATCAATGAGAAACGTCTGGCCACGTTTGCAAGTGAAGGTCGCTGCCACTGGGTGCTTGACTTCACCATGAGTTGCCAGACGGTGTGCCTGGTTTACTCTTGTAATTTTCCAAGTCCACGGCTCTATGATATGGGGAGGTTTTGAACATGTTTTCCTATTTAAATGGAGCTTTAAATTTAGATCATTGCTATAATCTCTTTTAATATCATAATTGATTATAGAATCAGTATGGCTCAAGTGATCTAGAGCAAAGACTCTGGATTCAGACAGATATACCGTGAATCCCATTTCTGCTCTAACTAGCTATATGGCTGGTCAAACTAATCAGCCTTTTGAAGCATCAGCTAATCTATAAAGTGGGGAGAGTCTTAGTGCCTACTTCATAAGGCTGATGTAAAAATCAAATGAGATAATGGGTTTGAGGCTTCTCTCATGGCATCTGGCCCCCATTCAGGACTTACTACATATTCGCTATTGCTATTATTATTATTCTTATGTCACTAAAGAGGAGCTTTGCGGAGATACGTGTAAAATCGAGGCTTCTCGGGGAGTTAATGGTAGCTGAAGACTTGTATCAGCCAGTCAGCCCACTGTCTACAGGAGGCTGCTGACCCCTGACTCCCCAGTTCTTGCTTGCGCATCTTTTGTCTTAGAGGAAATGGTGGGGACTTTCTGGATGCCCAAGTTCTGAACTCTGAAAGTGCACCAGGATATTTATTCTTGTTCAGATGAAACGACTGGACTCCAGGTAGGCAAATCTGATTGCTACTTCTGACTGCTCGTCAACCAAGCAAAGGCCGCTTCGAGGAAGTCACCTGCTTCCTGTACCCTCTGGCCTGCTCTGGTCACCATATCGTCCCCTGGGCACCTTCTGGACAATACTGCAGCCCAGCTTCCCTTCCCTCTGACTCTGGCCACCAGTTGGGTCCTCCTTCTGACTGGGCAGTCGAACATTCCAGGAATAGTCTAGACTGGCTACTGATGGGACAGTCTGTTCCCATCTCCCCTTATTTAAGCCTCCCCTCGAAGTCTTCCCTCTCTCTGGCTTCCCCAGGGATCCCCCAGTCTCCACCTCGTCTAGTCACCCTGCTTTCATTCTTCTTCCCATTAAAAAAAAATCAGATTTTACATTTTTTAGTCACAAAATGTAAGAAATGAGTCCAATTATGAGGAGTGTATGTGTTCCGCTTCTTTTGCTTGTAATGAAATCTTTTTTGGTTTACTTTAAATAATTCCCTTCCCTTATTGGGCAGGAGGCTACACAATTATTGTGAAGAGTTCCCCTCGTAATTGTGGGGGTCAGGGCCCCCGAGGCAGCTAGAGTGGCTTCCCAACTGGCTTCTTTGGAGCACAGCTCAGGGACCGGGAGGAGGTCGGAGGAGGTCCAGGACCCAGAGCCGGAAGGACAGTGACTTGTTCCCACCTGGGTGGGACAGTGCCCACTTCTCAGCCTTCTCCTTCCGCTTCTCACACTTCTGTTGCTGTCAGCCCACCCCTCACTCTTCTTTGCCTCATGGCTTCTGCTTTCTCTTAGCTTCTGCTTTTCGAGAGTTCTGGGCCTCCACAGCTTCTGTGTCTCATGGTACTACTGCCTCCTGTCTGCTGAGCTGGGGTTTTACAGCAGAGCTCCGCATAGGCGTCTGGCTTGGCCCGCATTGGTTTCCCTGGTCCTTTGGCCTGTGGAAAAAAGGCCGTGGAGACCCATGGCTTTGTCTGGGGTCTTGCTCCTCAGTGCAGGGATCTGGCGGGGCTGAGGTTGTGCCCAGCGCTCAGAGCTTGGCTTTGTCTAGGAAACACTGTTGTCCCCACAAGTGCCAGAGGCCTAACTTAGAATTTTGATGATTCTCAAACCAAGTGTAGAGCAGAATCTCATGGGCAAATTTTTACACACGAAAATTTCACTTATTTGTAAAATGGAAACAGTAATAACACTTCATGAGATTAATGTGATCTGCCTTTTTTTCCCGATTTTTTTTTTTTTTTTACTATGTTTACCCAGAAAGCAGTTGGGAATTTAATGCCCCTCAAATAGGAAATTGTTAAATCAGTGGTCTCAAGGTCTGGGAAGAAGAGAGAGGGGATAGTATATAAGAGTTGTTTGTGGAGGGGCGCCTGGGTGGCTCAGTCGGTTAAGCGTCTGTCTTCGGCTCAGGTCATCCCGGGGTCCCAGAATTGAGCCCCGTAGCAGGCTCCCTGCTCAGCAGGGGAGTCTCCTTCTCCCTCTCTCTCTGCCTTTTCTTATACTCTCTCTCTCGCTCACTCACTCTCTCAAATAAATAAATAAAATCTTAAAAAAAAAAATCTGGGCCCCACTCCAGACCTATTCAATCAGAATCTGCATTTTGACAAGGTCACCATGATTGGTATGCACATTAAAATCTGAGACTTGCTGCTCTTAAACACTGGTTCTTACCTTGGGTGCTCATTAGACCTCACCTGGGAAGCACTTATTAATTTTTTATTTTTTAAGATTTTATTTATTTATTTATTTGTTTGTTTATTTATTTATTAAAGATTTTATTTGTTTGACAGAGAGAGATCACAAGTAGGCAGAGAGGCAGGCAGAGAGAGAGGGGGAAGCAAGCTCCCCGCCGAGCAGAGAGCCCGACTCAGGGCTTGATCCCAGGACCCTGAGATCATGACCTGAGCCGAAGGCAGAGGCCCTAATCCACTGAGCCACCCAAGTGCCCCAAGATTTTATTTTTAACCACTCTCTATACCCAGCGTAGGACTCGAACTTACAACCCCGAGATCAAGCGTTGTGTGCTCCACCCACTGAGCCCGCCAGGTCCATTTAAAAAAATCCTGGTGCCCAGGTGGCACCCAGTCCAATTTAAATCACAATGGGGGGTTGGTAGGCATTATATAGCTTAGAATGCCCAGGTGATCCTGATGAACAGCCAGGATTGGAAACAGCAGCTTCAAGGATCCCCCACCGGTGTTATTGTACATTTTGGGTGGTGCAGACTCAGTGGTTCCTGAGTGCTTTCTGCTTTTCTGTATTTTCTCATTTTTGTTTAGGGAACACATATCATTTTTGTAATGACAAAGAAGTTATTTTAAACATAGAAACCTACATAAACGTAAGGTTCATCTGAAGTTTAGATAGCAGCCTTGAAATGAGAAAGATGGTTGAGAGCAGGATTCACAATAGAAAAGGGAAGGGGGGGGGGCACATGCTTCCAGGTCTGGAAGAGGGAGAATGACGACAAAGCAGTCTTTGTGCTATTTCTTTTATTTTTAGTCACGATGTTGAATTTTTTGAATTGTATTTTGAGATAAATAATAATCACAAAGGAAACCATGAGCTTTTTGTGGTTAGCAAAAGGGAAGATGGGTTAAGCCTATTGCAAAAACCCCTATTTTAAAGAGATAAGAGGAGTCTGTCCATCTACCTCCTACCAGTGCATCTCTTTCCCTTAGCACAAGAGAAACTACACATTGCTGAGAGCTCACTAACCACCCAGCACTATAATAGGCATTTCATTGATCCTTCTGACAATGCCAAGGAGCAGCATGACAAATATCACCATTTTAAGGAAGGCTGAGCCCCAGCAAGATGACTTCATTTGCATTCAATCCGTAGACCTGTGCCATCCAATATGGCAGCCACCAGCCACATATGGCACTTTAACACTTCAAATGGCCAATCCGAACTGATATATACTTTGAGCGTAAATATCACCAGATTTCAAAGACCTAGTATGAAAAAAAAAGTAAAAGAGCTCGTATTAATAATGTTACATATTAATTATACATTGAAATGATACGGGTTTAGATATGTTTGGGTTAAATAAAATATATTATTGAAATTATTTCACCTGTTTATTTTTCCCTGGATAAATATAGCTAGTCAGAAATTTTTAAATTATTTATGTCACTCACACTTTATTTCTAGCCAGGTAGAGGCAATGGGAAGTTAGACCCAGGGGGATTATTCACGCTTGTTGTTTATTCTCTTTGGAACCCTTCTAAGAGCAGAGGAATTGGTGGGAGAGGAAGCAAATCATCCAGAGCCTGTCTGGTTGAAGAATGGATGGAGGTTTAGATGAATTTGAGGGCATTCTTGCTAACTGTCTTTAGCTTCAGCTGAACATTAGAATTTCCTGGAGAGCTTTTTAAAATTCTGATACTCAGCCACACTACCATCTGATTAAGTCAGAATCTCTGGAGAATCTCTATTTTTCAGGATACTGAGGCTCAGCCAAGATTGAGAACCCCTGCTTTAGCCAGATTTATTCCTCTCTACCAGGGACAATCTATAGCTATCTGGGAAAATATGCTAGCAACTTTAAGAAAGCAGACACCTGAGACGATCTTCAGGGTTATTACTTGGGCCATGAAAAATTTTATATTAAAAAGAAATCTGGGTGGCTCAGTTGGTTAAACACTTACCTTCAGCTCAGGTCATGATGCTAGAGTCCTGGGATGGAGTCCCCCATCGGGCTCCCTGCTCAGCGGGGAGTCGGCTTTTGCCTCTCCCTCTGCTGCTTCCCCTGCTTGAGTTCATGCCCTCCCTCTCTCTCTCAAATAAATAAATAAAATCTTTTCAAAAAATCAAGGTTGTTTTATTTCCCTTTTGTGAATTAACCTTAAAAGAACAAGGTTAGTTTAGGTATGTTGAAAATTCAGCCCCTTGGCCACTAGGGGGACTGGATTAAAACACTCTCCCGGAAGGATAGGCTGACATTCTTGCAGACATCGCTCAATGTCATCCTGGTGGGCAAAGGACCAGCATGTATTGCTACTTTTTAACTTTTATTTGAGTTAAATCCTATCGGCTCCCTCAAAGGCCATTGACCTTTGTTATTAGTGCAAACTGATGATATATTTCTGGAGATCACATTAGCAAAATAATTATAGAACATACTTAGCACTCTGGTCAGATACTGTGCTAAGTTCTTCCAATATATCATCTCATTTAAATCCTCACAATAGCCTCATGCAGTGGGTACAATTATGATCTTAATTTCAGATGAAAAACAAGGGTTGAAAGGATTAGAGAAGAGACACATGGCCACAGAGCTGGAAAATAGAGGATTTGAACCTAGGCAATCTGTTCCAAAAACTGGCCTCTTCACCTGCAAGTGATATGATATAAAATACATTTAGATTTTGCTCAGTGATGTTAGTTCTAGGACTTTATTCAAGGAAATGACCAGACTGCTGTATAATGCAGAACAAAGCTAGGCTGACTAGGAGACTAGTTCAATAAATTAGTGTATCACCACGAAGTGAACTGATATGTAACAGCTAAGAGTGCTGCTATAGAAGCAATTTATTGAAGTGGAAAAACCTTCATGAAGTATTAAGTTTAAAAAGCTAGTTAGAAAACCATTCTAAGACACCTGGGTGGCTCAATCAGTAAAGTAGCTGCCTTTGGCTCAGGTCATGATCTCAGGGTCCTGGGATCGAGCCCCATGTTGGGAATCCCTGCTCAGCAGGGAACCTGCTCCTTCTTCTCCCCATGCCCCTTCCCCCTGCTCATGGTCTCTCTCTCTCAAATAAGTAAGTAAGTAAATAAATAAATAAAATAATAATAATAATAAAAAAGAAAACGCTCGGTTCAATATCCAGAAAGAATAAATGGGAGTGTAGAGGGAGGGAGGGAACACTAAAAGAGTAACAGTGGCTATACTTAGGGGGAATATCAGAAATTTTGACTTTCATCTTCACCTTTTTCTTTATATCCTACTTTTTTTCATAACGTGTCTTTCTATTTCTTTTTAAAGATTTTATTTATTTATTTGACAGAGATAGAGAGCACAAATAGGTAGAGTGGAAGGGAGAAGCAGGCTCTCTGCTGAGCAGGGCGCCTGATGTGGGACTCAATCCCGGGACTCTGGGATCCTGACCTGAGCTGAAGGCAGCCGCCTAACCAACTGAGCCACCCAGGTGCCCCACATAACGTGTTTTTCAGGTAAGTTTTTTTTTAAGTATTTTTTTTTAAATGCTATCTCTACACCCAACATGGAGTTCAAACTTATAACCCCGAGATCAAGAGTCATGTACTCCAGCACCTGAGCCAGTTGGGTCCCCTCCCCCCCACCACAACATAGAAAATTTTTTTTTACACTTGATCTTAGCCAAAAGGCCGAGAAGCAATGGTAGAAATTTTTTTTTAAAGCAATGCAAACTGTGATATTTCAGGATATGAAAGAACAATGCCTGATTGAAGGAAGTGGAGGGAGTAAATGGGAACTAGTTCTTGAAGTTGTCCTAGGCACTAAATTTAGCATTAAAACTCTGCATGCCAAAAGAAAAAGAGAAACGTACTGGTTGTATAAATTTCCCGTTATCTCACTTAGTGTTTTGTAAAAGAGCCTCTTAGGGGGTACTCTGCATTTCCAGTTGCTCATGGTGTAAACTTCAGGGCGTGCAACCCCCCCAAACAGATGCTCCATGTGCATTCCAGTTCGTGTCACTGGATTCCAGTTCAGTCATTAAATCGACTGAACTTGTGTTCATTGGGGACCCCCTTGTGTCAGGCCGGGGGCAGAATGCTCAGTCGTATCTGCCATGCAACAACACTCTGATTCTCACCTTCTGTTCCCTCCTTGCCTGGAATCCCATTCCACACATACCCTCTGGTTCTTAGGTCTAATTCGGGCACCTCCAGTCGAGTCTCCAGTCCAAACCAGTCATTCCCCTTCAGAGCCCTATTGCTGCACCAGTCCTCAAGGAACAACTCAGTATGTACACATTCCCTCATCACGTCATAGGCAGACACTAGGTCTCCACTACTAGTCGATTGGAAACACCCTGTGAGCACAGGCCTGTTTGGTTCTCAGAATTGTCCCCTCTTAGATTTCGAAGGGGATCCCTGCCACCTAAGACGACCAATGCATTCTGGTCAGCTGAGACATTTCCCGGTTTTAACACTGAAGGTAACACATCGAGAAAAAAACCAACTTAGTTCTGACAAAATAGTTGGGCACTTTACTGGGTAATTATTCCTTGATTGGTTGGATTGTTTTATATGGTAAAATCCCCAAAATATAAAATTGTTTTATATTGGCAAAATAATAACTCTTGTATTAACATGGCTTTCTCTACTGAAGTGCTTGTATGATCCTCAGGTCAACTCTGAAAGTAGGAAAAGGTAAGGGTTATTAGTCCACTTGAGGAAACTGAGGGTGAGGAAAGTTTTGTTAATTTTTCTAAGTATTAAGTAAATACCTAAAACCTATCTTTTTAAGGATTTTTTCTTTAAGATCTCTTTCCTTTCCTTCCTTTCCTTTCCTTTCCTTTCCTTTCCTTTCCTTTCCTTTCCTTTCCTTTCCTTTCCCTTCCCTATCCTTTCCTTTCCTTTCCCTTCCCTTCCCTTCCCTTCCCTTCCCTTCCAATATATCATCTCATTTAAATCCTCACAATAGCCTCATGCAGTGGGTACAATTATGATCTTAATTTCAGTTGAAAAACAAGGGTTGGAAGGATTAGAGAAGAGACTCATGGCCACAGAGCTGGAAAATAGAGGATTTAAACCTAGGCAATCTGTTCCAAGAACTGGCCTCTTCCTTTCCTTTCCTTTCCTTTCCTTTCCTTTCCTTTCCTTTCCTTTCCTTTCCTTTCCTTTCCCTTCCCTTCCCTTCCCTTCCCTCCCCTCCCCTCCCCTTCTCTCTTCTCTTCTCTTCTCTTCTCTTCTCTTCTCTTCTCTTCTCTTCTCTTCGTAGGCTGAACACTCAATGTGGGGCATGTTCTACCAACTGAGCCAGCCAGGCATCCCAAGATTTTACTTTTTACAGTAATCCCCACGCCCAATGTGGGCCTTGAATTTACAACTCCTAGATTAAGAGTCGCATACTCTACTGACTGAGCCAGTCTCTTTTTGGTCTTTTGGTTCCTAATCGTGGCTCCCTGGAATTTGAAAATATCCACCATAGAGCTTCAACATCCCATATCTTTCAACATTTAAAATAATTGTACAAGATTTTTGTGAAGAAAACACAAATTGTACTTTGATACCCAAAGGACCTGCATAAGTTGAACATGGAATATTGTCTTTCTAAATGGAACAATTCAATATTGCAAGGATAGTTTCCTCAAAATTATTTAATACATTGAATACAGTTTTAATTTAAAATTTCAGGAGGTGCATTGTGGCTCATTCGGTTGAGCACCCTACTCTCAGTTTTGGTTAGGGTCATGATCTCAGGGTCATGATCTCAGGGTTGTGAGATTGAGACCCAAGTTGGGCTCCACACTCAGTGGGGAGTCTGCTGGAGATTCTCTCCCTCTCTCTCTCTCTCTCTCTCCCACCCTTGTCTCTCAAAATAAATAAATATATAGATCTTAAAAAATTTTTTCAGTAAGTTTTTTGTTTTGTTTTGTTTTGTTTTGGAATAAGGCAAAAGTGAATCTAAAGTTCATCTACTAGAATACCTCCTGAAGAAAAGTGTGAGAAATTTTTGAAAAAGAACAATTATGAATGAAGGGGAGGGGATTGTGCTACTAGCTACTAGTTATTAAAAGTTATTAACCTTGGTACTTGGGGACATCTGGGTGGCTCAGTTGATTAAGCATCAGACTCTTGATCTCAGCTTGGGTCTTTATCTCCGGGTCATGAGTTTGAGCCCCATGTTGGTGTCCACACCAGCATGGAGCCTACTTAAAAAAAATAAAATAGGGGCCCCTGGTGGGTCAGTTAAGCACCCAACTTTTGGTTTTGGCTCAGGTCATGGTCTCAGGGTCATGAGATCGAGCCCTACATGGGACTCTGCACTCAGCGAGGAGTCTGCTTGGATTCTTTCCCCCTCCCTCTCCCTTCCTCTCTACTCCTCCCCCTGCCTTCATACTCTCTCTTTAATGAATAAATAAATGAATGAATAAAATATTTAAAAATAAAATAATAATAACCTTTGGTACTTTAAGCAGTGAGCTGGTGGCATAGAATTATTCAATCATGAAACAAAATCAAAAGTCCAGGAAATTTATCAAAATTTGGTATATGATAAAGGCAGTTCAGTCAATTGGGGAAGGATGGTTTACTTCACAAATGATGCTGGGAGAATAGACTGATCATTTGCACACAACTTAAACTAAGTTCCTATCTCTCCCCAAATACCAAAATAAACTTCAGATGACTTACAACTTTTAACATAAAAAAACCCAAAGCTACAGAAGAATTAGAAGAAGGATCAATGATCATGTGACTTTTGGGTGAAGAAAACCTTTCTAAATATAACACGAAAGGCAGACACCATAAACGTAAAATTTGATTTTACATTTAAAGATTAAATTTGACTGCAAGAAAAATCCATTTCAAAAAAGCATAGTAGAAATGACAACACGGAAAAAACCTTTGCGGCATATATGACAATTTAAGAGAATTCTTACAAATCATTAAGAAAAGCTAACAGAAAAATGGGAAAGTACATAATTTACCACAGAAGTACAATGACAACAAAATTAGGAAAAGTTCTATTAAGGAGATAGAGGTTAGCAAATGAGAGTAAATAACGACCCAGAAGCTGTCCTCCTCCCTTTTTTTTTTAACTTAATCATACTGGTGAAAAAAATTTTAAACAATAATATCCTTTGTTGGAGGGAGAGTAAATTGGCAGCCTTTCTGTAGGACCAGTTGTATTATAAATCAAAAGCCTTATCAACATGCATTCATTTTGATCCAGCAATTGCTTATCTAGAAATATTTTCTAAAGGCATAATCAGAAGTATGCGCAAATATCTCTTTATAATTATGTCCATGGGAATTGTATTTATTGTACTTAAAAGGGAGAAACAACTTAAATGTCTATTTCTAGGGAATTGGTTGCACAAATGCATTATATTATTCAGTAGAATACGAGGTAGTTATAGAAGGTACTACACAGTTGATATTGTAGAAGAATATTCAATGACATGATAAATATTCATGACAATGTGTATTGCAGAGCAAAAAATGCATGTTACTGGGTTGTATTCACAATATGGTCCTATGTTTGTTTACACACACACACACAGCATGAATTGTACATTAAAAATGATTTTTTTCCTTTTCCTTTTCTGCATTTCCACAGAATGTACTTGTCGGTTTTCCCATAAGAAAAATGGATAATTACTATTCATTGTTATTAAAGAGAACCTAACAAATCCTGGACCAATGGTTTTCTGGGGCATGGAATGACAGGGTTGTTCACATCCTATAAGACATGCTTGTGTAATGTTTGAACTGTGCTTAGCAAATCTGGTCATTTTTATAGTCAAAAAGAAACAACTTTAAAAACAAAGAAAGGGTTAGAGAACAGAGAAGTTCATGTTCTTTACTTCAACAATTTCACTTTAAAAAATGCTCTTAACCCTGGGGCGCCTGGGTGGGGCAGTCAGTTAAGCATCTGACTCTTGTTTTTGGCTCAGGCCTTGATCTCAGGGTGGTGAGATCGAGCCCTGGTGAGCTCGGCACTCAGCTCAGACTGTGCTTAAGACTCCCTCTCCCTCTGCCCTTGAGCACCCGCTCCCCGCGCCGCCCCCCCACCACCCCCGCGCGCACATGCGCACTGTCTCTCACAAATAAATAAACAAATAAATCTTAAAAAAGGAAATGTTCTTAACCCTGAAAATGAGCAAATATTTATGCGGAGATTGCTCACAACAGCAGTATGTACAACAGACAAAAACAAACAAAAAAACCTGATAGCAAACATATAAACACTATCTAAATGTTTGACAATAGGGAGCTAGATAAATAAACTGATGGGCCCATGAGGTAGACCTAAGTCACCGAGTGAAGTCAGCTGGATTCAAATCTCCTCCACTTACCTGCTGTGTGACCTTGTACAAGGTGTGAGTTTCAATGTCATCAGTAAAGTGGGGATAGCAACAGTACCTGCCTCATAGAGTAGTTATGAGGATGTTTCCCCGTTAAGTTATGAGGATGTTTCTCCGTTAGAGTCCACAGGGGAAACCGATGTCACACTGAAATTGGGTAATTTAGGAGAATTTAACAAAGGGACTCTTTACAGGGGTGGGGGGAGGGTGTCAGGCAAGCAGCAAGGACAGTGCAGTACCCGGGGCTAGTAAAGTAGGAAGTCATAGGAAGCAGTTGGGCAGTGATTGGAACCCAGAAAGAAAGAAAAAGAGGGGGAGAGAGAGGGAGAAAGAGAAAAGAGGTCAATCTAGGAGGAGCTGTGCTTTTTGAAGAAAGCCCACTGAGCCTTCGTAAGTACCTTGACCTCACTCTCTAGGGTCCTTCTGAGACACCTGTGATGTGTCTGCCATTTCTGCCGCAGCGCTATATACAAACAACTCCAAATCTCAGCGGCTACCAACTGCAAACATTTGTTTTTCTCACTTCCAGGTTGAGAGGCGGTTCTGCTTCAGGCTTTGGATTGGTTGGGTTCCAGGCAGCTTTGAAGGCCTTTTATTTTGGGGCCAGAAGTCAAGAGGCCAAACCAGACAGACAAGGTCATTTTGGGCCTCTAATTACCCCCAGTCTACACCCATTCCATTGGCCAAAGCATGTCACGTGATGGAGCCCAAGATCAATGGAGTAGAACTGTTTCTGTTCCACCTATTCTACTAGAATGCACAGGCACATGGCAAATGCTAATACAGGAAGAGAGGCAGGGAGTGGATTGGGGAACAATAATCCAATTTATCGCCACTGGTCACTGGCCAAACCCAAGGGAAGTGAGAGGGTACAGAAGCTTGTTGATCTCTGCAGATTGGCCTTCCAGGGCACAGAGCAGAGTGGAAGAAGGTAGAGGTATCTGGAGAGGCAAACAAAGGTATTGGTGAAGTTATTGTTATCTGTGAGGTATCTGTGAATATTGAGTTAATATTTTTAATGAGTTTAGGATAGTGAGTGGCATGTAGAAAATACTATAAGGGGTGCCTGGTTGGCTCAGGTGGTTAGGCGGCTGCCTTTGGCTCAGGTCATGATCCCAGGGTCTTGGGATCAAGCCCTACCACAGGCTCTCTGCTCAGCGGGAGCCTACTTTTCCCTCGCCCTCTGCTTGCCGCTCCCCCTGCTTGTGCCCTCTCTCTCTCTCTCTCTCTGTCAAATACATTTAACCCTTGAACAACATGGGGTTGAAGTGCACGAGTCCCTTTATACATAGATTTTTTCGTTTTGATAAATACCTTACTGTAAATGTATTTTCTCTTCTGTATGAGTTTCTTAATAACCCTTTCTTTTCTCTAGCTTACTCTATTGTAAGAATACATATAACATATAAAATACGTGTTGTTTATGTTATTAGTAAGGCTTCCTGTCAACAGTAGGCTATTAGTCGTCAAGTTTTTGGGGAATCACAAGTTATATGTGGATTTTCAACTGCACAGGGGAGTTGGTGCCCCTAGCCACCATGTTGTTCAAGGGTCAACTTGTAAGTGTTTGTTAAATGAAATAATAAAATATGGCACAATTGGGAACGGTGTTTTTAAGAATATTTAAAAATGGAAAGTTCATAGTTACTTGTTAAGCGAAGGAGGTTAGAAAGCAGAAGTACATTGTAATATCATTTAAAACCATAATGTACCTAAAAGAAAGACTGGAAACTTAGAAAAATATTAATATTGTTGCTGGAAGGTAGACTCATGGGGGAATTGTTTCACTGATGTGCTATGTGTTCAGAAATAAGTTGCCATATACAGTCTCATAGGATGTGCTCTGCACAACTCCAGGGGGCCCATTTGTCCCTCTTCACACCTCCAGCTTATGCAACCTCCTGTATTGCCTACAGCTTCTCAAATGTATGTGCGATACTCTTGTATAATCAAACAAACAAATGCCATTTTAACGAATTGCAACCTTGCTTTTTCTCCCTAAAACATTTAAAAGACAACTGATGTTGACCTAGTTTGGCATTTTTACTAGAGTGGGAAAGAAATTATCCTGGTACTCCAAAATGATTGTTACAAGATGCACTCATCAATGCTTGAGACAAGTGGGGTCTTCAGTCACTGCGGCAAAACTGAAAGGTTCTTCATGTGTGTAGCATAAGAAAAAGAATCATATTTGGCTCACGTGTGTTATTAAAATAAGAAAATATAATAAAGTAATAGTAAAATAATAAATAAAATGGTAACAAACCACAGAATGTATTTTAGTCGCTGGAGAAATCCAGAACCGTTGGATCAGAAATGATGAATATAAGAATGGAACCTTCTTATTAAATCCACAATGGGGAAGATTTAAAGTAAATGAAGACTTCTTTCCCCAGGGCCAGGACAAAAGGAGCCTGTTTTTTTGTTTGTTTTTTGGTTTGGGGGTTTTTTGGGAATCTGGTTCTTAATGGCATCCAGACCAATCTGACACTTCCTGGTCTTCATACTTGTTATATGAGAAGATAAACACCTTTACTGTTTCAACTATTGTAGTTGGATATTCTATTACTTGAAGCCAAAAATATATATATATGCTCTTTGAAGCCCTTCCTTCCCTAGAAAGAGTTAAAAATCCCCTCCTCTCTGTGTCCACACCCCTTGCATGTTACCTCTATACCAGTCGATGTGACTTGTTTTCGAGATCATCCAAAGAATTCATGGTTTCTCTTTTATTTTGTAACCTCAGTATCCTTCCTGATATCTAAACACAGAACCATTTGTTTAATAGATATCAGGATTCCGTATATTCACTGTTCTGGGCAGTGTGGAGGACACTCTTTCTTTCTTTCTTTTTAATATTTTATTTATTTATTTGACAGGGAGAGACACAGTGAGAGAGGGAACAGAAGCAGGGGGAGTGGGAGAGGGAGAAGCAGGCTTCCCGCTGAGCAGGGAGCCCGATGCGGGGCTCGATCCCAGGACCCCGGGATCATGACCTGAGCTGAAGGCAGACGCTTAATGATCGAGCCACCCAGGCCCCCGGAGGACACTCTTTCTTGAGAGCGCAGAGACGTGGCCACCCCAGCCAGGGCACATACACACATGAGTAATCTCAGCCTGGGTGAGGCTGTCGGTAAAGGCTGAGTCAGAAATAGCCTCGTGAACTGAGCCCCTGGCAGTGCACTCCAGAAAACTGGCAGATGGAAGCAAAAGTTGCCCTAGACGGAATAGGATGTCTCTTCTTCTATTTGAATTTTTAGGATTATTTTTAGATATAAATTTTATATATGTTTAATTTTATATATGTTTTATATATAAATTTTATATATGTTTAAATTTTATTTTATTTCTTAAAAATAATTTGTATTTATTTGAGAGAGAGAGAGAGCACAGGCTGGCAGAGTAGCAGGTAGAGGGAGAGGGAGAAGCGGGCTCCCTGCTGAGCAAGGAGCTCGATGTGGGGCTCAATCCCAGGACCCTGGGATCACGACCCAAGCCGAAGGTGGTTGCTTAACCAACTGAGCCACCCCGGGGGATTTTTAAGAGATCATTTTGGAGATTAAAATGCTGGCTCTTGGGTGCCTGGGTGTCTCAGTTGGTTAAGCATCCGCCTTCAGCTCAGGTCATGATCTGAGGGTCCTGGGATCAAGCCCTCATGGGGGTCCCTGCTCAGGGGGTGTCTGCTTCTCTCACTCCCTCTGCCCAACCTCCCTGCTTGTGTTCTCTCTCTCTCAAATAAATGAATAACATCTTTAAAAAATAAAATAAAACGCTGGCTTCATTACCAAACTGGGCTTGGCAATACTCTCCTATTTTGAATTTACCCTCCAAAATGTCATCGTTCACCCTGCTGGGACAGAGGCGATCCTGTGTGGCTTATCATGTGACTGGGGGAAGAGACCAGAGCACATCTGGACTCCACAGCGCAGGTTGCCAACCACTGGCCCAGGCAAAAATGAATTCAGAAAGCCAGCCCGCCGGGGAAGCATATACAGCAGTCCCCCTTATCCACAGTGTCAATGCCTGTGGTTCCTATTACTTGAGATCAAGTGCGATCTGGAAGCCATTGATCCTCCTTCTGACGTTTGGTGGCTTAAGGCTGCATTACAATACTTAATGTACCTATGGGACTCTGTTCATCTCATCTCATACGTAGGCATGTTATCATCTCAAGTAATAACGAGAAGAAGAATGGTCAGTAGAGTACAACAAGATATTCTGAGAGAGAGAGCACAGTCACGTAACTTTTATGACTATCATTGTTATCATTGTTCTATTTAATTATTAGTTACTGTTGTTCATCTGTTACTGTGCCTAATTTATAAATTAAACTTTATCATAAGTATGTACTTGTAGAAGAAACCCAGTATCTATCGGGTTCTGTACTATCCACAATTTCAGGCATCCACTGGGGGTCTTGGAATAAATCCCCCACAGAGAAGGGGGACTACTATATAAAGACATGAACTTCTTTACTGCTTATCTGCTGGTCTACATTCTTTATAATCTCTCTCACTTTCCTTCCCTGCTTTGGATTATTGGGAGGCCAGAGTATATAAACGCTTTCTCCCCATCTTGGTTTGGTTTTTGTCTTCTTACAACATGAAGCACGCAGCCTTTGAACCAGCTGAGGAATGCGGGCTGCGAGGTGTGGACTGTCTCGCGTTTGCAAGCATCATCATTCCGCGCATTCTACACAAAATCTCAATGCAGTGGCTGGAATCATCACTGGCAAAAACCTGCAGGAAACCGAATTTGAAAATGTGGGCTCCAGGCTGCAGCAAAAGTAACCAGTCTGGAGTGCTATTTCCAGAGTTCAACTGTCTCAATGGGCAAATCTTATCAATGAATTTGAAAGGCATTAATGGCCAAGAATAGGTTTATTTGTTAGACTGCCCAAACCTCATCTGCTGTTTAGCAGCCACTTTCGATGTCTTCCCTTGAAGGAGGGTGTCCTGTGGGAATGTGAAGCCAGGTGGCAGGTCTCAGGGAACAGGGCTTTATCTGGCACCCCTAAATCGTGGCGTCTCGGAAGCGCCCACTAGATTGTCCCACACACAAGGCTGATGCTTGCAAGAATGTGGTGGAAAGGGGGAAGCTTTCCAGGTTTAATTCAGAAGCTACAAAGCACAGGTAGCCTCAGAGCAGGGACCCTTCAAGCCCCACCACGTCAGGATACACCTCGCCGGCTTGGGGGCAGAAACAGGAAGTAGGTAAGGGCAACTCGGAGCCCCGCCCGCCGATGTGACCAGGACACCATTTCTGGGTTCTGTAAGGTAAATTGACCTCATCAGGCTGCAACCAACCATTCTGAGACTCAACCTCTCCTTCCAGCTTACTCACCCTAGCACGGCTCCAGGCCCCATGACCCACCTGTCCTCCCACCCCACCCCACCCCCCCCCCAGCCACAGTCCCTGCATTACTAATCCTGGCCGCTTGTCAAATAAATTATCTCCTGTATTCTTAGGGGCCTGGGGGAGAGTGGGGATGACTCAGAGTGGCCCATCCCCACTATTAGAGAAGCAGCTCAGAGCAAATAGTTTGTGGCAGTGAGTTAGTAATGTCAGCTTCATTTGAGAGTTTTCTGTGGAAGGTACAGCAGTGAATAGCACTTGCAGACCTAGTAAGACTAATTTTTGTGCCATGAAAGAAAGGGGAAGTTAGAATAAATAGACTGAGACTCGGATGATTTATTTTTCAGTTTAGACTTGTGTGTTTCATTCATTCCTGGGACATATATTCTCATCTATCTGCCTTTGGGGATCAGCACTGAAAGAAGGGTGAGTCATCCCTTGGCTATGCCTTTTCTGTCTTTAATCCCTTAATGTAAAGGAGAATTAGGCAAGAAGATTAAGCGAGGTTAAACAAGATTCATTAATGAATTATTAAAAAATTAAACTCTAGCTTAAAACAACACAAGGGGAGATGTGTACAACTATGTAAGGGACACGAAAACTCGTTGAAAGTCAAACACAAGAGAGGTTATCTATTTACTTCTTGTGAAAAGTCAAGCATTAACAATAATAATACATTCAGAAGATATTACAGTGTTTCGTCATCCATGCAGAGACCCTACTGGCCCCCTCCTGGGAGAAGATAGACTTAAAAGAGTAGCTCTCTCTAGTCTTGAGATGGGTTACCTTATATTTCTCCCCATCTGCCATAGGACCAGGTCTCCTTATGCAGTGGGCACTCAGAGTTTCCAACGCCTAAACCATCAAATAAATGCTCATAGTTTCATAAGCCTCTAGATAATACTCAGGCCAGGGCTTGAGTGGGAAACCCAAAAATCTGCAAAGTTCCCTTCCTCCTTTTTAGTGACAGGCTTGATTTCCAAGTTCAGCTTCTCAATCTATTTGTGCCTTCTAGTCTCTACGTGGGAGAGCAGAGAGTGAAGATCCAGGCGAAATTCTGGAAAGAATAAATTAGGTTTTCCTCAGAGAATTTCTCAAAAAATTATTTAGATTATAGAAAGATGACTAAAATGTTAAAGGTAAGGGGGTCAAGTGTTGCTTATTAAATTTTATTTCTCCCACGATAGTTCTTAAAACCACAAGAAGGGAAAATTTCCGTAGGGCCAGCTCAGTCTCTGAAGATTACACTTCCAGACATCAAAGGTAGACTTAGCTTCTCAAAGACGCGTGCATGTTTGCTTTTGGAGCTGCTCTAGTTTTCACGAGGAGGAGTCGCTGCCTTTTCTTTGTGGGTTTCTTGCTGTTGTGTTTAGTTTAGAGCCAAGGTTTGGAACTCCCTAGAAGAACCATGGATGGGCAACTGGGGGTTTGTAAATCCCATGAACTTGTTTATGTTTAATAACATTGTCATCCTATGAACACGGGTTGGGGGAATATGGAGGATCCACTGCTCTCATTAGATCCTCAGAGGAGTCTGTGACTTTGGAAGTGAAGGCTCCTGGTCCAAGGCTGGAGCACTTGCATGCTTTCTGAATCAGCTGCAGGACCCACACCTTAAATATAGGTAATATTGTCATCCCTATTGTACAGATGAGAACACGGGCTGACAGAGTTTAAACGACCCATCCAAGGTCATTCACCATACGGCTGGTGAATGGTGAATCCAGGTTATAAACCCGGATCTGTCTGACTTCAAAAATGGAGCATTTCATTAGTGGGCAATGCTTTGTCTACTTTGAACAGGCTTAAAATAATAAGATCTAGAATTTGTTTGGGTTTACCAACTTCCCCAAACCCTTACAGCAGCATCCATGACAGGTGACCCAGCTCTGTAGGAAGCCTTCTGGGGATGGGAGCTTCCTACTTCATCAGGAGTCAGCAATGTGGTTGGACTTAATGAGTGATTTTAAAATAATAAACCCGATTTACCTTAGAGTCGGATGCTGGCAAGATGCATTCAAATGTAAAATGCAAAAAAACCAAAAACAAATGTAAAATGCAGAACATCTTCAGGTGTGTTGTCTAGGACTGGGGTCTGAATTTCTGCAGCATGGAGCCTCTACTTCTCTTCAAAGTAGGGCCTATGGGGAAATACAAGCGTTGGGAAATACAAGAATGCCCATCCAGAAATAATCTAACATGTGGAATGGTGGGTAGGGCAATCTTCCAAAAGCATCAGAAGAAGGTGTGTTTTGACAATGGGAATGATCAACAGTTTCCATGTAATTCTTCTTAGGTGCCACGGGGGTCTTTTTTTCTCTAGTTTCTTTTATAAGAATGATTCTTTTTGGATCTCCTTGACACATGAGAGAACAAGAAATCTGGAAGGTGGGGGAGGATGTTTTCTTAGAGTATCTTATGAAACCAAGTTCTTCCCTACTTCCCCAAAGGTCCTGAATGATAGATGCCAGAAATGCCTTAAACAATGAAAGCATGCAACAGTAATGTTAGTAAATTAGAACATTAGTTGATATTATTACCTGAATGAGCTATTCATTTTGCAGTAGCCAGACTACAAAGATGAGCCCCCAGGATCTGTGCCTTATAGGACTCATGCCTGGGGGTTTAGGCTGGCCCAGATTCCCTTCAATCAATACAATATGGCGGAAGCTGTGCCAGTTCTAGGCCTAAGCTTTAGAAAGGTCTCAAAGTTTCCACTTGGACTTTTGGGAGCTCTGTGCTAACATGCATGGAGTCCAGCTATGCAGCTAGAAAGGGCAGGTAGAGAGAGAGAGAGAGGAAGAGAGAGAGAGAGGTCCTGAGACTATGTGGAGAGTCCCAGCTGCCCAAGTATTACAGCGGAGCCCAGCCTGTCGGCCATCTCCAAGAAGATACCCAACAGGGTGATGAGCTATCTTGGATGGTCTCATGCAGTCAAGCCCCCAGGTGACTGTGGCACCAGCTGATAACATGCAGTGTGGAAGAATCACCCAGCTGAGCCTCATCAACCTACAGAATCGTGAGAGCTAATAAAACGGTTGTTATTTTAAGCCCCTGAGTTGTGGGGTGGTTTATCACATAGCATTGGTAACCAAACACCTTCCATCTTCATATATCAAACCTGGTTATTTTTATGGGTACACAAGGTTAATAACAATGCATTTTATAACAAAGTAATTAAAAAACACTCATTTATCTTGCAAAATACCCAACCAGAAATAAGCCTCAGTAAAGCAATATTCGGACCACAGCAAGATAGCACTTTCCACCTAACGTGATGGCTGCGGTTATCAAATACAGACGATAGCAAGTGTTGACAGGTACGTGGAGAAATCAAAACCCTTGTACACCGTTGGTGGGACGTAAAATGGTGTGGCTGCTTTGGAAGGCTGTTTGGAAGTTCCTCATAGAATTCGTGTGTGACCCAGCAATTCCATTACCATATACCCAGGAGAAATGAAAACATACATCCTCACAAAAACTTGTACAGGACTGTTCATAGCAACATTACTCATAATAGCCAAAAAGCAGAAACAACCCAAATGTCCATCAAGTGATGAATGGATAAATCACATGCTCCATATATGTATTATTTGGCGATAGAAAGGCATGAAGTACCAACATAGGCTACGACGTGAATGAAACTTGAAAATGTTATGTTAGAGGCCCCTGGACTGGCCCAGTATGTAGAGCATGTGACTCTTGATCTCGGGGTTGTGAGTTTGAGCCTCACATTGGGTGTAAAGATTAGTTTTAAAAAAATTTAAATAACAATAAATTTTAAAAAAGAAAATGTTATGTTAAATGACAGAAGCCAGTCACAAAGACCACATATTGTATAATTATACTTATATGAAATGTCCAGAATAGGCAAATCTATAGAGGCAGATAGAAGATTAGGGGTCGCCTCGGGCTGAGAACCATGGAAAACGACTGTCAGTGGGTACGGAATTCGTTTTGGGGGTAATGAAAAATATTCTAGAATTGATTGCTTGATGATTTCAAACTGTGGATATACAAACATTGAATTAAACACTTGGGTGAACTGTATGGCATGAATTATATCTCAATAAACGTGTTTTTAAAAGAATCTTATTATGCTTTTATCTTTAAGAACTACAACCAGTAGTTCTTAAACTACCACTGGTTCCCTACAACCAGTGCAGGATTCGAACTCATGGCCCTGAGATCAAGAGTCACACACTGGGGGCACCTGGGAGGCTCAGTTGGTTAAGTGTCTGCCTTTGGTTCAGGTCATGATCCCAAGGTCCTGGGATTGAGCCCCGTATTGGGCTCCCTGCTCAGCAAGGAGCCTGCTTCTCCCTTTCCCTCTGCCTGCCACTCCCCCAGATTTTGCTCGCTCACTTGCTCTCTATTTCTCTTTCAAATAAATAAATAAAATCTTAAAAAAAGAAAGTCACACACTCTACTGACTGAGTGAGCCAGGCACCTCAAAGGTGTTTTTTTTTAAAGGCGAAATTCTATGAGACTGATGTCTATTTTGTTTTGACTATTTGGGGCACCAGACTCTTGCCTACCATCAGATAAGAGAAATCAACCCAGAGAGCTAACAGTAATGACACTTTAATGGGCTTTTTGATGGAGGAGTTTAGAGAACCAACATATGAAATGAGACTGAATGTCAGTTTATTATACAGTTAATATAGCGTAACATTACGGTTAATATTATATTCCTCTTATCAGTAAGGTGAAGATCAGTATGGAGACTTGATCTGAATTCTTACATTCACAGATTGTGAAGTTTAAACCACCTCTTAAGAGCTGCTGTGTTCTGATTATGAAGTGATGGTAGCTTGTCCTCATGGAGAGAGGGAAGAGGGAAGTATTGTCCCCTCCTCAGCTTCCCAGAAGGGCAAACAGTGTTCATAACTGTATTTCCAAGAACCATCAAAAGTATCTGAATTCATTATTTACTTAGCAAGAAAACAAGTTACAGTTTGACTCTCCTGCAAGAGAATAACAATACATTTTTCATGGTCTAATGGTTACTCTATTGTTGACTTTCACAGATGTTTCACATGGTTTTGAAAAAAAAAAACACGTATGTGGGGTGCCTGAGTGGTGGGATCACTTGAGCATCAGACTCTTAGTTTTGGCTCAGGTCATGATCTCAGGGTGGTGAGATTGAGCCCCACATTGGATTCTCTGCTCAATGCAGAGTTTGCTAAAGCATCTCTCTCTCTCCCTCTGCCCCTCCTTGGTCTCTTTCTAAAATAAATAAATAAGTCTTTAAAAAAAAAGTTTGTTCCATTTGTTGTTAGGTGCAGTTTTATATATCTGTATATCCATTAATTCAAGCTTGTTAATTATGCATTTATATGCTCTATGGCCTTACAAATGTTTTAGATATTTAGCATTAAAATAATAAAATAATAAATGTTTATTTATTGATAAACTATGTCAGGCCCCATGCTAGGCTCCAAGGGGTCAATCCTGAATTCTGCTCCTTGAGGTGCTCACAGTGGATGACAAATGTCTCAGTCCATGAGGATATATGACCTGCAATGCCAGTTTATTTTTACTTTGATTTTATATTTTTAATTATATTTTGTTATTGTTTAATTTATATTTTTAAAGATTTTATATATTTACTTGACAGAGCAAGAGAGGGAGAGACAAGTGAGGGGTGTGGCAGAGGGAGAGGGAGAAGCAGACTCCCCACTAAGCAGGAAGCAGGATACGGGAATCAATCCCAAGACCCTAGGATCATGACCTGACCCAAAGGCAGATGCTTAACCAACTGAGCCACCCAGGCACCACGTTTTGTTATTGTTTTAATTTAAATCTCTGCATTTCTATCTATCAGAATTCGATAAAGCAAATCTCTCATGAAGGTCATGAAGTCATCAAATCCTCCTTTAGATCTGTCGATTTTTGTTTCACATACTTCGAGGTGCCATTGTTAGGTCATTAGAAAGTTATGAGGATTTTCATAACTTTCTAATGAACACTCTTTTATCTCCTGCTGTGGCCAATCTGCTGCTCACATCATCCAATGAAATCTGTCCCAGACATTATAGTTTTTATCCCTAGAGGTTCAATTTCGGTGTTTTTGATATCTCTCATGTCTCTTCTTCACATGCTCAATTGTTCCTCCACCTTCTTGAACTTATGGAATATAGTTACAGTAACATAGCGTCTTTATCTATTAATTCTGTTCTCTGTGCTGTTTCTGGATGAGTGTTTCTGTTAACTGACTTTTCTCCTCTGATATAAGGATTGCCACCCCAGCTTTCTTTTGATGTCCATTAGCATGGTAAATTATTTTCCACCCCCTCACTTTAAATCTGGAGATGTCTTTGGGTCTAAATTGAGTTTCTTGCAGATAGCATATCAAAGGGTCTTGTTTTTTTTTAATCCATTCTGATACCCTGTGTCACTGAGTCTTGTAAGTTTTACTATTAGATGACGGGGTGTTGACTTATTTTTACTGATTTTGAGGAGGGATTCTCTATGCCTTCTGGATTCTGATGCTTATTCCCATCTCCAAATTAGGGAAATTCTCTGCTATAATTTGCTCCAATATACTTTCTGCCCCCATCTCTCTTTCTTCTTCTTTTGGGATCCTAATTATTCTAATATTGTTTCATCTTATGGCATCACTTATCTTGAATTCTCCCCTTGTGGTCTAGTAGTTGTTTATCTCTCTTTTTCTCAGCTTCTTTATTCTCCATCATTTGGTCTTCCATGTCACTAATTCTCTCTTCTGCCTCATTTATCCTAGCAGTAAGAACCTCCATTTTTTTATTGAACCTCATTAATAGCTTTTTTAAAAATTTCAACTTGGTTAGGGTTTTATTTGTCCAATAAGGGATTTTATTTCTCCAGAAAGGGGTTCTCTAAAATTTCCACGCTTTCTCTGAGCCCAGCTAGTACCTTGATAATCATCATTCTGAACTCTATTTCTGACATCTTACTAATGTCTGTATTGATTAGGTCCCTAGCCATCAGTATTGCCTCTTGTTCTTTTTTTTGAGGTGAGTTTTTCCACCTTGTCATTTTATCCAGATAAGAATAGATGAATGAAAGAACAAAATAATATAAAAGGGTAGCAACAACCCCAGAAAAATATACACTAACCAAATCGGAAGAGACCTGAAACCAGCAGGGAGGGTGGGGAGAAGAAAGGAAGGGAGAAAATATATATTATATATTTATAATATATATAATAATATATAATATAAAATATTATATATTAGACTATATATTAGACTGGTGAATAGAACAGAGCCACACACTTGATTTGGGGTGTATTTTGATCTGTTAAAAGAAACTGCCTCCCAAAATTTTAAAGAAAGAAAAACATATATATACACAAAAATAAGGATAAACATGATGAAGGGATGGAATATGGCTGTAAAGATGAAAATTAAAAAAGATTCTAAAAAAGGAATCGATAACAAGTTGGTTGAAAAAAGAAAAAAAAGAGGAAAGAATGTGATGAGGTTGGAGCCGTGCACTAGATTTAGGGTATATTTTGATCTGTTAGAAGAAACTGCTCCCAAAATTTTAAAGAAAGAAAAACCTATATGTATACAAAAAATAAGGTTAAATACAATGAAGGAACTATATAGAATATGACTATAACAATGAAAATTTAAAAAGATTTTTTAAAAGGTACTGATAAGATAAAATAGTTAAAAAAATGTTAAAATGGGAAAGAGGAAAAATTTTAAAAACAGAATAAGAAAAAAGAAAATTTAAAAACTTGAACTTCAAAAGACTAAAGAATCATGAGAAAAAAGCCATGAATTCTATGTGCTGCATTTCGCTATGTTTAGAGTTCCGCAGTTCTCATTGATCGGTGAACTTGGACTTGGCTGGATGCTTTTGCTGATCTTCCGGCCTGTTGCCGTGATTCTCAAATGTCTTTGCCCGAGGCGGAATTGCAATGCCCTTGCCAGGGGCTAGGCTATGTAATCTGCTTGGTTTTGGTCTCAGTAGCTTTTGTTCCCTGAATGCTTTCCGTACCACTTTGGAGGAGGAGAATGAAGATGGTGGCCTCCCAGCCTCTGGCCCAACCAGTAGGAGCCAAGAGCTCGGGTCCCTGCTCCTCAGTGCACCCTCAGAGAAAAGCCATCAATCCCTCCCCTCTCTCTGGTCTCTGGCATTGCTCTGAGCTCAGCCAGCCTGTGACAGAGCATTTCTGTCTCTGGTGCCCGGCCCCGTTTGGAGCCTCCAAACCCAGCAGATTCCTGCAGTGCCCTCCCGCACTGCTCCTCCCAGAGGAGGATGGAAGGGATCTCTCCGGAGCTGCCTCTTGTGGGGTCCCTGCTCGAAGAGCAGTGGTCCAACTATGCCTTGGATCACAGTTTAAGGTAAGTCCGAGCTGAGAGCATGCTTCTCGGCTCTGTCTCTGCCATTGGCTTCCTTGCTCCGATACCTGGGGGCTCTGCCACCCTCAGACACCCGTGGTCCCTCTGTGACCCCATGGGTCCTGAAACCACATTGACCCCACGAGCCCCCCCCCTCCCCACTTAGCCTCTGGGGCGATGTCTCTCAGCAGAGCAGACTCTAAAAGTTCCGATTTTGTGCTCCGCGGCTCTGTGGCTGCCAGGAGCCGCCGCCACC